>CM068367.1:730208151-730808151 GCA_034769895.1 Magicicada septendecula
AGTAGTTAAAGCTGTTCAATATTCCTTTTAAATTCTTCTTAGTTCCGTGCTGTCAATTAATTATTCTTTAGCATACGTATTTTACTATTTTTAATTCACTCCCATTTACTTCTGCAATTAAACACTGAATCTCCTCCTTATCATAAATTGTAGGGCATATTCTTCCTTCATCTAACTCATTTCTAACCCTTCTTTCTCTTCTTCTATGTTTATTAGTTTAAAATAATTTCTGAATTATATAGTAAGGTGTTCTTACTTATTTTTGAATTTTGCAGTTTTTATCTTCAAAATTCTCTTTTTTATATAGCTCATAAATTGTTTTCTTAAATTCTCGTTTGTAAGGTGAACTTACTTCATTTTTTGAATTTTGTGTTTTAAATTGATTCCACATAATTTCTCTGAAGTATCGTGTAATTAGTTTATTTCATTTAATAGTTAGTTTAATATATTTTAATTAGTTTCCTTTGATTTGCTTTATTCGTTATCCATAAAATCCGTCCCTTTTCTCTATATTCTGTTTGGAATCTGTTTAACCGTGGTCCATTATTTCCTCTGTACTGGTTGTTCGGATCTCTCTAGTATATAGAATTATTTCCGTCCTTGTGACGTATTTCACTGTCATCTGGTTCTTCCATTTTGTTGTTATAAAATTTTCATTGATGCTAAAGCCTACCATCGTTTTTCGAACTGATTCTTCCGTACTGTTTCTTAATCGTTTGAATGGTTCATACATAATCTCCATAAGTCCTCCATGCTCCTCGGTTAGTTTTGGCTTTTTCGGTCCTTCTAATCCATCTGGGAATTCAATTGTGGTGCGTTTAGAGTTTCTTAATTGCCTTACTTCTCTTGGTTCCGTAATTGGTATATTATGCATCTTAACTAATCCCCCTTTAATCATCTCTAATCCTTCCCGTGTATTCATTAATTTCCTTTGACGTTTTTGCCTTATTTTCATTGTCTTCATTTCATTGTTAACCCGTTCTATTCTTCCGGCTATGTTGATTCGTACTTCGTTAAATTTTTCTTGGGTTTTCGCTTGTACCTCCTTTATTCTAGTTTGGTTATTGTTTTCTACTTGATTTATTTTGGCCTCTACTTCCACTCTGAGTTGTATGATGGTTTCATCCGTCTTTTCTAGACCTACCTTAGTTTCAGTTATTTGCTGTCTGACTTCCTTTTCGTAATCATCCACCCTTTTGCTAAGTGTTTCATCGACATTGGCAATCCTTTCATTGATGACTTCCCTCAACGCTTGGTTTTGTTCATTGATGATTTGCCGCAACTCCTTATTATTGTTTTCAATTCTTTCGTCTCTTTGTTTGGTATTTTCCTGAATCTGCTTTAAGCTCTCGTCGTTCCTGTCAAGCCTTTCGTTAATTTGGTTTAATCTTTCATTTATCAGCTGGTTATTCTCATCAGTTTCCTCTTTATTTTTGTCAAACTTCTCATTCATTAGTTTGATTAAATTCTCACTCAAAATTTCGTTTTGTTTCTTTGAGTTTTCGTTAATACTGTCTGTTTTATTTTCCAGCTTTTCTGAATTTTCTTCAAGCCTTTCAAACATTTGTTTGTTTTTCTCATTAGTTTGTTTATTTTCTTTTTTTAATTAATTCCCATAATTTTTGTAAATCTAGGCCTCCTCTGGCTTCCTCTTTGTCACACGCCTGTTGTTCCTTTTCGATGTCTGTAACTATCTCTGCTTCTTCCTCCCGTCTATCTTCTTCCGTTTCTTGGTCTTTCGCCATCCTTTTAGAAACGCCTCTTGTATGCATCCCTGTGCCTCTAATAGTTGCCTGCTCCAGTTAAGTAATAGCGATATAGTCGATTTTTTTTTTCTTAACTAAAGCCCACTCGTTGAGCGCCAATTTGTAACCTATGATTACAAATAAAAGATTACAGGTTTATTTCTTTATATATGTGACTCCCGTGTATCAACGTTAAGCCCCACGTTGGATGCGAATTTGTAACCTAAAATTTGATGATTACGAGTGTAATACGGTTGCGGGTTTATAGTTATTTCATCCCCACGTTGAATGCGGCAGTTTGTAACCTAAAATCGTAACGATGTGTGTGTTGTAACTTCGAACTCTCGCCTAATTACGCCCAAATATTTATAATATAAATAATCTTATAAGTATAATATAATCACTCCTGTAAATCAATGTTAATTATAAAAAAAATTATTTATTAAGTGTTTGATATTATTCAGTTATTGACCATAACCTGTGTTAAGTGGTTATTAAGTGTTTTACCAGAGAAAAACGCTATATTACAGTTATTATAGTGAATAATTCTGTAATTTTCTCCAACCCTAGTCAGTATGTATTATTTAAATTGGAAAGAGATTAGCGCAGAGAATAAGTTAGTTCTCTATTCTCCCGTATTCACCAGCTGTCTGCAAACAAGCGCTGTTATTGGCGATTGACCCGTTCTTATAGTCGTTCCACTTAACGCTTTTATCACTTTTTTCCCTGTAAAATACATCCTATTGGAAATACAATAATTATTCTACAATAACACAAAATCGTCAATACAAGAGGATTCTTTATTTTATATTATTTTAAAATTCCAACAGTTGCTCTCTCCGACTAGTAAAACATCATATCGATCCTACAATACAGAATCGATTTGTTATTGAACTCTTGTTAGATGTTACAATTTAATTATAATTTTCAGTTTATCTTTTATCTCAGGGTATATGTAGTTCTTTTAACTATTAGTAAGGCCAGGTAATGCAAATTCAGGTTACTAGGTATTACAATTTAAATTAAAATCTTATTATATAAAGTGTCAACATAAGCAGGTGTTTTTACCAAACGTTTACAAGATACTCGTTCAGGCAGTGTTCCACTAACGATGACAGATAGCCGAGTGAAGAAGAATGGCTCGAATATTTCCAACTCCAGCTTCTCAATAAAAGTTGGTGTTAGTGTCCCCGGATATAATGGAAAGTTCAGTTTTTGATCTTCGCTGATTTTTTCGTTTCTGGTGGTCACAGGTCCCGATGGAATTAGTGTAGTATTAAGTTCTTGCTCTGTAGTCAAAAGTGAGGTTCAGTAGGTAAATTTAATTCTCTTTAATTTTGTTGCATGGTATTTATTCACTTCTACTTTTCCAGGTCTGGGTTATCTTCTTTTATTTATGGTTTCCCTTATTACTCATTTGATGTTAGGTTTAGTTAATTTATTCTTTAGATTTTTGATTTGAATTTTGTTTATAGGTAATTTATATTCTCGAAGTGATAGTGGGAAGTCGTCCAATCCCTCTTTTCGATCAATAATTATATATTAATTTGGATTTATTATATTTTAATTCATGAGGTTTCGTGGTTTTTTCCGAGATTTATAATGATTGAACTGTCCTCGTTTATATATAACAATTGAATGTCTAAATCAACAAGATTTCTTGCATTTTGGTGCCCTAACAACCATTGCTTCTTCTGTCATTGGATAATATTTGTTATCCTAGAGCCAGAATTAGGAAATATTCTTACACTTATTTAATAAAATACTCCCTGCTTGGAATTACAGTACACTAAATCACATAAAACTTTCACTTAATCTGCCTTATTAAACCGTATACATTTTACTACATTTTCTTCTTAATTGACTTATTTTAAAAGGTATTACTTTCCTTTTACAAAATACTAAATTTAGGCCTATTGGTTTTATTACCTGTGTTATAATTTTTTGTTTTTAATTTAATTTTTCTTACCTGACCTACTGTACAAAGAGTCACTGGCTTATGGCCAATTATATCAATTTTAATTTCCTTATTTCAATTCATTATTATTATTTAGTTTATCATTGAATCCTTCATTGGTTTTTAACATAATTATAATGACCACTTGACAATTTATCTACAATTATTTAAAGTAAATACACTTAACATGATACCATACATAATAAACACACTTGTATTTAATTACTTAAATACAAGTTTAACATGAATGAAATGAGTACCCATTACTTAGTACTTCCTTAAAGCAATGGCTCCACACTTACTACATACAAAACACAAAATAAATATCATGTAAACACAATATCATGATAAAGCACAACAACAGGTACATTTTATAAAACATTAAATATTAATTGAACAGTCTATTATATTCAAACTCATCCACAGTAAACTCATATCATTAGACACAGTGTTTATAGTTTACATCTTACACTGCTCATTCCATATTTTATATTTAGGTACACTTTCAATATTTTATTACCTAGTAACCTTACTAGGTATCATTAATGCATTTTTTTAGGTGAGATTGGCCCTCTTGTACTTAATTATGGCATACCTTGGGCATTGTTTTCAGTTATGTTGACAAAGTTTTTATGTAACTTCGGGAACCTTAGCTTTGTTACGTTACATAATACTCCCCCTCCGAAAGAAGTTTATTTTGGCTGAATATAGTTTAGTTGAAATAAACTTATAGTTTCTTCATGCCTTGGAATATTTATTTGATAAAATTATCAATTTATAATGGTTTCAGTTTTTCAATGTTTCTGTTTTAATCCACAATTCAATGGGTTCTTTGGGGTTTATTTTCTGTTTCTATTCTTTAAACTTTTAATTGCACCGGAAAACTGTGTTGACACTCCTTGTATATTTTGTCATTAATTCTTTACTGGTACCTCCCTCAGTTGTAGATCTGTCCTTTCCTCTGGAACTCATAACTTCTTCTAGCTTATTACGCCATCATTTCTTATTATCATATTTATATTTAATTACCTCGCTTGGTGTATAATCCCTAAAATACTATATTTCCCTAACATTTTTCCCTAATATCATAGCTGGTACGGAATCAGAGGGGCACTATTGGCTTCCATTACTCTGCCGTTTCCCTAACTGTATCTTCTGAGATCAGAGGAACTTCATCTCTGTCCAGAAAAAAAAAAGTTGCACTATCACAACACAATGCATATAATTATTACCTATAAGGTAGCTCCTTCGCTACAAACTTATATTCAAGGAATGATTACTATTATTTCTGAGGTATCCTAATACTTTTCTTAACTTATTTATCTCGTTGTTCTGTAGTTCCATTTATCATATTATTCACCAGTATAGTAGTTAAAGCTGTTCAATATTCCTTTTAAATTCTTCTTAGTTCCGTGCTGTCAATTAATTATTCTTTAGCATACGTATTTTACTATTTTTAATTCACTCCCATTTACTTCTGCAATTAAACACTGAATCTCCTCCTTATCATAAATTGTAGGGCATATTCTTCCTTCATCTAACTCATTTCTAACCCTTCTTTCTCTTCTTCTATGTTTATTAGTTTAAAATAATTTCTGAATTATATAGTAAGGTGTTCTTACTTATTTTTGAATTTTGCAGTTTTTATCTTCAAAATTCTCTTTTTTATATAGCTCATAAATTGTTTTCTTAAATTCTCGTTTGTAAGGTGAACTTACTTCATTTTTTGAATTTTGTGTTTTAAATTGATTCCACATAATTTCTCTGAAGTATCGTGTAATTAGTTTATTTCATTTAATAGTTAGTTTAATATATTTTAATTAGTTTCCTTTGATTTGCTTTATTCGTTATCCATAAAATCCGTCCCTTTTCTCTATATTCTGTTTGGAATCTGTTTAACCGTGGTCCATTATTTCCTCTGTACTGGTTGTTCGGATCTCTCTAGTATATAGAATTATTTCCGTCCTTGTGACGTATTTCACTGTCATCTGGTTCTTCCATTTTGTTGTTATAAAATTTTCATTGATGCTAAAGCCTACCATCGTTTTTCGAACTGATTCTTCCGTACTGTTTCTTAATCGTTTGAATGGTTCATACATAATCTCCATAAGTCCTCCATGCTCCTCGGTTAGTTTTGGCTTTTTCGGTCCTTCTAATCCATCTGGGAATTCAATTGTGGTGCGTTTAGAGTTTCTTAATTGCCTTACTTCTCTTGGTTCCGTAATTGGTATATTATGCATCTTAACTAATCCCCCTTTAATCATCTCTAATCCTTCCCGTGTATTCATTAATTTCCTTTGACGTTTTTGCCTTATTTTCATTGTCTTCATTTCATTGTTAACCCGTTCTATTCTTCCGGCTATGTTGATTCGTACTTCGTTAAATTTTTCTTGGGTTTTCGCTTGTACCTCCTTTATTCTAGTTTGGTTATTGTTTTCTACTTGATTTATTTTGGCCTCTACTTCCACTCTGAGTTGTATGATGGTTTCATCCGTCTTTTCTAGACCTACCTTAGTTTCAGTTATTTGCTGTCTGACTTCCTTTTCGTAATCATCCACCCTTTTGCTAAGTGTTTCATCGACATTGGCAATCCTTTCATTGATGACTTCCCTCAACGCTTGGTTTTGTTCATTGATGATTTGCCGCAACTCCTTATTATTGTTTTCAATTCTTTCGTCTCTTTGTTTGGTATTTTCCTGAATCTGCTTTAAGCTCTCGTCGTTCCTGTCAAGCCTTTCGTTAATTTGGTTTAATCTTTCATTTATCAGCCGGTTATTCTCATCAGTTTCCTCTTTATTTTTGTCAAACTTCTCATTCATTAGTTTGATTAAATTCTCACTCAAAATTTCGTTTTGTTTCTTTGAGTTTTCGTTAATACTGTCTGTTTTATTTTCCAGCTTTTCTGAATTTTCTTCAAGCCTTTCAAACATTTGTTTGTTTTTCTCATTAGTTTGTTTATTTTCTTTTTTTAATTAATTCCCATAATTTTTGTAAATCTAGGCCTCCTCTGGCTTCCTCTTTGTCACACGCCTGTTGTTCCTTTTCGATGTCTGTAACTATCTCTGCTTCTTCCTCCCGTCTATCTTCTTCCGTTTCTTGGTCTTTCGCCATCCTTTTAGAAACGCCTCTTGTATGCATCCCTGTGCCTCTAATAGTTGCCTGCTCCAGTTAAGTAATAGCGATATAGTCGATTTTTTTTTTCTTAACTAAAGCCCACTCGTTGAGCGCCAATTTGTAACCTATGATTACAAATAAAAGATTACAGGTTTATTTCTTTATATATGTGACTCCCGTGTATCAACGTTAAGCCCCACGTTGGATGCGAATTTGTAACCTAAAATTTGATGATTACGAGTGTAATACGGTTGCGGGTTTATAGTTATTTCATCCCCACGTTGAATGCGGCAGTTTGTAACCTAAAATCGTAACGATGTGTGTGTTGTAACTTCGAACTCTCGCCTAATTACGCCCAAATATTTATAATATAAATAATCTTATAAGTATAATATAATCACTCCTGTAAATCAATGTTAATTATAAAAAAAATTATTTATTAAGTGTTTGATATTATTCAGTTATTGACCATAACCTGTGTTAAGTGGTTATTAAGTGTTTTACCAGAGAAAAACGCTATATTACAGTTATTATAGTGAATAATTCTGTAATTTTCTCCAACCCTAGTCAGTATGTATTATTTAAATTGGAAAGAGATTAGCGCAGAGAATAAGTTAGTTCTCTATTCTCCCGTATTCACCAGCTGTCTGCAAACAAGCGCTGTTATTGGCGATTGACCCGTTCTTATAGTCGTTCCACTTAACGCTTTTATCACTTTTTTCCCTGTAAAATACATCCTATTGGAAATACAATAATTATTCTACAATAACACAAAATCGTCAATACAAGAGGATTCTTTATTTTATATTATTTTAAAATTCCAACAGTTGCTCTCTCCGACTAGTAAAACATCATATCGATCCTACAATACAGAATCGATTTGTTATTGAACTCTTGTTAGATGTTACAATTTAATTATAATTTTCAGTTTATCTTTTATCTCAGGGTATATGTAGTTCTTTTAACTATTAGTAAGGCCAGGTAATGCAAATTCAGGTTACTAGGTATTACAATTTAAATTAAAATCTTATTATATAAAGTGTCAACATAAGCAGGTGTTTTTACCAAACGTTTACAAGATACTCGTTCAGGCAGTGTTCCACTAACGATGACAGATAGCCGAGTGAAGAAGAATGGCTCGAATATTTCCAACTCCAGCTTCTCAATAAAAGTTGGTGTTAGTGTCCCCGGATATAATGGAAAGTTCAGTTTTTGATCTTCGCTGATTTTTTCGTTTCTGGTGGTCACAGGTCCCGATGGAATTAGTGTAGTATTAAGTTCTTGCTCTGTAGTCAAAAGTGAGGTTCAGTAGGTAAATTTAATTCTCTTTAATTTTGTTGCATGGTATTTATTCACTTCTACTTTTCCAGGTCTGGGTTATCTTCTTTTATTTATGGTTTCCCTTATTACTCATTTGATGTTAGGTTTAGTTAATTTATTCTTTAGATTTTTGATTTGAATTTTGTTTATAGGTAATTTATATTCTCGAAGTGATAGTGGGAAGTCGTCCAATCCCTCTTTTCGATCAATAATTATATATTAATTTGGATTTATTATATTTTAATTCATGAGGTTTCGTGGTTTTTTCCGAGATTTATAATGATTGAACTGTCCTCGTTTATATATAACAATTGAATGTCTAAATCAACAAGATTTCTTGCATTTTGGTGCCCTAACAACCATTGCTTCTTCTGTCATTGGATAATATTTGTTATCCTAGAGCCAGAATTAGGAAATATTCTTACACTTATTTAATAAAATACTCCCTGCTTGGAATTACAGTACACTAAATCACATAAAACTTTCACTTAATCTGCCTTATTAAACCGTATACATTTTACTACATTTTCTTCTTAATTGACTTATTTTAAAAGGTATTACTTTCCTTTTACAAAATACTAAATTTAGGCCTATTGGTTTTATTACCTGTGTTATAATTTTTTGTTTTTAATTTAATTTTTCTTACCTGACCTACTGTACAAAGAGTCACTGGCTTATGGCCAATTATATCAATTTTAATTTCCTTATTTCAATTCATTATTATTATTTAGTTTATCATTGAATCCTTCATTGGTTTTTAACATAATTATAATGACCACTTGACAATTTATCTACAATTATTTAAAGTAAATACACTTAACATGATACCATACATAATAAACACACTTGTATTTAATTACTTAAATACAAGTTTAACATGAATGAAATGAGTACCCATTACTTAGTACTTCCTTAAAGCAATGGCTCCACACTTACTACATACAAAACACAAAATAAATATCATGTAAACACAATATCATGATAAAGCACAACAACAGGTACATTTTATAAAACATTAAATATTAATTGAACAGTCTATTATATTCAAACTCATCCACAGTAAACTCATATCATTAGACACAGTGTTTATAGTTTACATCTTACACTGCTCATTCCATATTTTATATTTAGGTACACTTTCAATATTTTATTACCTAGTAACCTTACTAGGTATCATTAATGCATTTTTTTAGGTGAGATTGGCCCTCTTGTACTTAATTATGGCATACCTTGGGCATTGTTTTCAGTTATGTTGACAAAGTTTTTATGTAACTTCGGGAACCTTAGCTTTGTTACGTTACATAATACTCCCCCTCCGAAAGAAGTTTATTTTGGCTGAATATAGTTTAGTTGAAATAAACTTATAGTTTCTTCATGCCTTGGAATATTTATTTGATAAAATTATCAATTTATAATGGTTTCAGTTTTTCAATGTTTCTGTTTTAATCCACAATTCAATGGGTTCTTTGGGGTTTATTTTCTGTTTCTATTCTTTAAACTTTTAATTGCACCGGAAAACTGTGTTGACACTCCTTGTATATTTTGTCATTAATTCTTTACTGGTACCTCCCTCAGTTGTAGATCTGTCCTTTCCTCTGGAACTCATAACTTCTTCTAGCTTATTACGCCATCATTTCTTATTATCATATTTATATTTAATTACCTCGCTTGGTGTATAATCCCTAAAATACTATATTTCCCTAACATTTTTCCCTAATATCATAGCTGGTACGGAATCAGAGGGGCACTATTGGCTTCCATTACTCTGCCGTTTCCCTAACTGTATCTTCTGAGATCAGAGGAACTTCATCTCTGTCCAGAAAAAAAAAAGTTGCACTATCACAACACAATGCATATAATTATTACCTATAAGGTAGCTCCTTCGCTACAAACTTATATTCAAGGAATGATTACTATTATTTCTGAGGTATCCTAATACTTTTCTTAACTTATTTATCTCGTTGTTCTGTAGTTCCATTTATCATATTATTCACCAGTATAGTAGTTAAAGCTGTTCAATATTCCTTTTAAATTCTTCTTAGTTCCGTGCTGTCAATTAATTATTCTTTAGCATACGTATTTTACTATTTTTAATTCACTCCCATTTACTTCTGCAATTAAACACTGAATCTCCTCCTTATCATAAATTGTAGGGCATATTCTTCCTTCATCTAACTCATTTCTAACCCTTCTTTCTCTTCTTCTATGTTTATTAGTTTAAAATAATTTCTGAATTATATAGTAAGGTGTTCTTACTTATTTTTGAATTTTGCAGTTTTTATCTTCAAAATTCTCTTTTTTATATAGCTCATAAATTGTTTTCTTAAATTCTCGTTTGTAAGGTGAACTTACTTCATTTTTTGAATTTTGTGTTTTAAATTGATTCCACATAATTTCTCTGAAGTATCGTGTAATTAGTTTATTTCATTTAATAGTTAGTTTAATATATTTTAATTAGTTTCCTTTGATTTGCTTTATTCGTTATCCATAAAATCCGTCCCTTTTCTCTATATTCTGTTTGGAATCTGTTTAACCGTGGTCCATTATTTCCTCTGTACTGGTTGTTCGGATCTCTCTAGTATATAGAATTATTTCCGTCCTTGTGACGTATTTCACTGTCATCTGGTTCTTCCATTTTGTTGTTATAAAATTTTCATTGATGCTAAAGCCTACCATCGTTTTTCGAACTGATTCTTCCGTACTGTTTCTTAATCGTTTGAATGGTTCATACATAATCTCCATAAGTCCTCCATGCTCCTCGGTTAGTTTTGGCTTTTTCGGTCCTTCTAATCCATCTGGGAATTCAATTGTGGTGCGTTTAGAGTTTCTTAATTGCCTTACTTCTCTTGGTTCCGTAATTGGTATATTATGCATCTTAACTAATCCCCCTTTAATCATCTCTAATCCTTCCCGTGTATTCATTAATTTCCTTTGACGTTTTTGCCTTATTTTCATTGTCTTCATTTCATTGTTAACCCGTTCTATTCTTCCGGCTATGTTGATTCGTACTTCGTTAAATTTTTCTTGGGTTTTCGCTTGTACCTCCTTTATTCTAGTTTGGTTATTGTTTTCTACTTGATTTATTTTGGCCTCTACTTCCACTCTGAGTTGTATGATGGTTTCATCCGTCTTTTCTAGACCTACCTTAGTTTCAGTTATTTGCTGTCTGACTTCCTTTTCGTAATCATCCACCCTTTTGCTAAGTGTTTCATCGACATTGGCAATCCTTTCATTGATGACTTCCCTCAACGCTTGGTTTTGTTCATTGATGATTTGCCGCAACTCCTTATTATTGTTTTCAATTCTTTCGTCTCTTTGTTTGGTATTTTCCTGAATCTGCTTTAAGCTCTCGTCGTTCCTGTCAAGCCTTTCGTTAATTTGGTTTAATCTTTCATTTATCAGCCGGTTATTCTCATCAGTTTCCTCTTTATTTTTGTCAAACTTCTCATTCATTAGTTTGATTAAATTCTCACTCAAAATTTCGTTTTGTTTCTTTGAGTTTTCGTTAATACTGTCTATTTTATTTTCCAGCTTTTCTGAATTTTCTTCAAGCCTTTCAAACATTTGTTTGTTTTTCTCATTAGTTTGTTTATTTTCTTTTTTTAATTAATTCCCATAATTTTTGTAAATCTAGGCCTCCTCTGGCTTCCTCTTTGTCACACGCCTGTTGTTCCTTTTCGATGTCTGTAACTATCTCTGCTTCTTCCTCCCGTCTATCTTCTTCCGTTTCTTGGTCTTTCGCCATCCTTTTAGAAACGCCTCTTGTATGCATCCCTGTGCCTCTAATAGTTGCCTGCTCCAGTTAAGTAATAGCGATATAGTCGATTTTTTTTTCTTAACTAAAGCCCACTCGTTGAGCGCCAATTTGTAACCTATGATTACAAATAAAAGATTACAGGTTTATTTCTTTATATATGTGACTCCCGTGTATCAACGTTAAGCCCCACGTTGGATGCGAATTTGTAACCTAAAATTTGATGATTACGAGTGTAATACGGTTGCGGGTTTATAGTTATTTCATCCCCACGTTGAATGCGGCAGTTTGTAACCTAAAATCGTAACGATGTGTGTGTTGTAACTTCGAACTCTCGCCTAATTACGCCCAAATATTTATAATATAAATAATCTTATAAGTATAATATAATCACTCCTGTAAATCAATGTTAATTATAAAAAAAAATATTTATTAAGTGTTTGATATTATTCAGTTATTGACCATAACCTGTGTTAAGTGGTTATTAAGTGTTTTACCAGAGAAAAACGCTATATTACAGTTATTATAGTGAATAATTCTGTAATTTTCTCCAACCCTAGTCAGTATGTATTATTTAAATTGGAAAGAGATTAGCGCAGAGAATAAGTTAGTTCTCTATTCTCCCGTATTCACCAGCTGTCTGCAAACAAGCGCTGTTATTGGCGATTGACCCGTTCTTATAGTCGTTCCACTTAACGCTTTTATCACTTTTTTCCCTGTAAAATACATCCTATTGGAAATACAATAATTATTCTACAATAACACAAAATCGTCAATACAAGAGGATTCTTTATTTTATATTATTTTAAAATTCCAACAGTTGCTCTCTCCGACTAGTAAAACATCATATCGATCCTATAATACAGAATCGATTTGTTATTGAACTCTTGTTAGATGTTACAATTTAATTATAATTTTCAGTTTATCTTTTATCTCAGGGTACATGTAGTTCTTTTAACTATTAGTAAGGCCAGGTAATGCAAATTCAGGTTACTAGGTATTACAATTTAAATTAAAATCTTATTATATAAAGTGTCAACATAAGCAGGTTTTTTTACCAAACGTTTACAAGATACTCGTTCAGGCAGTGTTCCACTAACGATGACAGATAGCCGAGTGAAGAAGAATGGCTCGAATATTTCCAACTCCAGCTTCTCAATAAAAGTTGGTGTTAGTGTCCCCGGATATAATGGAAAGTTCAGTTTTTGATCTTCGCTGATTTTTTCGTTTCTGGTGGTCACAGGTCCCGATGGAATTAGTGTAGTATTAAGTTCTTGCTCTGTAGTCAAAAGTGAGGTTCAGTAGGTAAATTTAATTCTCTTTAATTTTGTTGCATGGTATTTATTCACTTCTACTTTTCCAGGTCTGGGTTATCTTCTTTTATTTATGGTTTCCCTTATTACTCATTTGATGTTAGGTTTAG
Organism: Magicicada septendecula; assembly: GCA_034769895.1. NCBI lineage: Eukaryota > Metazoa > Arthropoda > Insecta > Hemiptera > Cicadidae > Magicicada > Magicicada septendecula. The sequence continues at coordinate 730,221,465 of CM068367.1, forward strand.
TTAATTTATTCTTTAGATTTTTGATTTGAATTTTGTTTATAGGTAATTTATATTCTCGAAGTGATAGTGGGAAGTCGTCCAATCCGTCTTTTCGATCAATAATTATATATTAATTTGGATTTATTATATTTTAATTCAAGAGGTTTCGTGGTTTTTTCCGAGATTTATAATGATTGAACTGTCCTTGTTTATATATAACAATTGAATGTCTAAATCAACAAGATTTCTTGCATTTTGTTGCCCTAACAACCATTGCTTCTTCTGTCATTGGATAATATTTGTTATCCTAGAGCCAGAATTAGGAAATATTCTTACACTTATTTAATAAAATACTCCCTGCTTGGAATTACAGTACACTAAATCACATAAAACTTTCACTTAATCTGCCTTATTAAACCGTATACATTTTACTACATTTTCTTCTTAATTGACTTATTTTAAAAGGTATTACTTTCCTTTTACAAAATACTAAATTTAGGCCTATTGGTTTTATTACCTGTGTTATAATTTTTTGTATTTAATTTAATTTTTCTTACCTGACCTACTGTACAAAGAGTCACTGGCTTATGGCCAATTATATCAATTTTAATTTCCTGATTTCAATTCATTATTATTATTTAGTTTATCATTGAATCCTTCATTGGTTTTTAACATAATTATAATGACCACTTGACAATTTATCTACAATTATTGTCTTCCTGGCCAAGTTTACAAATATTATTTTAAGACATCTTCATCAATTATTTAAAGTAAATACACTTAACATGATACCATACATAATAAACACACTTGTATTTAATTACTTAAATACAAGTTTAACATGAATGAAATGAGTACCCATTACTTAGTACTTCCTTAAAGCAATGGCTCCACACTTACTACATACAAAACACAAAATAAATATCATGTAAACACAATATCATGATAAAGCACAACAACAGGTACATTTTATAAAACATTAAATATTAATTGAACAGTCTATTATATTCAAACTCATCCACAGTAAACTCATATCATTAGACACAGTGTTTATAGTTTACATCTTACACTGCTCATTCCATATTTTATATTTAGGTACACTTTCAATATTTTATTACCTAGTAACCTTACTAGGTATCATTAATGCATTTTTTTAGGTGAGATTGGCCCTCTTGTACTTAATTATGGCATACCTTGGGCATTGTTTTCAGTTATGTTGACAAAGTTTTTATGTAACTTCGGGAACCTTAGCTTTGTTACGTTACATAATACTCCCCCTCCGAAAGAAGTTTATTTTGGCTGAATATAGTTTAGTTGAAATAAACTTATAGTTTCTTCATGCCTTGGAATATTTATTTGATAAAATTATCAATTTATAATGGTTTCAGTTTTTCAATGTTTCTGTTTTAATCCACAATTCAATGGGTTCTTTGGGGTTTATTTTCTGTTTCTATTCTTTAAACTTTTAATTGCACCGGAAAACTGTGTTGACACTCCTTGTATATTTTGTCATTAATTCTTTACTGGTACCTCCCTCAGTTGTAGATCTGTCCTTTTCTCTGGAACTCATAACTCCTTCTAGCTTATTACGCCATCATTTCTTATTATCATATTTATATTTAATTACCTCGCTTGGTGTATAATCCCTAAAATACTATATTTCCCTAACATTTTTCCCTAATATCATAGCTGGTATGGAATCAGAGGGGCACTATTGGCTTCCATTACTCTGCCGTTTCCCTAACTATATCTTCTGAGATCAGAGGAACTTCATCTCTGTCCAGAAAAAAAAAGTTGCACTATCACAACACAATGCATATAATTATTACCTATAAGGTGGCTCCTTCGCTACAAACTTATATTCAAGGAATGATTACTATTATTTCTGAGGTATCCTAATACTTTTCTTAACTTATTTATCTCGTTGTTCTGTAGTTCCATTTATCATATTATTCACCAGTATAGTAGTTAAAGCTGTTCAATATTCCTTTTAAATTCTTCTTAGTTCCGTGCTGTCAATTAATTATTCTTTAGCATACGTATTTTACTATTTTTAATTCACTCCCATTTACTTCTGCAATTAAACACTGAATCTCCTCCTTATCATAAATTGTATGGCATATTCTTCCTTCGTCTAACTCATTTCTAACCCTTCTTTCTCTTCTTCTATGTTTATTACTTTAAAATAATTTCTGAATTATATAGTAAGGTGTTCTTACTTATTTTTGAATTTTGCAGTTTTTATCTTCAAAATTCTCTTTTTTATATAGCTCATAAATTGTTTTCTTAAATTCTCGTTTGTAAGGTGAACTTACTTCATTTTTTGAATTTTGTGTTTTAAATTGATTCCACATAATTTCTCTGAAGTATCGTGTAATTAGTTTATTTCATTTAATAGTTAGTTTAATATATTTTAATTAGTTTCTCATTATTTTCCTTTCATTTGCTTTATTCGTTATCCATAAAATCCGTCCCTTTTCTCTATATTCTGTTTGGAATCTGTTTAACCGTGGTCCATTATTTCCTCTGTACTGGTTGTTCAGATCTCTCTAGTATATAGAATTATTTCCGTCCTTGTGACGTATCTCACTATCATCTGGTTCTTCCATTTTGTTGTTATAAAATTTTCATTGATGCTAAAGCCTACCATCGTTTTTCGAACTGATTCTTCCGTACTGTTTCTTAATCGTTTGAATGGTTCATACATAATCTCCATAAGTCCTCCATGCTCCTCGGTTAGTTTTGGCTTTTTCGGTCCTTCTAATCCATCTGGGAATTCAATTGTGGTGCGTTTAGAGTTTCTTAATTGCCTTACTTCTCTTGGTTCCGTAATTGGTATATTATGCATCTTAACTAATCCCCCTTTAATCATCTCTAATCCTTCCCGTGTATTCATTAATTTCCTTTGACGTTTTTGCCTTATTTTCATTGTCTTCATTTCATTGTTAACCCGTTCTATTCTTCCGGCTATGTTGATTCGTACTTCGTTAAATTTTTCTTGGGTTTTCGCTTGTACCTCCTTTATTCTAGTTTGGTTATTGTTTTCTACTTGATTTATTTTGGCCTCTACCTCCACTCTGAGTTGTATGATGGTTTCATCCGTCTTTTCTAGACCTACCTTAGTTTCAGTTATTTGCTGTCTGACTTCCTTTTCGTAATCATCCACCCTTTTGCTAAGTGTTTCATCGACATTGGCAATCCTTTCATTGATGACTTCCCTCAACGCTTGGTTTTGTTCATTGATGATTTGCCGCAACTCCTTATTATTGTTTTCAATTCTTTCGTCTCTTTGTTTGGTATTTTCCTGAATCTGCTTTAAGCTCTCGTCGTTCCTGTCAAGCCTTTCGTTAATTTGGTTTAATCTTTCATTTATCAGCCGGTTATTCTCATCAGTTTCCTCTTTATTTTTGTCAAACTTCTCATTCATTAGTTTGATTAAATTCTCACTCAAAATTTCGTTTTGTTTCTTTGAGTTTTCGTTAATACTGTCTATTTTATATTCCAGCTTTTCTGAATTTTCTTCAAGCCTTTCAAACATTTGTTTGTTTTTCTCATTAGTTTGTTTATTTTCTTTTTTTAATTAATTCCCATAATTTTTGTAAATCTAGGCCTCCTCTGGCTTCCTCTTTGTCACACGCCTGTTGTTCCTTTTCGATGTCTGTAACTATCTCTGCTTCTTCCTCCCGTCTATCTTCTTCCGTTTCTTGGTCTTTCGCCATCCTTTTAGAAACGCCTCTTGTATGCATCCCTGTGCCTCTAATAGTTGCCTGCTCCAGTTAAGTAATAGCGATATAGTCGATTTTTTTTTTCTTAACTAAAGCCCACTCGTTGAGCGCCAATTTGTAACCTATGATTACAAATAAAAGATTACAGGTTTATTTCTTTATATATGTGACTCCCGTGTATCAACGTTAAGCCCCACGTTGGATGCGAATTTGTAACCTAAAATTTGATGATTACGAGTGTAATACGGTTGCGGGTTTATAGTTATTTCATCCCCACGTTGAATGCGGCAGTTTGTAACCTAAAATCGTAACGATGTGTGTGTTGTAACTTCGAACTCTCGCCTAATTACGCCCAAATATTTATAATATAAATAATCGTATAAGTATAATATAATCACTCCTGTAAATCAATGTTAATTATAAAAAAAATTATTTATTAAGTGTTTGATATTATTCAGTTATTGACCATAACCTGTGTTAAGTGGTTATTAAGTGTTTTACCAGAGAAAAACGCTATATTACAGTTATTATAGTGAATAATTCTGTAATTTTCTCCAACCCTAGTCAGTATGTATTATTTAAATTGGAAAGAGATTAGCGCAGAGAATAAGTTAGTTCTCTATTCTCCCGTATTCACCAGCTGTCTGCAAACAAGCGCTGTTATTGGCGATTGACCCGTTCTTATAGTCGTTCCACTTAACGCTTTTATCACTTTTTTCCCTGTAAAATACACCCTATTCGAAATACAATAATTATTCTACAATAACACAAAATCGTCAATACAAGAGGATTCTTTATTTTATATTATTTTAAAATTCCAACAGTTGCTCTCTCCGACTAGTAAAACATCATATCGATCCTACAATACAGAATCGATTTGTTATTGAACTCTTGTTAGATGTTACAATTTAATTATAATTTTCAGTTTATCTTTTATCTCAGGGTACATGTAGTTCTTTTAACTATTAGTAAGGCCAGGTAATGCAAATTCAGGTTACTAGGTATTACAATTTAAATTAAAATCTTATTATATAAAGTGTCAACATAAGCAGGTTTTTGTACCAAACGTTTACAAGATACTCGTTCAGGCAGTGTTCCACTAACGATGACAGATAGCCGATTCGTTTCTGGTGGTCACAGGTCCCGATGGAATTAGTGTAGTATTAAGTTCTTGCTCTGTAGTCAAAAGTGAGGTTCAGTAGGTAAATTTAATTCTCTTTAATTTTGTTGCATGGTATTTATTCACTTCTACTTCTCCAGGTCTGGGTTATGGTTTCCCTTATTACTCATTTGATGTTAGGTTTAGTTAATTTATTCTTTAGATTTTTGATTTGAATTTTGTTTATAGGTAATTTATATTCTCGAAGTGATAGTGGGAAGTCGTCCAATCCGTCTTTTCGATCAGTAATTATATATTAATTTGGATTTATTATATTTTAATTCATGAGGTTTCGTGGTTTTTTCCGAGATTTATAATGATTGAACTGTCCTCGTTTATATATAACAATTGAATGTCTAAATCAACAAGATTTCTTGCATTTTGTTGCCCTAACAACCATTGCTTCTTCTGTCATTGGATAATATTTGTTATCCTAGAGCCAGAATTAGGAAATATTCTTACACTTATTTAATAAAATACTCCCTGCTTGGAATTACAGTACACTAAATCACATAAAACTTTCACTTAATCTGCCTTATTAAACCGTATACATTTTACTACATTTTCTTCTTAATTGACTTATTTTAAAAGGTATTACTTTCCTTTTACAAAATACTAAATTTAGGCCTATTGGTTTTATTACCTGTGTTATAATTTTTTGTTTTTAATTTAATTTTTCTTACCTGACCTACTGTACAAAGAGTCACTGGCTTATGGCCAATTATATCAATTTTAATTTCCTGATTTCAATTCATTATTATTATTTAGTTTATCATTGAATCCTTCATTGGTTTTTAACATAATTATAATGACCACTTGACAATTTATCTACAATTATTGTCTTCCTGGCCAAGTTTACAAATATTATTTTAAGACATCTTCATCAATTATTTAAAGTAAATACACTTAACATGATACCATACATAATAAACACACTTGTATTTAATTACTTAAATACAAGTTTAACATGAATGAAATGAGTACCCATTACTTAGTACTTCCTTAAAGCAATGGCTCCACACTTACTACATACAAAACACAAAATAAATATCATGTAAACACAATATCATGATAAAGCACAACAACAGGTACATTTTATAAAACATTAAATATTAATTGAACAGTCTATTATATTCAAACTCATCCACAGTAAACTCATATCATTAGACACAGTGTTTATAGTTTACATCTTACACTGCTCATTCCATATTTTATATTTAGGTACACTTTCAATATTTTATTACCTAGTAACCTTACTAGGTATCATTAATGCATTTTTTTAGGTGAGATTGGCCCTCTTGTACTTAATTATGGCATACCTTGGGCATTGTTTTCAGTTATGTTGACAAAGTTTTTATGTAACTTCGGGAACCTTAGCTTTGTTACGTTACATAATACTCCCCCTCCGAAAGAAGTTTATTTTGGCTGAATATAGTTTAGTTGAAATAAACTTATAGTTTCTTCATGCCTTGGAATATTTATTTGATAAAATTATCAATTTATAATGGTTTCAGTTTTTCAATGTTTCTGTTTTAATCCACAATTCAATGGGTTCTTTGGGGTTTATTTTCTGTTTCTATTCTTTAAACTTTTAATTGCACCGGAAAACTGTGTTGACACTCCTTGTATATTTTGTCATTAATTCTTTACTGGTACCTCCCTCAGTTGTAGATCTGTCCTTTTCTCTGGAACTCATAACTCCTTCTAGCTTATTACGCCATCATTTCTTATTATCATATTTATATTTAATTACCTCGCTTGGTGTATAATCCCTAAAATACTATATTTCCCTAACATTTTTCCCTAATATCATAGCTGGTACGGAATCAGAGGGGCACTATTGGCTTCCATTACTCTGCCGTTTCCCTAACTATATCTTCTGAGATCAGAGGAACTTCATCTCTGTCCAGAAAAAAAAAGTTGCACTATCACAACACAATGCATATAATTATTACCTATAAGGTGGCTCCTTCGCTACAAACTTATATTCAAGGAATGATTACTATTATTTCTGAGGTATCCTAATACTTTTCTTAACTTATTTATCTCGTTGTTCTGTAGTTCCATTTATCATATTATTCACCAGTATAGTAGTTAAAGCTGTTCAATATTCCTTTTAAATTCTTCTTAGTTCCGTGCTGTCAATTAATTATTCTTTAGCATACGTATTTTACTATTTTTAATTCACTCCCATTTACTTCTGCAATTAAACACTGAATCTCCTCCTTATCATAAATTGTATGGCATATTCTTCCTTCGTCTAACTCATTTCTAACCCTTCTTTCTCTTCTTCTATGTTTATTACTTTAAAATAATTTCTGAATTATATAGTAAGGTGTTCTTACTTATTTTTGAATTTTGCAGTTTTTATCTTCAAAATTCTCTTTTTTATATAGCTCATAAATTGTTTTCTTAAATTCTCGTTTGTAAGGTGAACTTACTTCATTTTTTGAATTTTGTGTTTTAAATTGATTCCACATAATTTCTCTGAAGTATCGTGTAATTAGTTTATTTCATTTAATAGTTAGTTTAATATATTTTAATTAGTTTCTCATTATTTTCCTTTCATTTGCTTTATTCGTTATCCATAAAATCCGTCCCTTTTCTCTATATTCTGTTTGGAATCTGTTTAACCGTGGTCCATTATTTCCTCTGTACTGGTTGTTCAGATCTCTCTAGTATATAGAATTATTTCCGTCCTTGTGACGTATCTCACTATCATCTGGTTCTTCCATTTTGTTGTTATAAAATTTTCATTGATGCTAAAGCCTACCATCGTTTTTCGAACTGATTCTTCCGTACTGTTTCTTAATCGTTTGAATGGTTCATACATAATCTCCATAAGTCCTCCATGCTCCTCGGTTAGTTTTGGCTTTTTCGGTCCTTCTAATCCATCTGGGAATTCAATTGTGGTGCGTTTAGAGTTTCTTAATTGCCTTACTTCTCTTGGTTCCGTAATTGGTATATTATGCATCTTAACTAATCCCCCTTTAATCATCTCTAATCCTTCCCGTGTATTCATTAATTTCCTTTGACGTTTTTGCCTTATTTTCATTGTCTTCATTTCATTGTTAACCCGTTCTATTCTTCCGGCTATGTTGATTCGTACTTCGTTAAATTTTTCTTGGGTTTTCGCTTGTACCTCCTTTATTCTAGTTTGGTTATTGTTTTCTACTTGATTTATTTTGGCCTCTACCTCCACTCTGAGTTGTATGATGGTTTCATCCGTCTTTTCTAGACCTACCTTAGTTTCAGTTATTTGCTGTCTGACTTCCTTTTCGTAATCATCCACCCTTTTGCTAAGTGTTTCATCGACATTGGCAATCCTTTCATTGATGACTTCCCTCAACGCTTGGTTTTGTTCATTGATGATTTGCCGCAACTCCTTATTATTGTTTTCAATTCTTTCGTCTCTTTGTTTGGTATTTTCCTGAATCTGCTTTAAGCTCTCGTCGTTCCTGTCAAGCCTTTCGTTAATTTGGTTTAATCTTTCATTTATCAGCCGGTTATTCTCATCAGTTTCCTCTTTATTTTTGTCAAACTTCTCATTCATTAGTTTGATTAAATTCTCACTCAAAATTTCGTTTTGTTTCTTTGAGTTTTCGTTAATACTGTCTATTTTATATTCCAGCTTTTCTGAATTTTCTTCAAGCCTTTCAAACATTTGTTTGTTTTTCTCATTAGTTTGTTTATTTTCTTTTTTTAATTAATTCCCATAATTTTTGTAAATCTAGGCCTCCTCTGGCTTCCTCTTTGTCACACGCCTGTTGTTCCTTTTCGATGTCTGTAACTATCTCTGCTTCTTCCTCCCGTCTATCTTCTTCCGTTTCTTGGTCTTTCGCCATCCTTTTAGAAACGCCTCTTGTATGCATCCCTGTGCCTCTAATAGTTGCCTGCTCCAGTTAAGTAATAGCGATATAGTCGATTTTTTTTTTCTTAACTAAAGCCCACTCGTTGAGCGCCAATTTGTAACCTATGATTACAAATAAAAGATTACAGGTTTATTTCTTTATATATGTGACTCCCGTGTATCAACGTTAAGCCCCACGTTGGATGCGAATTTGTAACCTAAAATTTGATGATTACGAGTGTAATACGGTTGCGGGTTTATAGTTATTTCATCCCCACGTTGAATGCGGCAGTTTGTAACCTAAAATCGTAACGATGTGTGTGTTGTAACTTCGAACTCTCGCCTAATTACGCCCAAATATTTATAATATAAATAATCGTATAAGTATAATATAATCACTCCTGTAAATCAATGTTAATTATAAAAAAAATTATTTATTAAGTGTTTGATATTATTCAGTTATTGACCATAACCTGTGTTAAGTGGTTATTAAGTGTTTTACCAGAGAAAAACGCTATATTACAGTTATTATAGTGAATAATTCTGTAATTTTCTCCAACCCTAGTCAGTATGTATTATTTAAATTGGAAAGAGATTAGCGCAGAGAATAAGTTAGTTCTCTATTCTCCCGTATTCACCAGCTGTCTGCAAACAAGCGCTGTTATTGGCGATTGACCCGTTCTTATAGTCGTTCCACTTAACGCTTTTATCACTTTTTTCCCTGTAAAATACACCCTATTCGAAATAGAATAATTATTCTACAATAACACAAAATCGTCAATACAAGAGGATTCTTTATTTTATATTATTTTAAAATTCCAACAGTTGCTCTCTCCGACTAGTAAAACATCATATCGATCCTACAATACAGAATCGATTTGTTATTGAACTCTTGTTAGATGTTACAATTTAATTATAATTTTCAGTTTATCTTTTATCTCAGGGTACATGTAGTTCTTTTAACTATTAGTAAGGCCAGGTAATGCAAATTCAGGTTACTAGGTATTACAATTTAAATTAAAATCTTATTATATAAAGTGTCAACATAAGCAGGTTTTTGTACCAAACGTTTACAAGATACTCGTTCAGGCAGTGTTCCACTAACGATGACAGATAGCCGATTCGTTTCTGGTGGTCACAGGTCCCGATGGAATTAGTGTAGTATTAAGTTCTTGCTCTGTAGTCAAAAGTGAGGTTCAGTAGGTAAATTTAATTCTCTTTAATTTTGTTGCATGGTATTTATTCACTTCTACTTCTCCAGGTCTGGGTTATGGTTTCCCTTATTACTCATTTGATGTTAGGTTTAGTTAATTTATTCTTTAGATTTTTGATTTGAATTTTGTTTATAGGTAATTTATATTCTCGAAGTGATAGTGGGAAGTCGTCCAATCCGTCTTTTCGATCAGTAATTATATATTAATTTGGATTTATTATATTTTAATTCATGAGGTTTCGTGGTTTTTTCCGAGATTTATAATGATTGAACTGTCCTCGTTTATATATAACAATTGAATGTCTAAATCAACAAGATTTCTTGCATTTTGTTGCCCTAACAACCATTGCTTCTTCTGTCATTGGATAATATTTGTTATCCTAGAGCCAGAATTAGGAAATATTCTTACACTTATTTAATAAAATACTCCCTGCTTGGAATTACAGTACACTAAATCACATAAAACTTTCACTTAATCTGCCTTATTAAACCGTATACATTTTACTACATTTTCTTCTTAATTGACTTATTTTAAAAGGTATTACTTTCCTTTTACAAAATACTAAATTTAGGCCTATTGGTTTTATTACCTGTGTTATAATTTTTTGTTTTTAATTTAATTTTTCTTACCTGACCTACTGTACAAAGAGTCACTGGCTTATGGCCAATTATATCAATTTTAATTTCCTGATTTCAATTCATTATTATTATTTAGTTTATCATTGAATCCTTCATTGGTTTTTAACATAATTATAATGACCACTTGACAATTTATCTACAATTATTGTCTTCCTGGCCAAGTTTACAAATATTATTTTAAGACATCTTCATCAATTATTTAAAGTAAATACACTTAACATGATACCATACATAATAAACACACTTGTATTTAATTACTTAAATACAAGTTTAACATGAATGAAATGAGTACCCATTACTTAGTACTTCCTTAAAGCAATGGCTCCACACTTACTACATACAAAACACAAAATAAATATCATGTAAACACAATATCATGATAAAGCACAACAACAGGTACATTTTATAAAACATTAAATATTAATTGAACAGTCTATTATATTCAAACTCATCCACAGTAAACTCATATCATTAGACACAGTGTTTATAGTTTACATCTTACACTGCTACATTTAGGTACACTTTCAATATTTTATTACCTAGTAACCTTACTAGGTATCATTAATGCATTTTTTTAGGTGAGATTGGCCCTCTTGTACTTAATTATGGCATACCTTGGGCATTGTTTTCAGTTATGTTGACAAAGTTTTTATGTAACGTCAGGAACCTTAGCTTTGTTACGTTACAATATGAAACTTTAGTATATAATAAAATTTGATTTCATATTGATGTCATTCATCTGTCTGTTTATTGGTCTATCGGAGGTTGAAAAACAAATAGCCCTCGTATATTGCATCTTTTGTGTAACTGTTATAGAATTTTCTTTACTCCTAAGATTCCAAAACGTGTAGGGTTCATGCATTTAAACAGACTGAGATTTTTAAAAAATGTGCATATTCACAAGCATTTTTATTGTACAGGATATACTCAAATATGAACCACATTCACCTGGATGTTTGAAGTACATCATTCATACCAAAGTTGGAGGTGGCCCACAAGTTGTCATAGATGAAAAAGAACATTTGCTGAATACACAAGGTATGCCAAAACATGGGTGACAATAGCAACAAATGGAGAAATTTTTTGTCATGTGTACTTTAACTGTATAACAATAAAAATATGTATACATATAACATATATGGTGGTGAAGGAATATCATTTTTGTAACATTTATTTTATATGAATATTAAAAAGTGTTATATCATGGGCAGTATGTTTTACTTTTATTTTTTCCATAGCATAATTTATAGTTAAAAAAAAATTAATAAATACATAAAATATTCCTATATTTATATTCATATAAATATTCCTTTAGGGGAACTGAATATTTTATAAACAAAGTTTTACATTTTTTATATCATTATTTAACCAAAGTATTTTTCTACTTTGGAGCAGAATGGAATTATATATACAGACTGATTGTTAATTTGTTTTATCTGTTTTGGGGAATCTTATATACAGTTTTGTAATTCTATAATCATGTTGATATTCATTAGCCCCCCCTCTATTTCTTGAATTTATTTTGTTATAGTGTCAATAACAAAATGAAGTCATCTTTTTGCAGATGACCTCTTAACCACTGAATTAATAGAAAAATCAAGTATACCTACTTAAAAAGTTGCCCGAGGTAAAATTGGGCTTGTCAGTTTTTTTTTTCAATAAAATGTATGACAGACTTAGTTCTCAGTAAAAATATTTGGTAGGTCAGACAATTCAGTTGTCACTTTATATCCTCTGTTGTGGACTCCTGCATAGCTCTACAATAATTTTCGTTTTAACTTTGTATATTTTATCCCAGCTCTTTATGGTGTTTATATTTATGAACACACTTTAACCTATATTTGAACTTTGCCTCCTATAATTCTTTCTTGGTATATTTGGCTGAATTAACATTTAATCTGAAGAATTTGCAAGTGACAATCAATATAACATTTGCAAGTTGCATTGGGAAATAGTAGGCTCCTGAACACAAGCAGTTTTTGGTTATCAACGTATAAAACTCCTTTAGCAGACTTAAATTCATCTCTTAAAATAAACGTATACAAATATTATAACAAGAATTGGATGCTCACAGCACTTACGACTTGGAATCATAAATTCGATTAATACACCGAGTTTTACATTATTTGCCATGCTGTTAAGTGTAGATTCAACAAAATGTGCGCAAGTTGGAAAACTTAAAACATGTGGTACATAGTTGAATTTTTTCATTTGTTGTTTATTGGGGATTATTGTCAATACTTTGTGTGTTTTACATCTTATGGTATTTTTATAAAGCACTGAAGGAGATGAAAAGCCTTTTCTAGTCAGTAAAAGGCTACTAAAAATTTAACCTTAGAAAACATATTTGTTTACACACAGAGTAAACTGTACACCACTGTGAATTGACTGTACTTGCATGCACGCACCTCTGATACGCTTTACCATTTTAATTGAAGTTTTGACTATAACCCCATTTCTATTACGTCAATATTTCAAGTTGTGAAACTACAGTTTTCTTAATAGTGTAATTAAAATATGTATTATAGTGAAAAATTATTTTCCTGCCTTCAATGAGAGCCATAGTAGAACTATACACACTAGTGCATATGAACTTGTATACACTACAAACAGGATATTCAGAAGAAATCGTAGGCCATTCGTTATTTATCCAGTTCCCAGCTCCATAAACCTACAGCATATTCTATTAACCATGTTTCATTTGTAGACAGTGTTCTCTCTTTTCTTCTGATGATGAAACCAATCACTGATGGTAACAAAATTGTCTTTTCCCATTTTTCTAGCAAGTTCATCGACATTAGCACGTAAAATTAACATTTTTGAACCATAATTTTAATCAGACTTGGAAAGTTAATAAAAGTTTTTAATTGATTAAAGTTAATAATAAATCAAATTAACTGATTAAAAGTTAAAATGTTTTTTATTTTTATTGAGTAAACTACTTTGGTTGTTGAAGTAATTAAAGTTAAATTAAAATATGTAATTAATTAGTTTATAGAGAACTTTAATTATTCTTAACTTTACAATTATTACTGCAAAAACTTATTCAATTTTAACAAAAGCTGCATTTAAAAATTTGCTCCCCCGTCGTCTCCTAAAATGAGTCCAGCAGCACTGAACAGCCTTGTGCAGTGGGCATACTTGTGTTTATACGTTACAAATAATCTCTTCAGCAGGGGCCTCAGGTGTCTAATTTCTTTTGCTTCATGAAAATACCTGACAAACTCAGCCTCCGCCATTTTGGCTGCTTCCATCAATTGGCTTGCTATCACAGTTGATAAATCTATCCAAAAATCTATCAGTTTTACAGTCCTTGTTGAATTTATTTGTAGACAATCTTATAACATGTGTCAGAAAGCGTATTTTGGTATTTAATATAAAATACATGTTCCATAGTCGGAATTAGTGAATTTTACCTATTACACATACTGGAACATGTTATGAACAACAAAATCCAATAATCCAACATTTCTTTTATAAATTATTTTTATAAGCAAACTTAAAATGCAATATAGCCACATAAGTTCTCTATTATGTGATAGCAAAAGTTCTCTATCTAACTTTTAGCAATTTTGTGCACTTTCTATAGACTAATTCCCCTTTCGTCAACCTTTGTTAATTTTCTTCCTAACTGACATTGTTTTTTAACTAACATTAAAACTTTTAACAAGGATTACCATTCGCCTTGCTTTTTCTGGACATGTCTTCTTTTTAAAAGAAAAAATTTCTGTATTTCTGAAAACGATAAAAACAATTTTCACTGTCAACTTTCAGAATTTGAAATTTTTAATAATAATAGTTTTTGTTCACTCTTTCTGCACACAATGAATATAGAGTTGTGTTTTCATGAAATCAGTGGCTTTGATCAAAGGAAACAAAGAAATTTGGAATGGATTCTGTTACTGGAATTTTGTGTCGTAGAATTACAGAAATTTTATACACATATTCTGAAGTGATTTTTTCACAAAAAAGTAATAAACAGCTGTCAAAAATGATCAGCTTAACTGAAAAATATAAATGAACTGTGACAAGTGCTTATAATCCATGAAAATAGTAGTGTTACTGAAGGCTAGAAAAAAAAATTTTAAGATTTACAAAAATAATCTAGTGTATTATTATTTACAAAAATAATCATTTAATTTTATATAGTGTTGTCAGTTTTATGACTGAAAAGTAAACAACAGTTTCTTGTTACTGGAGTTGGAAATACGATAGCCTTTCTTTAACATTCACTATCTTAATGGTCATTTCACTAATGCCCTTTTGGTCCTGGTTTATAAACGCTTGTTTACACACCTATTCTGCTATGATAATTGTCAATGCTGCTTCAGTTTGTATAAGAAATTGTTTAATAAAGGCCTATAAAGTGAATTTATAATGTATGTATTTGTTGTGTGTATTTTGTAGTTTCTGTTGTTCTGACTAGTTTGTATTTATTTTTAAAATATTACAACAAATTTTGAAAATGCTTAAAAAAGCTTTAATGTATTTTCATATGTTTAAGCATTCGTATATGTATATTTTAGTCTTTGTGTTTGCATAGTTTTTTTTTTCAGACAATACTGAACATTCAAACTACATTTTCTGAACACAGAATTTTTGTGCACACACACACACACACACACATTGTTATGGCAATTATGGAATGCTCTCAAAAAGGTGAGTGTCCTACACGCTTCTCGACTAGCCCAGCATACCTTGTCTGTGTCAAGGATGTCCACTCATATAGCAGTAAGTACCTTCCAGATTCTTCGAGAGCAATTATAAGTGCGCAAATGGTAGCACACTGCCAAATAAATGGAACATTATTCTGGAACACCTGCAGGCTATATATAATTAACAGCAGCCCCCTTAGTTATACCTGGCGAGATTGAAGAGTGTGGATCGAGTGGTAATCCACTGGTCCTAACCTTGGAGAACGGATTGCTGAAAAGCTCCTGGGAAAGTGCAGATGGATGATATGTGGTCATGCAGCTGATAGTTCCCCGAAGCAACGTGCAGTCTGTTTTGAAAGAGATGCATGATGAAGCATCTGGAGGTCATCTTGGTGTTAATAAAACAAATAACAAAATATGGAAACAATTCTGTTGGCTTCATCTTTCTCCATCATGAAGAAGAATGGTGTCAGACGTGTGAAATATGTGCTGGAAGCAAGGTCCCACAAACCAGTAGCAGGGGGAAAATGACGCAGCGTAACACTGGACTCCCATTTGAGACTTGAGGTGGAAGTAGTAAACAACAGGTAAAAGTAAGGATAACATGTTGGTTTGAGGTATTATATATAAATCTTTCATGAATGAATAAGACCAAATACTTTATGGATAGTTTTAATAACAACTTAAACACAATGCATAACAGAGATCTCCTGCCTTCAAAAATTACATTCTGCTACTTTCAACTTATGTACAGTAGGATGACGATCATGATGATGCACCTTCTGGAAAAGAAAACAAAAATATCAATTTTTTATTTACTGCATTATGTCATTCCTACTTTACAAAGATGATACAAATAATTAAATGGAAAAACAAAACTTTTGTATGGTAAAAAGTTTTAACATACTGTACTTTAATGAATGTAGCAGTTAATTTAGGTAATTCAGTATAAAAGAGGGTAATTAAATATTATAACCACACATAAGACAGTGTCTTAAAAAGTTAAGGAACAATACAATTTGTTTATTTTTGTTTACACACTGTGTTACTGCAGCATTTGATGAATGTGTTATAATGTTAGTGGGTTACAAAATTTTTATATATTTTACAAAACCTTTGTACAAAATTGTTTACTGTCACAGTCAATCATAAAAATGTCTCACAATATTATCCGCACTGTCATCTCATCTCACAAAAAAATGTTTAAAACCATGCCATAAGTTACTTATTTTTAAACTTACAAATTGTTTTAACCTGGAGTGCTTATTTCTCAGCTGAAAATTAAACAAATATGTAAGATAAACTACGCTAATATTCACAAGATTAATTCTGTGTGTGTGTGTGTGTGTGATAACTACACTGCAGTGATTCCCAAAGTTTTAGTTGCCCAAACAAAAAAAATTGTTTTTTCTTCTCTAATTTCACAGAAACAAGAAACTCGTTTAATTATATACATCAGGCAAACATAGTACAGCACTACTTTTGATAACAAATTCAAATCAGATAATGTTGCACACTTTGGGAAATACTGCTACGCTGTATGGAGTTACTATTTTATTATTACTACACAACTATATGGAATTAAAGCCCTTTCTAAATCTAAAATTACAGTCAACTCTCGAATATCCAGTACTGAACTGCGGGTGTGGTCAGTTTATAAGGCGTAATTGTTTTGGTTGCATATTAATAGTTCAGAACAAGTCTGTTTGTACAAGCCAAGTGCACAAGAGGGCAACTCAAAATCTTTAATGGAAAAAAAAGAAACAAATAGTTTTATAACACTAAAACAGTCTACGAGAATGTGCCCCTTAAAGAAAGAAAAAAATATGAATTTCTTGTGGGAATTTTGTACATTATTTAAACATAAAACTTAAACTGACTTGGTAGAAGTGGCAAACAATCTGGTTTCATTCTCAACAACACTAAACATAATGTTTTTTTTTTCACTGCATTAACCAACACACCAATCAACTGCTGTGGCTGAAAATCACATAATTGTACATTTCAAATAGAAAATATATATTATGATTGTTGAAATCATAAAAGATTCTTGTTGTATTATTTTAAGACGAAATAATTTAAAATATACCTGAAATAATTCACAAGTAATACTTTTGAAAATCTTTTAACAAGATTAAAATAAAAGAATCTTTAAAATAAAAGACTGCAAATCTGATACAAAAATTAAATATATCTGGGCAACAGTAGCATATGTGTCAGACCACCTTTTGAAATGTAAAAAAACACACAGACACACAGCACTACGGTAAAGTAAAAATAGCTAATTTTTTGTATAAAATATAAAGTCTTTTTAATCTAATATTTTTGCAATCATGGATTTCAATTTTCTATGGACCACATATCATGGCTGAGAAATTTAAGGACCTGGTTTGGCATGAATACAACTGACTTACTCCGTGCAGAAGTACAGAAAGTTAAAATAGTCTGTATGATATCCAACATCCGAAACGGATAAAACTATCAGAAGAAGATGGACTAAATCCAACATGCTTCGTAAAGATATTCACAAGCTGACTATAATCTTACTACAATAACTTCACAAGAATATTATGTTGCTGCCTAATCTCTATAGATTATACTACTTACTACATTACAGAAATCTCACAAACTCAATAGTTGCAGATTCACAACAAATTTAATTTGTTTAGGCGTACCTGACTTGCATTCAATTAAGATCAGCAAGATACAAAATAAGCGTATTTTGTTTTAGAACTTTCTAACTAATGTTACACAGAGAATACAGTTAATTTTGCAGGTATATTACTTTATTCACATCGATGTCAATACTGTATTTATCACTCAATAAACTATCAGCTATGATCTCTCTGATTTCACAGGAAAGCTTATCAGGAATCAAAAAGATCCTATGTACAGTGAAAATTCTGTCAACTAACAAACTGTATTAATGAACAGCAGAGCAAACATTTTATTTATATAAAGTAAAAATTGGAGACAATTCCACATCAATATATAAAAATGTGTGAATGCCTTTGAACAGTGTTTCTTATTAATTATCGTTTTCTAATAGTTAATTATAGGCCTACTCAGTGATTACTAATTTTGTGTGTGTATCAACTGGCTAACGAATAAAAAGATAAATTATTATATAAATAAATATTACAATAAAAAATTACTTATAAATACTGTATGACTCTATTTAACTTCATAGCACATTACTATCACAGTTTCCAGAACATGTAAGGAATGCAGACAATTTTATAATATAAAAATATGTAAATTTTTTAAGCACCTAGTAGCAACAACAACATGATGCCAATAAATTTTACCCTTCACAATACTATTTACTATTACATTGTCACTTTTGATGGTTCTACTTGAAATATGTTTATCTCTATTCTACTTGGACCTACAATAATATAGTTGATAGGTAATTTTTTTATTCTAGCTTGATGCAAATTACCCAAATAAACTAGAATAATTAAAGCAAACCAAAAGTAACTGGTTCTTGTTGGTTTAGTATCTACCACCTCAATTCTGTGATCCTGTTGTGTTCCTGTCACCACGCAACTTTACTGTGCCACTGCGACTACCACTCTGCCTTTGTGTTATAGCATTTGGTGTGGGTGCAGTGTGTGATTCAGATACTTTTAATGTGTTCTAATTATTCCGAGTGATATTCCTTGAACTGGTGGATGTTACTTGCACAGAAGAGGATGCAGTTTCTTTTCTACAACAAAAGGATTGCTTCATAATCCCTGCCATTGCATTAATGGGCATGACACAGTGTTGCAACTGGGAAATCAAGACTGTTGGGGCTGCGGAAAGACAGCTTGCCGCAAGTACAAGTCAATTTGCCAGAGCACATTGTTTGAGGAGTCCACACTGCCATTCAGATATTTTTGTTTATTTATTCCTGGTGTTGTCAGTATACCAGTACATTTTGTGAACAGGATCACTGCACATGGGTAGACTGATCCAAGTACTTAAGATAGGTCATGCCTCAGCCCTCTTAAACACTACAAAGAAAATTGGAGTACCTACTTTAACAGTCAAAATTGACAAAAGCCTGTTTTCACAAAGAAAAAATATTGGCTGGGTATTACTACAACAGTGAGTATTTGGAGGGTATTGCCTAGAACAAGAGAGTGCTTCTTATACACAGTTGTAGATCACTTAGCAGCTACCATCCTTCCTCTCATGCAGCAATATATTCATCCATGGTCCACAATGATGTGTAATTGTGTGTACCAGCAAATAGTTAATTTGCTGCAACAGTTTAATCACTTGACCAAGAATCATGAGTATAATTTGTGGATCCTGTAACAGGAGTGCATACGCAAGGAATACATGGCCTGAGAAACAAATCAGGGAAACAAAATTGAGTGTGCGACAAACTGGAAACTCTCAGAATTGTATTTATATGAGTTCATGTGGCAAAGAAGAAATAAAAACCACGGTTTGTTTGAAAAAATACTTAAAGATATTAAAGACTTTTGGCCCCCATCATAGTCCTTCCTGTAACTCCTAATTATTATCCCTTCATTGTTTAAAAATATAAAAATAAAATAAAAAATAAAGACAAAAAATTAAAAACCGAATTAAATAAAACATTAAATAACACAGGTAAGTTGTGAAAATGTAATTGAGAAAGCATAAATGGGTGTATATTGAGAGGGGGGAGAAGAAGACAGTAAGAAGTGGGGAACACAGAGGTAAGTGAACATAGTGGGATCACAGAATTGATGTGGTAGACAATGAACAGACAAGATCCACTTAACCTAACCTTGCACCAAAACGTGTACTCATGTAACAGGTACTGTCCACACAAGGTTAGCTTATTGATAACATCCGTTTCATAATAATTTTACCATTTTGGTGTTATTTAAGCCATTCTGTCATTACTAACCCTAAAGAGAAACATAATTACAACCAAATACAAAATGTTAATATAATAGTAAACATTTACTTTAATTAAAATTTCCATTCTTTAATAAAAAACACAAGCAAAAACTGCTGCCAATCTGCTTACTTATTGGTTTTCCATCCTTCCAAGGTGTGAATCTTACACTTGACTCTTCACGTCGAGCTGCTTCTGTTCTGAATTCAGGCTTTAAAGCACGGCGTAAAAGCCTTGCAGCAATGTTTGAATACTGAATGTAACTGTGGCATAACATTTACAAAATAAAATGTTTTAAATTACTTGTACTTGCACACTTTATGTATTTAACCACAAACAAGTAAATGTTAAAGTTCAAACCGTGCACATATATAAAGCTATTTTCTTTAAATCATATATTTTACTAATTACTCTGACATATATTCTTAAAAATATACAACATAAAACTAGAATTAATGTAACAATAATTGGTAAAGTATTGAAGCTGAAACTGAAGAATCACAGATAATCTCATATTTCAAATCGAAACTTAAACACACTCCTCACTCTGGACTATTTTAAACTAATAACTTAAACGTGTTCACTACACTTTCAGAATTATGTTTTTTTTTATCCAAATGTCTGCAGAAGAACTGTAAGTATAAGGCCAGAAAATTTCAATGCACAAAAACATCATATGGTGCCAGGCCACTTCCTAGGTAGGTCCAAACGACTAATAAACATAAATAGGGTACACATAACATTTAAAAAACCCCTGCAAAGTAAACATAGAACGCCTCAAATAGGTTGCTTTATCTGGTTTCTAATTTGTCTTGATCATGAACATATGGGGTTTTCTTACAAAACCCCATTTCTTCAAAAGTGTACAGAACTGCCTGCAACATGGAATGTAAAAACTTGCATGATATGGAAATCCACATAACTTGTGTTTTGTAATTTGTTGTCCTGAGGTAGATGGGAAATTAGTTGCAAGGATCTGTATGTCATTTATGACAACTGTGGATTTTATTTGCTGTTAATGTGATCATTTTATGACAATGAAATCAACTAAAATTCTAATAGACTGGAACATATACATGCTCAGCATATAATATCATTTTATGGGTTAAAATTATCCTATGTAGAAGGACAAATCCAGAGGAATGTTTGTTTGCAACACCAAAAGGGTCCAGCAGGAGAATATGCGAAGAGGAAATGGAAAATTAATGGAAACTGACAAAAAGCCTATTCACGTGCTGGAAAACAACAAAGGTGACGTGTTACCACAACAGTGGACCCTTCAGTGAGTTATGCAAAGAAAAGAACAAAATGTTCATTGTGGAATTCTCTTATCATTCAGCACTCATTCTACTCAAAGTCCTAAAACACAAAATTTGGCCAGTTTCCATCAATTACTTGAACTTCAAGGCTCCTGGAAATAAACTACTGCAGATATAATTTTGTTGATCCTTCCACAGGCACTCAAAATCAACACACAGAATATATGTGGAGATCAACAAAATACTCCAAGAATATGCTCACTACCATTTTGAAAATTTTTGGAATAATTCATGTTTAGAAAACATACCCTTAAAAAGCATCGTTTGACCAAGTTTTCTGTAATGTCTGTGAATACTGGCATCCCAAAATGACTTAATGGCTGTAAGCATACAACATTATTAATATTGCATGAGTAAAAAGCTGAACCAAATGTATCTGGTTTAATATCGAATAGTTTCAACAAGACATAATCCTGGTCTATGCTATGACATGCTTTCCTAGCCTAGTGCTGGAAAATATCAATACTACTGTTTTCTTCTTCTTCATATTTATATATATACACTATACACAGTAATTTGTAAATTTCTGTAGAACTCTATTAACAAATATTGAAATAATATAAACAATAAATTCCAAGATATTATTAAATAAAATATCCTTAATAGGGCTACTTGAAAAATAATTATATTTGATATACTATACAACGTAAAAATCTGGTGGTATAGTTGTGTATTAAAACACTGTGGCTCTATTTTTGAAGTCAAATGTGACATGCACGAGTACAAAACCTTGATAGTTGACAATGTTCTAGCTTGGTAGTCAGGAGCTTTTACACTAATACGGGTAGACAAATGTACACAGTAACTGTTGATACCATTTATAATGTAAAAGTTGATAATGCTTAGAGCAATGCAAATGCTTAAAATACATATTTAAGCAAAGGCAAATGCTTTAGCTCTGCCAAAAGCTTAGAGCTAATTACATACTCAAGACAGACATGGAGGTCATCTATCCAACACCTAAACTATATTTCTATTTTAATAAGGAAATCATATTTCTGTATTACTACAACTAAAATGGTAACGATAATGGAAAGAAACTAAACTGAGAGAAAAATTATCTCTCGGTAATGATAGGAAAATTACCTGTTTTATGTCAATGGAATACTGATATAATTAAACAAATTAAGAAAAATATATTCTTACTGTGCTCTACGTTTTACCTCTACTGATACTTCACAATCACAAAATACAAAACAGTTTCAGAAATTAAAATTGGTACCTGTTATTTTAAACACCGCAGTGATTACACAAAATTCTATCAATATCAAGAGGATTCAGATTAAATAACCACGCCTTGAGATGCAACCCACTGACTTACACTTGTTCCAGTAGTTATTACCTTTCCCACTTTGACAAGTTGCATTATTTCAGAATTCAAAGAGACATAATTAGCGCAAAGCGTCCCGTCTTTTCTTCACAATTAGGTTCTCTCCTAATTGTGATTACATACAGCAAACAAGTCAAGGCGTTTGAAAAATAACTTGGAGAAATGCATGTGTGGAAGAAATGTGGCCTAGCATGTACTTACAGTACTCACTCGGAAACAAATGCCTTTAAAAAAAGTAACTTCAACAATGTTGCCAAGGTTCTGGCCTACATCGTTTACAAGCCCGTTTAGCCTAGAGTCGACGTCGTGAATTTTTAACTTACAATTCACATACCAGTGTCTTTTTGTTTTATACTATACAAAAGGATTTCTGAGAAGGGTCTAAATTGTTCAAATATACAAGCGCCTACATCCATTTACACGACTCGAATTTCTCTCACTAAATCTATTAACTAATATTATTTTAACTTATACACACACGGACTAATAATGAAAATTACGAAATCTATACGTTCATAAATTTAAGGAAGAGGTACGGACGAAATCTGCTCATAACCTTTAATTAATCTAACGAATCACATTACATAAATTTGACAAATCTTGTACAACACCAAACGAATATTTGTTTACTTACTTTAGTCCTGCAGCTCTCCAAGCCGACATTTTGTTTAAAAGATCAGCAAATTCTGTCCTACAAATACCAGCCGATGGACACCCCAGTTAGCAGAGGTTATAAGCAGAGCAGCCAGGACATTCAAAAATATTTTCCCTTCATAGTTTCCCTACTTTCAAAGTAGTTTCACCAGAAAGTCAAAATTTCTCTACTTTGGCATTAACCCCCCCCCCTCAATTAAAGAAACTTGTGTTTTATGCAAAGCGTAATATTTCAAACAATCTGAGTATATTTTAAATGTTTAAATACTATTACAAGGGTAATCTAAAAAATTAAAAACTTTTTAAAAATGTGATAAATAAAATTTACTCGTGCTGAGATCGAGCTGACTGCTTTTCAAACCCAAATCCTTTTATTGCACTTTGTTTATTATACTATTTACACAACGTTATAATTGTTTAATTCACAGAACAGTATCACATATCAATCACACCTACTTTTAGTTTGTATCAGTTTCCGTTTGGCCAGCATTGCTTTATTTATAGTGAAATTAAAACAATATATATTTTGTTTACTTGGGACATTTTTTGTGCGTAATAGACCAGAAACAATGTTTTGTATACCTCATCTGTTTCCGATTTTGTTTTTACTGAGGTTAATGGAACTAAAACTTCTCTCCATACAACGACTATATACCAGAAAATTATTTACAGTAAGAAAAACCTCACGAATTACCTCCGTATCAATCCCTAAACTTGTATCGGCACCTCTGTAAAATAATTGTAAGACTTCCCATTCCCAAGCGAAATCTACAATATCTATTTCAATGCTTTTCTCAAAGACTGCTTAAGGTAAAGCCAGTGACCGTCTTATTTTTTTCTCCCATATGTTAGAAAGTTTGAAACTGTTGAAAGAAAATCCCCACTAATTCCCCACATTACAATTTCCTCACTTACGATTTTTGAGCGTTCAAACTTCGCCAATGTGGAGAGAAATCCCCACATCTGCCATCCCTGTTTATAAGTAAAAAGTTAAGTACTACAGTAATCACAATATCAAACAAGCGGAAATCAAAGATGTAATGTAGACAGGAATTCTTTTTTTTTACTCTTTTTAGCCGATTTTTCAGTAAAAATCGTAAAAGTCAGAATTGGAATGTAGAATGAATATGTTTGTAAATAATGTTTTTTATATATATTTTTATATTTTTTATGTAAAGATATTCTTTAGATTCTATTTTGACTAGAATCCAAAACCGAATCTAAAAATTAAAATTGTTGAAGATATTACTACATACTGTGTAGTAAAGGAAACGAAGGCCACATTTCTAAAAAAAATAACTCAGTTTTGGGATGATCCATTTCATTGTTTTAACTAGTTAATAAAACCAGAATTACTTAACATAGGTCTTCCGAAGTAGTCTGTGGAGTGGTGGATCTCCACAACTATTTTAAACGATGACGCCTTCATCTTGGAAAGAAGGGATGCAGGACCTTTCTTAAAGTTGGCCATATTAGTCCCGTCACCATGTACATTTTACCTGGAAAAAGGTCCGAAGTTAATGATCTTTTAATATGTTGTATGTGGGTAGTCTGTGGTGTAGAATCCAAGTTTTCCAATTCGAGAACCCTGTGCGAACTTCAGGGCAGCCGAAAAACCTCGAAATTTTCGGACTTTTTTCAGTTTTTTTCTTATAACTCCTAAACGACGCGTTCTAGCCGAAAACACTCCATTACAAAAGTTAAAGAGCATTAAATGTCCTACAATTTGCACTGGTTAAACGTTTTTTTAAACCAAATACGTACCGAGATATAGCGCTTCAAGGTTTCGAAAAAATTTTCAAAATATCGAAAAACAGCGAAAAATGCAGGTTTTTCCCTAGTAACTTTCATCTTTTGACATTTCTATATGAACAACGTTCAATAACCTAAACAATAGAAACCCCACCCTTAATGAGATGTTCATTTCAGAATAAAGAACACAATAATTATCGATGTATAAAAAACGTTTTTTATAACAATTTATACTACATGTAATGAAATGTGGGTATATTAACTAAGTAGAAAATATTTAAATTATTACAAATTAGCCATTAATATTAATTCATAGAAGCCTTGACCTCTTTGGTCCTGATGGCAAGTCGGCATCATCTCTCAGTAATTCCTCTTCCTCCTGAGCAATGATCTCATCGATGACGTCCTCCTCCTCGTCGCACTCAATGTCTGTGTCTTCCTCGTTGAGGTCGGTCTCAGGCGAATTCTCGCAAGCATTTCCTGCACAATTCTTGCAGATGGCTGAACACCGGAGTCCTGCTTTTTTGCAGCTGCAAGCCCCGGTGCTACACCCTGTCGTGCACTTGCATTGTATCATGTGCAGCAATTTTTCTGGAGCTGCATCCATGGTCGTTGTTATGGGGATCAGCCCTCGTTTCGTTAAAGTCCAGCCCCAAACTGACGGTAACTTTTCGTAGCCTAGCCACGTCTGCACTTGCAGATAGGTACGAAAAGAATGGTAGCGGGCAGCGTCTCGTGTAGGGGGCAATCTGGCAAGGTGGAATTTGGATTTTACCACGGAGTTGGAAAATATTCGGTAGCGAAGATCGTCCAGAGTATCTGTGTAAGAATGTCCCATGGCGTGGAAGGTGCCATGCCCATCCAATGTGTTCACATTACAATCAGCATTGTCGAAGATAAACTGACTGAATGGACTGGCTGACTCTTCGATTTTGGTCTTCTCAGCCTGCAGAACGTAGGATCCTTCAAGCTTAGCAGCTTCCGTGTAAGGAGCTGACAATCCTAAAGTGGCTAGAAGGTTCAGCAAATGTCTGGATCCAAACTTTTTGTAGATGTATGTGGCTACTGCGATCATTATGGAATATAAGAAAGATCTTGGCCGCACGGCTATCATTATGGCGTGCGCTAGAGCAAAGCATTTAATCTTCCATGAATTCAGGGAGTTCCGTTTGTTTGTCAAAATAATAGTGTGCAGTAGGAGAAGCAGAGTTTCAGGTACAACAGAATGGGAATCACCCAAATAATTATCGATCGGAGGGTAAGCGACAGTGCTGAACATTTTGGAGCGAATATCCTCTAAAATAATTTTTCCAGCTGTTTTAACAACCCGGAGCCTTTCTTCTTTTGGGTCTTCTTCTTTTTCGTTCACGTACCAGTTGTCTGACAAAATTTTGTGGCCAGTGTTCTTGAAACAGATGATACTCTCTCTGTTGGGTGAATCAGAGATGATTATGTCCTCTTCGTATTTTCCCTCCAGACGTCTTTTCAGAGTTTTTGGATGTGGACGACAGTCTTCAGGTACCAGATCAAGCAACTGCCCAACGGAAAACTGGCATTCCTCACTACTGTCTTCGAGAAACTTGTATATAATTTCCATGGCTTCGTCGACGTGGGTAGCTGGACGGTGTCCCCTTTTTTGGACACGTGAAGGTAATTGATAAAATGTTTGAAGACACTTTTGGTGGTATTCTGCATTAACTGCTACTAAATCTGTGTTCAGATTATCCAACTGGGAAACGCGGTCTTCAATGTTTTGTCCCCACTCATCGCCTCGCTTTCTTGCATACGCCAAAATCGTGTTTGCTACATCACGAAGCGTCACTTTAACTGCACAATTGCGCCTGTTGAATGGCAACTTGGCCTGTCTTTTCCTGTATTCTTCAGTAATCACATCCTCACATAAAAAGCACTTATTGTTGAAGTCAAATTGCGGCCTTTCTGATCGGGTCGGTCTAGGGGAGGGCCCAGGAGCGTCATTTCCGCGACGTAATGAAGCCTTAATCATTCCCTCATTATTGTACGTTTTTTGACAAGCACTGTGAACTGTCACTTTCTCCACCCTTTTCAGGAACTGTTCATCTGCAGACTTTTTCCGTTTGATACTAGATTCGAGAAGTCTGGCAACACCTTTCGTTTTAACTACATTTGCTTCACCTTCTGCCAAACTATTTTGGCAGATGAAACACAGTCCTGCCTTGTGGAAGATGCCATAGTAACACTACGTAATCGTAAGTCACACACGAACGCGTTGTGGTTACATTATAATATAATATTATTATATCCGGTTATATTATTATTTTACGGTACTCTCACGAATAGAACGAACACACGAATCATAAGTCACACACGAACGCGTTGTGGTTACATTATAATATAATATTATTATATCCGGTTATATTGTTATATTATTATTTTACGGCACTCTCACGAATAGAACGAACACACGAATCATAAGTCACACACGAACGCGTTGTGGTTACATTATAATATAATATTATTATATCCGGTTATATTATTATTTTACGGCACTCTCACGAACAGAACGAACACACGAATCATAAGTCACACACGAACGCGTTGTGGTTACATTATAATATAATATTATTATATCCGGTTATATTATTATTTTACGGCACTCTCACGTATAGAACGAATGCACGAGCATTAGACGCCTTCAATGGCTACAACACAACTGCTTCTTTCCTTCCTTGAGTTCCCTTCCAAACTGCTCCCCTCTCTATACCGCACCGTCATTGTCAACGGCTAAAAATAGCCCAGGCGGGAAGGGAGGGTGACTCACCGACTGACCTGTCTCCCAAGGTCTCCACACTCTCCTCCTAAATTTATCAATTTAGAGACACCTACCATTACTGCCATTATTATCCATATAGAAATGTTGAAAGATGAAAGTTACTAGGGAAAAACCTGCATTTTTCGCAGTTTTTCGATATTTTGAAAATTTTTTCAAAACTTTGAAGCGCTATATCTCGATACGTATTTGGTTAAAAAAAACGTTTAACCAGTGCAAATTGTAGGAAAGTTAATACTCTTTAACTTTTGTAATGGAGTATTTTCGGCTAGAACGCGTCGTTTAGGAGTTATAAGAAAAAAACTGAAAAAAGTCCGAAAATTTCGAGGTTTTTCGGCTGCCCTGAAGTTCGCACAGGGTTCTCGAATTGGAAAACTTGGATTCTACACCACAGACTACCCACATACAACATATTAAAAGATCATTAACTTCGGACCTTTTTCCAGGTAACCCCAATTTTAAGTACAGGGTGACTGGACTATATCCACTACTCTCACTTTCTGTGGAGGATCAAAGATTTTTTTATAGTCAAAAATAAAAATAAACTACGATTGTGGTAGTCTGAAAATTAGAAATTTTGGAGTGTAGTTTATTGTCTAAGAGTTTTCATATCATAATCAATATAATCAATGCTTCAAAGAGAAATCACAAAGTGGTTCAAAAAATGAATATAGTCCTGATATAAACAGGACAATGTCATTCACTATGCTGTGTCATTCAGGTTACTACTTTCCCTGCTCTTGATGACTCCCATACAATGTATCATTTTCTTTTTAGAAAACTGATGTGGGCCATTCTCAACAAAGATACAAAGTGTCTCACAAGGAATGGGACTTACTTCATGAATGAATTCTACAAACTGAAATAAAGAAGAAATTTCATATTAATATAGCTCGCAAAAACACTTTAGATTTATGGCTTACAAAAAATTTTACCTTGATTTCTTTTCTAAGGTTAAAATTAAATCCTACTGAAATCCTTTGAACTTCATAGGTGTTGAAAACACACTTTCTTAAGTTTGATGTGAATTTACTTATTTAAATTGCCAATAAATAAATAAAATTTTGTAATGTAGGCCCCAGCCTGTATTCTCCCGCACAAAATTGTTTAAAACTGTTCGTCGTATACTTTTTACACTAATTATTTACAAAACATACCACCCTGGGCAAATATGCAAATATATGTATTGTTGCATATATTCCCCAGGTGGGTTTAAATAAAATTTGACTTATTGTTGTATCGGAGTGTTAGTGGTCTGAAATATTTCTACTAGTAATTTTGTACAAACCACTATGTTGTCTTTGGTATTGACTTACCTAAAGTTGGTAAATGACCTGAAGATGGCTTGACTGCTGAAAGCTCTCGTCAATACCAAAGACAACATAGTGGTTTGTACAAAATTACTAGTAGTAAAATTTGACTGTTGTTCAAATTTTATTTACACAGAAATATATGTGTACTTTATAATTACAATTACATCTTGTTATCTACATTACAATTGGTTTTTAAAAACTCCTTATAGAAGTACATATTTTATCGGTATGTAAGAACAAACCCCTTTTGTGGTGGGCAAGAAAATTCCTTCCCCCTATACAAACAGTACTTACATCCTGCTATTGTTGTATTGTTGTATGTATCAACACAATGGTTCACTGCACATTTGGTCAGCTTATATTTCCTTCCCTCTGTGGATCGGCTCTCATCATAATAGACAATAGACAGTGGCGGCTCGTGAGTACATCTACTCACGACTAATTTCAAAAAATTCACAATTAATAATTTGCAGTTTTTGAGATACACTGTGTCAAACACTTGTGTGTTGCTTGCAATATTCATATAAGTTAGGCGCTGCTATACCTTGATGTAATGTATTAATTTTGAAACGAAATGTTATTATAGAAATTACTGTACTTTAACTATTTCACAATTTAATAATAAAGGATTACTTTATTGATCATACTTGTTATAATATGATAATTGTTCTTTTTTACTAAAACAATTATTTTCATTTAATTTTAAAGTAGTAAAATAAACGCAAAACAGAAAGCTTGTTTTAAGTGTTAAATATTTAGATAGTTAGTCATAAGGCCTCATGCTCTCAATTATTAGATTAGATTATTAAACACACAGAAAAAGGAAAATAATCGAAGCTGCTGCATATGATGGTAAGGTCTAGTATTTACTTACACAAAATTTACTTGGATGGTAGCTTAGACAAATATTTTCTTTAAGTACAGTTTTTGTAAACGAAGTCCATCCTTCTATCTTTTCTTGACACAAAAACATCAATAACTGTTTCATTGAAATTATGGATGTTAGAAATCATTTCCTTCTCGATTGCAAGCATGGCTAAAGCTGTAAGCCTCTCTTGACACATCGTAGACCGGAAAAATGTCTTTATCCGTTTTAGGGTTGGAAAACACCTTTCAGCTTCAGCAGTTGTCATTGGTATTTTGCAATAATTAATAACAGTTTATAACTTTCAAAAAATGATGACAATAAGTTGTTTTCAATAAAAAACTGTAAAAGACTAACAGCACCACGCATGTTTCTGAAATCAGTTCTTTTGTAAATGATTTCAAGCTCTGTCTTGAGGCGATTTTCTTCAAGAAATGAATACACATTTACTGTATCTTCAAGCAATTTCTCGGGGAATTTCTGTTCAAACTCTTCAAAATTTTGCGATTCAAAAAGAGATACAGCTGAGCAAGATGTTGTGAATGAAAATCTTGTTTTTATTTGCGTTGTAATAATGTCACAGGTTTCCGTGGCAGCCACTGTTCTACTTAAGTAAAAATCTTCTTCACGCCTCGATCGTTTAGGTGCATTTTCTGGGTACTGATTAACCAACTCTGTCACTTTGTCCATGTTAGCTCTTTCCTTATCAATGGCTTTGACGAAGTGGTCAACATTGGCTTTAGTTCTCACAGCATCAGTGTAAGTTAGCTGTAATTGGTTGTACAAAATATCCACATGTGGCATTAATCTGTGAAAAATAGAAAGCCAAAATATAAACTTATTATCTCTAAGGAGATGAGCTAGAGCACCAGCTTTAATTATGGTGGTTGGTTGCTTAGAGGTTGATTGGATTTCCTCCATACATTCAATTAATTCCTCTCTGTACTCAAAAACAGTATTAACAGTTCTGCTCTTAAAATTCCACCTTGTAGCTGACGCCCGAGGTATTCGTTTGCCAACAATCTAGCCCAAAACAGCCACTCTCTGAGGGGAATTCGAAAAAAAATTTGTTATATCACTTAAGTCCGAAAAAAATTCTGACATCTTGGTTTTGGCTTGTTGCTTGAGCTACAATCAAGTTCAACTGATGAGCGTAACAGTGAACGAAAAAAGCATGTTTATAGGTTTGTTGCACTATGGTCTGCACGCCAGCATGGTGCCCACTCATTACATTTGCACCGTCATAGCTTTGAGATACGAGTTTTTCTGGATTTTGCACAACATAATCTAAACTGGTACAAATACATTTGGCTATAGATTCTGCGTCGTGCCCATCAGGGTTATCAAATTTCCAAAATCTTTCAACTGGTTGGCCATTAGCTAAAACATAGCGGAAAACTATAACTAACTGAAATACAGACGAGATGTCTGATGTTTCGTCCACAATCAAAGAATCATACTGTGAAGTTTTTATTTCTTCTATTATGTTTTCTTGACATACAAAAAGCATACAATCTAACAATTCATTTTGAATTTCTTTCGAGGTACCTTTAAAGACAGTAGCGGTACTCAAGTGTTCTTTCAAAGATGAGTCAAGTTCTGCAGAAAAGTTTACAAGCCCTTTAAATATGCCAGGATTTAAGGAACCGTCATCCTCTCGATGACCTCGAAGGGCCAACTCAAATGCACCGCAAAATTTAATACAGTCTATAAGCTTAGAAAGGACATACCTATTTTTAGTCACTTGTTCATTGTGCTTTTTAACATTTTGTCGATAAGCACTGTCAAGCTGCTGACGAACGTCAACCTTTCCCAGCAAATTAAAATCCAATGTAGCACTTATGTGTCCATGAGAACTTTCGTGTTTTTTAATTTTTTGATTCAAATGAGCTAAGTCACAAACGCCGTTTTTCACCCAAGCAGGATCGCCCTTTTCACAGGAAAATAACAAACAAGGAAAACAAAATATTTTGTTTGTTTGTTCACAACCACAAAGCCAAGGAATTTTTTCGTATAGATCTTCTTTAAATTCTCTTTTAAAAGTTCTAGATTTTGATGTCGATGTTTGACTTATATTAAGTCGGGGCGTTTGCCTACCACTCTCTTTTATTGCTATTTTAACTTCTATGGGTAAATTGGCAAATGCTACTTCGTTTAAATTACTAACTGAGTACTTACAGGTACTTTCCATTATTGTACAGTAAATAAAAACAACAGTTCACTAGCTACACTATAATAAATAAACTGTAATTTCAACTAAAACTTTATCACTAAAAAATAATCGCAACTGCAAAACACAAATGTAGCGCGCGCGCCAAGGTAAGGAACATCCACCGTCAACTACAGCCGCTGAGCTGAGCTGTGTAAGAGGCAGCTCATTGGTATTCTCCGTTAAGCCGCTTGTAAACATGTTTCCCCCCCCTTCCACGAGCAAATGGACTCGCCCGTCTGTCGTATATCCCGTGTGTACAGCATCGAGAGCGGCGCATCCACTGGCGCGTCATTACACTTAACTTCACTTGGCGCGCTCTACGCTGTTTTTCATTGTCCGCTCTTTTAAACTTACTGAAGATAAGCCATTTTAGTACTGCGTCAATAAAGATGTATAATTTATATCGTATAATTATTTTTATAGGGGGTTCACGTGCTCTTGTGCTCTTATGGACGAGCCGCCACTGACGATAGACATCCTGCATTACATTTGTTCTGTGTACATAACAATGCTTATTGTACTCTTTGTGTACTGTTATGCTGCTACTACGCTTCCTTATTTTGCGTGTGTAAGGTGTCGTTCTCCCTGGTTCCCCCTCTCTAAATATTTAAGAGAATCAGTTGAATTAAAAATACTACAAAGTTTTGTTTATATCTCTCTCTCTTCTCCCATACTGTTGGCATTTCTCTCTCTTGGTTCTTCGTCCTTACCTGCATTCAGAGGATCCGTTGTATTTTTCTCTTCACAACAATTCTCTTCTCTCTGTATAAAATTAGTTTTATTTCTGTACTCGGTGTGAAACATGTGTTCGGATTGTGCGAGTAAAATTAACAATTCTTCAATTGTTTTATTCCTAGTGTTTTACTGGTGAATCTACTATCTCTGTGAAAGTGATGTGCTAATTTTAGTACCAAGTCGTGTTGTGCAAATCTGGATCTTAAGTATTTACTTCTTTCAATCAGCTGGACTACGGCGTATTCTTCAACGGTGAGTGTACCTTTACCTTGATACTTACCATATTCTAATTGGTCTCGTATTTGTTTTTGCGTGTGAATATTCCAATAGCAACCTTCAAATGAGTTTTTAAATTGTTCGTTATCAGTTAAATTATATTGAGCAATCGTGTACCATGTTGCAGCAGAACCTTGAAAATGCTTATTAATAAAGTTAGTTTTCTCTTTATAAGTTAAAGCATTACCTGTTACCTCCATTTCTTGTTCACAGTTATGTAAGCATTCGATTTGATTGTCTCCCTTTAATCCTTTGAAGACTAACAATTTTGTCCTTTCATCAATCTGTGTTGGATACACCATCATCTGGGTTGGTCCCCTCTTTAATTCCGTTTTTAGACGTTGTACTTCTCCACGTTGATTTTTCCTTATTGTATTTATTTCACTTGAATATTCCTTTGTGGTTTTATTAGACTCTACTACGGCAGTTTCCAACTGTCATTGTTCTGACTTCCAACTCCTGTGTCTTATTGATGTTTTCATTGACTTGTTCACTGACTGCTTTTATCTTCATCTCCTGCTCCTGCTTTGATACAATAAACTTCTCATTCCAGTGTTCCGCTACTTGATTCACACTGTCTTTTAATTCTTTCGACCATTCTGTTTTCTGTTCTTTAAACCTATTCTCAATCTTTAAAGCTTGTTCGTTTTGTGACTGTTCTACTCTAGTTTCTAATATTTCTATTTTGGTATTAGTTTCTTCGAGTTTTGTAGTCAACTGTTCTTTACACTCTTTAAATTCGGCTTTAACTTCATCTTTATTTTTTGCCAATTCAGCTTTAACTTCATCTTTATTTTTCGCTAATTCAGCTTTAAAGTCGGCCCTACTTTTTTCGCTAATCTTTTGCATTTGTTCCTGGAGACTCCTAAACATTGCCTCAATATCAACTTGTTTCTGCGGTGTAGCCATTTCATTAAATTTAAATTCGTTTTATTATTAATTATTGGTAAACCGCGACTCTATTGGTTTTTATTTAATATTGTTTATTTATGTTTATTATTATTATAAATTATCTCATACCAACAATTTCTCTCCTCTTTTAGTTTTGTTGAGCGCCAGTTGCGAAATGCACAACAGTATTACATTTACAATACCATAATATTAATAACAATACACTTATAATTCTGAACATATATGATAATTAACATATATTGGGCCATACTTTGGGCACGCCAATTTATTATGGCACATTGAATATCGAGCCCCACGTTGGCCGCACCAATTTATTATGCAATGTTACAACAAGTATTATACACACTTACACAAATACATTACCATGTACACAACGCAACTATAAAGTGTATTACACCGGCCAGGTCGCAGGATTTTTTTCTCGTTGCATCAAGTATACATAGTTGCAAAATAATTAAATAATTTTCAAAGAGGAGTGATATGTTGTTGACATGAAATAATTATTTAAAACCGTTTTAAAATAATCATTCTATGATTTATTAACATTGATAGAAAAATATTCAAATATTAAAATTTCAAATATTAGATAAATAAATATTCACTTTTACAAGCTTCACAAATATAATGTAACCTGCTATGCTGTTCATAACATATCAAAAAAATAAACAACCATATAATCTTACTAGCCAAACAAACATGTTAAATAAGTTATTTAAATCCTTTTTATTTTTGTGTGTCTGAAATTAACTCAAATTTTAAATAATAATAGCAACTCACTTACAAACAAAATACTATTAAAACTCAAGAATAAAATTTATTGTTGCTATAAACAAAATAAAATAATATAACATTTACTTCCAATCTATTATTTATTTCTACTGACACACCCAAATTTTTAACATACAACAAAACATTGGTATTTCTTTTCTAAATTTTCTTGTTAAATTAAATTCTCTTATATAACTACTATTTAACTTTTAAACTTTAATTATTTACTGTTCATAGGTAAGTTCTTTTCGCTGTGTGTCTTAAATAAACCCATGTTGATCCTGTATGTTGCTTAGTTGTTCATTTTAATGCACAGCTGTATACTCGATTGAGAAGAAATTACTAGGAACACAATATGTCAATTGTTTTGTAGAACAGAAGGAAAGATGAATTAATTTTGTCTTCAAACCAATCAATTAATATAAGGATGTAACAAATTAAACATTTCAATTGCTTTAGAATAGAGGATTTCATATTTTTTGTAATGTATTAACTGATTTCCAGTACATAGACCACTTTTTACCAGCCTCTCCTGTATCAAAAGTCACAGCTGACATTGTATTGTAACCAATGTAATTAAGTTATGGCCATCAGATCACATATTTTACTTGTCAAATAGTCTTGTATATTACGTTGGTTACATATGATGTTGCAAACAAGTTTTTGATTCAGCATTAACTGGAAATTCTATGCTAGCCAACTTCCTAGTTTACAAGAGAAGATTATAGAAACATGAACAGTTTTTATAGTTATTTTTAATATGTTGCTGTTTTACTGCTCTTCTTGTTAAGTATAAATGCAGTCTCAGTTATCCCAAGTTTTAATTTACATATATAGACCTGTAGATGTGAGTGTATGAAGACTTTATTGAAATCTTTATTATTAAAAGGTTCAAGACATACATATAAATAGAATTATTGCTACTTAATGTATACTTGGTCATAAATGTAAAGTAATGATTGCAGGAAGTTGAAGAAATAGTTTTAAATATTCTGGAGTCAGAAATGTAAACTTAATAACTGTGATGAAATACGTAGGTCACATATAAATCTTCTTTTAGGTGGAAATAAATTCCACCTCTACGAAGTATCAATTATTATATAATTGTCTGAAGTTTCTAAAACAGATATTTTTAAACAGGTTTTGTGCATGCACATGTGTGTGTGCGCGTGTGTGCATATGTGTGTTTTAAGTACAGAGAGAAAAAACAAATTTTGTATTTAACAATTTTAGTCCACTATCACATAGAACATCAAAAATAGTCCATAAATTTAGTCCACTTCGATCAAGAGCATAAAGTTAGTTAATGAGTAATATTGTTTACATGGCTGACTTGACTGACATTTGTTTAAAGCCAGCCAACCTTGGATTGAAAGGAAATTTTAGAACAAAACATGGTCAAGTATTTTACTTATCAAAAACTGTCACTATTTTACTAATGTCATGTGACATGTATGATGTCTATCAACCATGTTGGGTGGTTATGACAATGTCATGGAAAACTCAAGGTTTGTTGATTATTGCTTTAGAAAATAGTCAGTTACATGGCAAATAGTCTTTATAGATGAAAGGTTCTTTTCTTCAATTTAAACATTGTAATGTACAAAGGTTTTGTAAAATATATAAAAACACTTGGTAAGTTTCACAGAGATTTTATTTATTCTGACAGCTGTTTCGACCTCTTAAGTCATTGTCAAAGAGATGAATGAAGGCTAAACACAGGATGTAAGGTGGACATCTGGTTAAGGCATGTGTTAGGGAACATGTGCGAGGGGTGAAGATGTGGAGGGGTTGCAGGAGCTAAGAAAAGGTCAAGTGTCTGTAAAAACTAAACTAAATATAACCTGAATGTAAAATATAAAATTAACTAAACTAAATATAATCTGTATGAATAACAGCTTTTAATAAAGGCACAGAATTCAGTTTGTTCATTTGTTAAATTTTTGTTATTTTTTATTGCTTTTTTAATTTCTAGAATTTCTAACAAATCCATTTTTTTTATCTTTTTGTATGTTATGGAGTAGTGTTATGTTTTTTGTATCTATGAAGTGATTGTGTTTTATGCAATGATCTGCAAAACCTGTGTTGGCTGTATTGGTTAAAATCACCTTCTTATGCTCAGAAATTTCTTATGTTTAACCAATACAGTTCCAGTTGTCTGAATATGGAAACATGTTCTGTAAAAACGAAGTTATAGTAAATTAATTGTTGATTAATAAAACATCAATCTTAGAGTTATAACAGAATGCAAAAAACAAAAATTATACATTTTGTATTTTTGAAGATTTAAGAATGTGAAGCAAAACATTCTCAGACCATTTTATATATGTCATCTAACCTGTTCATATCACCCAATATCATTGCTACCAATCATCTCCAAGATATCTGATAATCTCAGATACCAATCATCTCCAAAATAAAGCATCTCAGATCTATTATTGAGGAGAAGAATTTGATTCCCAACCATCAATTTGGATTTAAAAATAAACATTCAACAATTGATCAAGCACATAGAATTACCAGTATATTTGAGAAGGCACTAGAAGAAAAACGAATTTGCTCTACAATATCCTGGATGTAGCACAGGCTTTTGATAAAGTCTGGACATTGGAGTACAAATTGGAGAGATTTACCAAACAATTTCAGTAAGTTATTGAAATCCTATATTTGAGGCAGATATTTCTGAGTAAAACATGAGGACTGTTATTATGAATTAAAATAAATCACAGCTAGTGTTCCACAAGGCAGCATATTAGGACCAGTTCTATACCTGCTGTATACAAATGATATAACAACGCATGGCCAGACCAGACCACCTTCTGGGCCTCCCCTTCGCCTTTCAAAACCCCTCTTGTTTTAAAGTCTTTTGCTTATTAGACAAACATATTTATTACTTGTGTCTAAAAGCATTTTTCTGAAAACAGGCTAATAATAAAAATGTTAAATTGGTTAAAAGTCTTTTTATTAGATAGAAAATTTTAGAAGTATAGCTTTAAAGTAAAACAGAATTAACAAACTACTTAGAGTACTTAAAATCTACAATGTTTCAAATTTGAAGTTTGTAATTACCG
Organism: Magicicada septendecula; assembly: GCA_034769895.1. NCBI lineage: Eukaryota > Metazoa > Arthropoda > Insecta > Hemiptera > Cicadidae > Magicicada > Magicicada septendecula. The sequence goes on from CM068367.1 coordinate 730,259,580, forward strand.
TAAATCAAATAATTAACTCATTTTTTACCTCAACCATCTACTAAAATTAACTTGTATAAGACAAACAATCAATACAATCTATGTTTATCAATATATAAAAATAAACAAAAAACAGTAATATGTCTAAGATTACAACTAATCATAAGTGAAAGAGAGAGGCCTAGTTTCTAAAATGGTTTAAGTAGTGCAAAGTTTTTTTCTTGCTTTCATTTGAACAAATTAGTCAATAACATCTGAAAAATCAATACTCTTAGCCAATTCATTTTCAATAACTAAAATTGCCAAATTATTAAGCCTTTATTGGGAGGTAATGCTTTTCTGCCAAGTTTTTAGTGAATTCGCTAACCTGCAGAAAGATCTTTCAGCAGATGAAACTGTAACTGGAATAGTACAGGAAAGCCTAAAGGGCATGACAGAAGTTCACAAATATAGCTTGAAGGTTTTTGTCACAAATAGTTTGGTGTAGTGGATTCTTTTCAGTGTTCTTCAAGTAATATTTCTTCAAAAAGATCCGTTGCCAAGTCCTTTTTAAACTTGCTAACAAGAACTTTTACTTTTATTTCTAATTCATCATTTTCCATGTCCGTAAAGTTCAATACTGGTGCAAACAAGTCACGAATTGAACTAACTGCAGTGAATCTTGTTTTTATATAGCCCATTATAAAGTCTAACACTGGGTACATGACTGAGGGTTTAAATTTATTTTCTTGATCTTTGTTTACTGACAATCACTACTGGATTGATCTGTACTTTTCTTCCACCTTTTGGGAGATTCAGGAGGAACTTTTATTAGTTCTTTTGCAACTAATTTTGCTTTTTCTATTATGCTATCAGGATTATCATGCAGCAATTGTAATTTTGTCAGAAAATTTTTCATTAGAGATATTTCAACATTGAGTGTGATTCCTTTGCTTTGAATAACAACATTTTTTGGTCAATACATGAAAGTACGTTGAACCAAAAAGTTGCTAACATTAAGCCCTTTGTGGAATTAAAATATTTCTTAAGCCCTAATATGATGTTGTAGGCAGATGGAGTTAGGCTAGAATACATCTCTTCTAAAAATATATCCAACAATTTAAGTGGTCCTGGGTAGTGCTTGACTATCGGTTTGACAGCTTGGATCCTCTCACTCCACCTTGTTTCAAGGAGGCTCTGTAGTGATAAAGGAAAATGCTTTTTCAAAACTTCCTAATGTGAAGGGCTGTTAGAGAAAAATGAGTAAAGACTTGCAACTTTTCCGAAAAATGTCACCACATCTGCATTGAGTTTTGCAGCATTGCCCTACATGGTAAAAATATTGCGGATTCGTTCTTTTCAAGAATTCTATTTTGTACTCCTGTAATTGCTCCCCGCACATTTGGACAGTTATTGTAACCCTTAGAGTGACAATCTTGTAGTGGGATGTTAAGGCTATCTAAAGTGGAAACAATCTCATTGGCTATTGCCTCTCCCGTTTTGCTGGTGAAATTCATGAATTTTATGAATCTTTCATTTACTTGTAATTTATTTGTTTCTTAATCTTGAGGAAAAACATAGTAGCAAGACATTTTATTCTTCATGAGAACTATCAGGCGTTGTATTGACTATTATTCCATAATAGATACCTTGTTCTCTTTGAATAAAGTGTAGTTTTAAGAAGTTTTTCTCCACATAGACTAATAAATTCATTTTTTGAGTACCATGACAAATAATGCGCTTGCCCTTTCACATGTTATTCTTCCAACTGTTGTTTCTTTATTTTTGCAAGGTAAATAAATCCTCACGTGTGATTTCATTGTAGTTGGGAATGAGCGCAAGTATCCCTAAGAAATTCCCTTTATGAACATCCCCAATATGAAAGTTATCTCCAATACTAAATACAACTATTACATTAACGACTCGGAACACAAAGTTTTTTATAAGTAAAAACATAAAGTTTTACCTTACAACCTGAACCGGTTTTCACCTTTAAAAGGCTTCTTCAGGTTGCCGCTGGTAGCGCTGTCCGTCCTGTTGTCGGCGACGGAATCGAATTTCGAAAGATTGATGTTGTGTGTGTGGGGTGAGATATGTTCGAATAATGCGTGCGATTTGAATTGTGTCTGTTCGTTTAGGATGTCGTTTTTATTTGTTTTATTGTGTTTGTATATTTCCAATTGTTCTAGAGTGTCTAGTTTTCGGCCTTTTGTGTGTACGTGTAGAATGTTCATGTTATTGTCGATGTTTTTGTATGTGTGGTTTGCTTCAATGAGGTGGTTTGCAAAGGTGGGTTCTGTAGTGGAGTGGAGTGCCTTTGTGTGTTCAATGTATCTCTGTTTGTATCTCTGTAGGCTGTCTGGCCTATGTAGAATTTGTTGCAATTTGAGCAATTTAGTTTGTAAACACCGGGTGATCGAATTTGTTTTGTGCTTTGTGTGTTTGTTTTGATAGTGTGTGTTCTGTTTTGTTAGTAGTTTTGTAAGTGATTCTGTATCCTGCTTTTTTGAATTTGTGGGCTATTTTTTCAGTTTGTTTGTTGATGTATGTTAGTGTTATGAATTTGTTGTTTTCTGTCTTTGTCTGTTGTTTGTTTTGTGTTTTGTGTAGGAGTTTATTGACTATTGTTCTGTCATATCCGTTAGATTCTGCTAGATATTTTATCGTGTTTAGTTCGTCTTCGTAGTTTTTTTTCCAGAATCCAAGAATTTATCTCCAATCTAGAGGACAAAAATAAAGTCATATCCAAATTCTTTGTAAAACTGCCTTCCATTTTGTTGCGTCACACTGAACTTGCTGTTGCAACTTTTTGTCAATTCCATGTCCTTTTAGAGAAATCTGCAAGGCCTTCCAAACCAAATAGTTTGTCTTGTGCTCAGAACTGTTTTCGTGCCTTGGAAGCAAGTTATAAAGCTTTTTCCAACATTTACTTTGAAAGAAAATCCTTCTTTTGCCAAAATACTGCTATTTTGAGGGGATTTGGTTCCACTAAAAAGTAGTTTACATAGCAGACAATGAAGAGTATCTTTTGAAGCACTCCATATTAACCATTCTCGTGGGAATTTCTGACTTATCCATTTGTCAACAGTTTTAGAGTAAAGCAAGTAATCGATTACAGACATCGTTGCGATATGATAAAATATCTAGTTATAATGTGGGCTTCAATTCTGATTCTATACAGCATGATTATCCTTGCTAATGCCTACCGGTTGCCTATATGCCACAGGAATATACTCTTGTGACAGAATTTTATTTATATTTGAGAAGTAGAAAGGTAATTTGCATCAATGTAGTTCATTCAGGAGGGGAATTTTATCCTGCTTGCCAGGTAAACTTAATATTTTTCTATTTAATTGTCTGTCCAGTAAACTGTTAAATTTATCTATTATTGTTAGAACACTGGTTTATTATAACTGACGTTTGGAGTAAATACCAGAGATAAGTCAGATTACTTCAACTTCTTCGTATTTTGTTGCTGAACTGCTACTTGCTGTGTCATATTGAACGAGGCCTCCTGGTGACACCAAAATGACCAAATTCTAAACTACCATAAAGAGCAGTTATGCATATAACAGGTTATCAACAAAATACGACAAACTTGGAGTGATGGAGATTGTTAACACGAAATACATGACTGTGAATCATATCATTTCATTGCATATGATTTTAGTGCCAACGAGAAACCCTAGTTTACTATAGTGATTTAAATTTTAGTTAATTTCGAATATTAACCCATATAGACCTACTGCCCGTGAGGGTACTGAATTTTACTTTGATGGTATTAAAATTTAACAATTAAATAAACATTTAATGTAATAGACCAGAAATATATTAAAGATTATTCATATTTGGACTACACATGCATTAGATAAATTACTGAAGTGTTATAAAGTAGAGGTTTTGTTTGTTAACGGTATCTTATGTTACTCTTTTACCTTCATACATTCAGACATTTGCAGACAAAAAAAAATTAGAATACAGAATGGGTAATATAGAAGTGCATACCGGTAGTTTGATAATTACTATAGTTGCCGTCATGGAAATAGTCCCGTCAAGGTCACTTATTTTCACTGCTGCTCCCTGTCTCCTCCATGCCCCTCGCCACGCTGTTGCTGGCTACTACATTGCGTAGCATTTTAGCAGTGATATGTAAACAAATTTTATACATCCACTTTATATGGCTTGTTTAAAATTTATTTATGTGTATCTCGTAAATGAATTTTTTATCAGGAATAATTAGTTGTGGGTAACATAACTCAGTTAAATACTGGGCACCAATAATTTGAAATATAAAAAATGTCTGTGAGTCAGCAGCATATTTTTTGTTGTTACGTAAATATCTACAGAATTGCTATCTTTTTTTTGCTCCTCTTTCTTTGGCTTCTTTTGTTACGATTTGCACTTTTCTGAAACTACAATTTATAATGCGATGGTTTTAATATGTTAGAATCTAATGCTTTTGGCATGAAGGTGTTTAGCTGAAGAGAGATGTTTAACATAATAGTATCCAGACGATGGGAGTACAGTGTATCATCTTACTACAGATGACTATAATAATAATAATAATAATAATAATAATAATAATAATAATAATAATAATAATAATAATGGGTATAATAATAATATTATAATATAATAATAATAATAATAATGGGTATTATTATTATTATTATTAGTAGTAGTATTTTTTTTGCGGGGGAGGAAAAATGCATTATGCACCATGCATAGACACCCGGCTGGTCTTCCGGTGTGTGGGACTCGCACTCACCAAAAAACCTCCCCTTTACAGGCAGGGAACCCCCCCCCCTGGAACAACTATTCGTATGGCTTCAGGGTGGCACCTCGTATTGCGCCCACTAGGCTCCTACAGCTTTGTCTATATCATCGACTTGTGAGAGGGTCCAGTTCAGGCTTCTTCTGCCGCAGGACCATCCTCACGAAGGTCACAACCATGTCCCAGTTCTCTTTGCTGCTAAGCATGACGCCTATGATGTTATCAGGCGTCATGGGGCCAATCTCCGATTCCAGTCCTCGCCTCTCCAGCACTCACCGTTGACACTTGAAGAAAGTATGATGAGCGTCATCAGAGTCTGAGTCGCCATACACGCACGATGGATCCTCCATCTTACCCATCCTTCGCAGGTATGCACAGAAATAATCATGCCCTGTCAGGAATTGAGTAAGATAATAATCTACCTCGCCGTGCGTTCTGTCCACCCATTCAGGGAGGTTCCCAATCAACCTCGCCGTCCACCTGGCTCGACTCTCCTGCTCCCATCGTAGTTGCCAGTTCCGCATGGAGTGTGCCCTGGCCACTGTTCTTGCTTCTACGATCCCCAAGTCTTCCTTGGTATCGTAGACCCTCCTCCTCTCCTCGGCCATCAGATATATTGGCATTACTCCAGCGACGACCAACACTGCTGGTTCCGACACCGTTCTGTAGGAGCTTGCAATTCGAACTGCTCCTCTTCGTTGTACCGCGGCCATCTGCTTGAGGTATTTTTCTTGCTTCAGTGCGTCGGCCCATACCTCGCAACCGTAGAGGAGAATCTAGTTGGTCACCGACATCAGCAGTCGCCGTCTTCCCGCAGCTGGGCCTCCGACATTTGCCATTAGCCTGCTTAGCGCAGCAACGACCTTAGCGGCTTTCTCCGAGGAACATCGGATTTGCTCCCAATAGGAGAGCTTAGTATTCAGGTGCATCCCCAGATATGTCACCGCTGGCTTTGATGTTATCACCTTTTCCCCCACCACGAACTGTGTAATTGTGGGTATACGTCGTCGAGTGAGCAACACCATCTCTGTCTTCTCCGTCGCAAGGCTCAGGCCGTGTTCTTCCATCCAGGTGCGGACCCTGCGCATGACCTGGTTCAGCATGCGCTGCGCCTCCTCTGCGTCTCTCACGGTGATCACGGCAGCCAACGTCATCAGCATATGCTACCAGAAAGGTATCGTCTGGCATCTCCATCCGGAGGATTCCATCATAGAATGCATTCCACAGGTCGGGGCCCAAGATAAAGCCCTGAGCCACGCCTCCAGTAGTAGTAGTAGTAGTAGTGGTGGTGGTGGTGGTGGTAGTAGTAGTAGTGGTAGTAGTAGTAGTAGTAGTAGTTTTTTCTTATTTAATGAGGAGGGGAAATGGATTTACTCACGAAGTGGAAGACTACCTGCTAAAACCCCCTGCTCCCTAGAGCAAAGACTAGCCTGGGACCGTTTATCACGCTACTTCAGACTAAGCCACTACGTCTACATTGATCTACTTTATAGACGTTCTAAGTCTCCCTTCTTCACCCGAAGAATGCGGTCTGCGTAATGTGGCCCATGGTTCCAGATATCCTCCTCTCTTAGCATGACTCTGACAAGGTTATCTGGAGCTGTCATCCACTACCCACAACCAGAGACGCTCTTCTTGTAACCCACCTATTACAGTTGAAGAAGGTATACTCCGCATTATCAGCTATACGCGGCCAGTACAGACAGTCTGCAGACAAGCCTTTACCCATTTTGTAGAGGTAGGGTCGGAACTATACATGGTCAGAAGCTGCGTCAGGTAGAAACCGACCTTCCCATGCTTTATCTCAAATCACAGCCTTATGTGTTTGATCAGCATCGAGATCCAGCGCCCTCTTGTCTCCTCGTCCCAAGCTCCGTGCCACCTTTCAAGGATGCAGGGCATGTCTCGGTGTTTTGCCACTTCCTTGGCGACCTCAGCCTTCCTAAGGTGCACAGCTCTCCGTTCCTTGGCAAGAAGATAGATAGGGGTACCCCAGCGATCACCATAACAGTTGGTTCATAGTGCGGTATGGAGATCTTACACTCAGAACTGCCCTCCTCTGCGCCTGGGCCAGTATACCTCCTTGTTAAGGTATCCGGCCACACTTCAGGGCAATACAAGAGGACTGACTGGACCACCGTCATCAGCAGGCTACATTTGCAGGATCTCAGACCACCCACATTAGTCATATGCCAAGTCATTTTTTTTAACCTTCCTAACTCACCAAACGCAACACCAAATAATGTTTTACAATTAAAAATGATAAATGCAGTTTCAATAAAAAAAGGTAAACTAAGAAAATTTTATATATAAAAAAGATACACTGTTTGAAAGTGTTTTAGAGTTTAATTTATGTTCGTCTTGATTTATTGGCCATTGCATTAAGAATTACTTCCGAGGTCACTGAATTGATTTTCCTATATTTCCTAGTTCAAACGCATATCTCCAAATTCAATGTAATAAACCTGCTTGTGTATTTAAAAAAATATAAAAATAACAAAAAATAACAAAAAAATAATAAAAATTAAAACAGTAACAAAATTCCTCGTCAACGTTTTCGACACTAGGGGGTCAGGTCCCGTTCGTCTCGCCCCCGTAAATAAGCCCCTGCTCATAGAAATTACTTTAAACATAAGGTATACCCTAACTTTCTCATATATGTACCCTGCCGGTGCAAATTCTCTTGTGGGTACGCGAAACTCCTTTCTCGCTAACACTGTTCACACTGTATGCGACTCCTAGCGGTTTCTAACGTAACTATGACTTGGCTTCGGCCAAATACCAATTTTAAATACTGTAGGACCACCGCAGGAACTAGTCCTTCCACATAAAAAAGATTTATTAAAATCGGACTTGCTCTCGAATAAAATTAAAATCCTTCTCGAATAATCGGCAAACATACGTAAAAAAAAGTAGAATGTAGAACCTCCTCCTTTTTGAACTTGGTTAATGAAATGATTATCGTTTTCTTCACACAATAAACTAAAAACCAGAATATTCGTTCCTGACCTCACCATGGAAACATTACGTATTTTTCGCATGAGAATAAGAAATACAATCTTTTACAACTGGTATGCCTATTCTTATTCTTCGTATGGATATTTCCGCGTAGCAAAACATCGAAGAAAATGTAGTGCGGGTGTAATTAATGTGAAAGTACCACACAGCGTTATAACACTGCTGATCTATAACGCGCTTAAGGGGAACTTATTACGTAAAGAGGACTTAACGTGTTAGACGTGAAAACAAAGTTGAAGACTGAAGATATTTGTTGGATGGATTTATTTGCATACATAACAACTGAGGCTTTGACTATATATTTGACTATAGGATTTGACGTTATGGAGGCAAAGAGATTCTAATATTTCAGATTATCTAAAAGTATTTTAGAATCTAAATTCTTTTATATAAGATAAATTCTAAAATCTAAAGAATTTTAGATAAGATAAATTTGACCTACTTTTTTCTTAAAAATGAGCATATTTAACCCTAACTTTAGACTTTTCTTTTTTTGTTCTCCTCAATACAGATGTTTATGGGTTGCAATTTCTTCCTTTCTCTAGAACTCTAGACAGCCTCTTGATTACCACATACCCTTCCTTCTTTTACCCCACCCATGTACTCCTGCCTGGGCCTTCCCCTTCCACTACGCCCTGTGTTCCTTTTTACTTTTACGTATTACAAAAACCACTATTAAAATTGTAATTGTTGAAATGGTTAACAATAAATTGGCTGTTTCTAACCAATCGATAGAAGTTCATGATTTTATTTAAATTCAAACTGGCAATGATACAGACGTATTGCGTTAGAGTCTCCGCAGATAAATCCATCTCGTGGTCTGTTTACCCATTGTGAAATTCTTGAGGTACATGGGGTTTATTGCTACTTTGACTGCTACGATTAGGACAAGGGCATCACACACACCCGTTTGGCGGATAAATACTGGGGCGCAGTTTGCTTGTTGGGGTCATCAATTACTAGCCCAACACGCTTTCTCGTACGCACACGCATGTGACGCCCTCGCGTACAGTCACCGCACTGCTTGAGCCGACATGTCGCCCGTTGCAGTCTGCATGTTGGAGTCGGTGCAAGTGCGGGCGGCTTGCATTGACTCCAGCACACATTCTGACACGCGCGCGCGCATGTTGATCTCGCGGTGTACACACATGCTTTGTTGTTTTGATCGTGGTACTCGGAGTAGTAAAACTTTCTAACCTGAGTATTTGAGTATTTTCACATCGGGTAAATACAACCAGGGTTGAATTTATTGCAGACACACAGAACATCGAAACACATTAGTATGCAGCCTCAAACAAATATATGACTGGGCAGCAGAGTTTTAATTGTGAAGTACTAAATGAATACCTGAGTTGCAATAATGTAAAAATCATTGTAAACATGAAAAATAGAATAGTTTATGCAAAAAAACTTTCGGTTATTTTTATACTAAAGCCACACATTTTGTTTATCTTTCATTAAATTATGTTACAGTAAGTGCACTCATTATTTTCAAACATCTTAGCCAGCAGTAAACATCTTGTGTGTTTGACTACTGCTGTAGCTCTGTAGCTTTAAACGTCTACCTCTCTCTCTCTCTCTCTCTCTCTCTCTCTCTCTCTCTCTCTCTCTCTCTCTCTCTCTATATATATATATATATATATTATTTTTTTTTCCTCTGCTTGGGTGTAAATATACAACCACAAAGTTTTGAGCTGACAAGTTCCATGTCTTCCATTTACAGAATGCAAGAGCTATAAGTATGTGGGAAGGTAGTGCCAGCTCTGTGCTCCGTAATCCTGTAGAAATAAGGGGACAATGAACAATTTTTTGAAGTAAAAGAGTCGTGCTTCTCCCGAATCTTGCGGGTGACCTGAACTGCAAACATCCCGACTGGGGTAGTCGTCTGACTACAACATCCGGGAGGGCGCTCAGCAGGTACCTTCACGACCACCGTCTTCGAGTCTACGGACCTGGACTACCGACGCATTATCCCCGCCGAACTGGAGCCCGACCTGACATACTTGACATTGCTGTTGTCAAGGGAGTTGCCACCCAGATTGAAGTTTCCGTGTTGACGGAGCTGTCCTCTCACCATTGTCCCATTGAGGTGCACGTGCCTACCCGACACACGATTGGGAGAGCAGCACGACGAGTGGTCGAGTGGGACCGATTCGGGCCTGCCTTCTGTCGCAGACTTCCCGAGGAAGTTCCGCTCGATACTACGAGGCGGTCGCCTTGGTCGATGATACCGTGGTCTCTTCCGTCGCGATGTGCTCACGGATGAAGCCTAATCTTACGCCCGATTACCACTGGATCGCTGATGAAGTCCGTCTGCTCGCTTTAGAGACGAACAGACTTCGGAGACGGTGGCAGCGGACGCGAGATCCGGCCGACAAGGCCAGCTTCAATCGGGCGGCCGGTAAGTTACGTCGTGACTTGCAGGCCTTTCTACGAAGCTGCTGGGAATTTGCGGTCGCCAAAATGGCTGACGATTCACCGGAGGAAAGCTCCGTTTACAGGATTCCTTCCGTGTTCACCAGGAAGAGGCGCCGTCCTCCACTCCCGGCCATCAACGGATCTGGGGGGCATCCCCTTGCCAAGCCGGACGAGAGATCTGAGTTCCTGGCCGGGCACCTGGAGCTTCAATTTGCTCCTAACCCGTCCGGGGACCCAGACTCCGATGAGGAGACTGAAGACGAAGTTGAGGCTTACCTCGGCAGCCCGATCACCTCCGAACCCGAACTCACTTCAGTGGAAGAGATTACGGACAGGTTTATAGCGCTTCGGCCCCGGAAGAGCCCTAGACAGGACGGTGTTACTAACACCGCCCTACAGAGACTTCCGGAACGGGGAGTTCGCTTCCTGGTCGACTTATTCAATGCCTGCTTCCGTTTCACCTACTTTCCTAAGAAATGGCGTTCGACTACAGTCACGATGATCCCGAATCCGGGCAAAGACCCCAAGTTTTCCGAGAACCTCCGGCTTATCAGCCTGCTGTCGTCCACGTAGAAAGTCTTCGAACGACTAGTCCAGCGGCGACTAGCGGATCACCTTCAACGGTTCGACATTCTGGTCCCCGAGCAATTCGGTTTTCGAGCCGGGCACTCCTCGACGCATTAATTGATGCGCTTCGTGGAGACCGTGGCCGAGGGCGGTTGCTCGCGAGAGCAGACCGTTGCCGTTTTCCTTGTTGTCGAGAAGGCATTCGATCGTGTTTGGCATCCAGGCCTACTTTACAAACTTACGGAGATTCTGCTTCCGGATTGCTACATTCATCTGATTGCTAGCTTTCTTCGGAACAGAACCTTTTGCGTGAGAGTTGATATCACCCTTTCTTCGGCAAGGGCTAATACGGCTGGTGTACCTCAAGGAAGCGTCTTGGGCCCCCTGCTTTTTCACTGTGTACGTCAACGACGTGCCCAAGTTGCCTGGCACCAGGTTTCCTATGTTCTCTGACGACACGGCGGTGTATGCCGTCGATCGTAGAGCTGAAACGGCAATTATCTGGTTTCAGGAACAATTGAACGAATAACGTTAACTGGGAAGAGAGATGGAGGGTTGCCATCAACGCGGCCAAGAGCACAGCCGTAGTCTTCTCCAGACGCTTAAGGCTCCTCGACTGACTATACGTAGGTGATACTCTGTTGCCCTGGTCTCGAGAGGTCAAGTACCTTGGGATCCACCTTGACCGTCGTCTCACGTGGCGGACACACTCCGCACAAGTAGTCCACAAGACCGCCAATCGCCTATATCAACTCCGCCCTCTGCTATGCAGCAACGCCATGACCCACCGCCTAGGGAAACTTATCGTCTCCACCTATGTGGTGCCGATGGTTACCTACGCGATCCCCGTATGGGACTACTTGGTCAAGACCCATAAGCGAAAGCTTCAGTCTCTCCTTGACCGAGGATTGCGCTGGGCGTGCAAAGCCCACTATCTGACATCTATTAGAACCATCCGTGAAGCCCTGCGTGTCCGTTCCCTGGATGGCACTATACGGACACTGTCCCGAAAATTCTATCGCCGCACCGTCCGATTCCAGGGCAACCATTTCATTAGCGCCCTCGGTCACTAATAATCTGTGCCAGGAGAATTATGGACCCGGCCTCGGCGTATTCTCACCCTCAATTAACTAATAATTAATTGAACTCCCACGGCCGGTAGAAGGCCACACCCTAAATCCAGCCCTATCTATGGTCCCTGCGGCAGGAGCTCTATACGAGCGGGCGACGGGCCGCTCAGCCCTCAGTTCTCACTGCCCTCGAACTTGTGGCTTCTCCCGAAGAAAAAAAGTCAGTCATGCATTCACAAACAAAGGGTATTTGGCTTTCTGTTGCAAAGATAAAGACTTTTTTTTATGCTGTATCAGACAGAACAGCTAAAACCCTGCTTAAGACAATTAGAGACTCCATAAGTCTTGCCACAACTATAATTTCTGATTTGTGGAGAACTTCAATAAAATGGAGTATCCAGTTTACAGGGGATGCATTTTTGTCACTTAATGGTCAATCAGAGTCAGAATTTTGTAGATCCTGTAAGTGGGACACACACGCAGTTGAACAAGTCATTATGGGCAGCCGTTAAATATCGATACAGGAGTCAATGCAGAACGGTCTGATTAATCCATGGAATATTATTTGGTATAGCAGTATTGCTGAAGCTGTTAATGTTGGCTATCAAAGCAACCCTTATCAGTTGTAAATTAATTATTTAGCTCCATCTATGTAGTTGAATTGTTGACATTTTCTTGTATCTCCTAAAGACAGGTCTATATTAACAGCAGAATGCCAACATAATGGCTTGTGAAGGTGAAGGTGATAAGCTGCAGTTGCTGAGTGCTAATTGTGACAACACTAAACATGGACTGAACATCTCGTGAGCTGGAAAATCTGACTGGTGCATATATGCAGTCCTATCATTCTATAAGCAAGTTATTAGATCAAAATGCTCCGAAAGTAAACATTTTGACTGAGGCTATTGTGTGTGTGTGTGCGCGCACACGCGCGCATTAAATACAGACAGTTCACCTGAGAACTGTTTAATTTCTAACTGAATAAATACAAATGAAGAGTGTCTCTTTAATTATTTCAGTTGTAATATTAGGTCTATAAATACCATCACATTCATCAACTTCTTCTGCCATTTCATGGTTTTGTACACTGTGTTAGAGTATCTTCTTCCTCCTCCTCTTCCTTTTCCTCTTCTTTAACTTCACTCTGTTCTTCTTCAGCTTTATTCTGGTGGTGCTGTTGTAATAGTTAGTTTTGTTACAAAATCTTCTTCTTGCTTACAACATTAGTGTCTTCAGAAGTTTTCTGCTTTTACTTTGTTTTCCTTCAGTGTTTCCATTACACTTTTTCATTTTTTCTTCCTCTTCTACATCTTTATATTCTTGTTCTGATTACTCATATTATCAAATCATATGCTGTTCTGGTAAGTGAAGGGTTGATGATAGCAAGTTCCATTGTAAATGGAATGAGTACGGTACATGAATGTATCAAATCAAAAGCTTTTTTTGATATTTCACATGCTACATTAATTTTATCCTGTGTCTGTTCAATATGCTTCTCATCTTCTGTATTTTTTCTTCTTCCCTTCAACTTGCTCTGCCTTATCCATTCTTCAAAAGCTGTGTCACAAACACTGATACTATTATCCTCTATCGTCTAATTTTCTTTAAACTTCAGTTACTAATTCTTATGCCCTTCATAATTAGGTCTTTATTGTTGCTTTCATTTCTACATTCATGAGTACCATAAAGTTAGCAAGCATGGCAATCATCTAGTGTCCCAAGAGTCTGGTGGTGTCTCATGCACAACATCCCAGACATCTTGGACAAAGCTTAATTCCTGACTCGATGGGTAGAGCAAGCATCGACTCTAAGAACAATATAAGCACATACACAAAAAATTCCAATGCTAGCAAATTATTAAAAAATATTCATGTTTGGTGTCGCTGTGAAAAAAATATTCATCAAATGTAATTAGTATGAGGATTAAAAAAGTGGCGTTTAGCAAACTGTAATTCTAGAATTAACTAGATTAAAAAATAACTACCAGCTCTTGTTATGATTACTGGTATTATTATTGGTAGTAATTTGACTTCTAATTAAATTTAACGTGTGTACAAAATCAAACATTCAAGAAACTGTCTTATGATACTTGACTTACAAATACTATGTCAGTATTGGAAAGCATCATTGAAAATTTTAAATTGAAATATTTTGATATAATCATTACTTATACTTCTTTGCGTAGTAGGATCGTTGATACAGTTTTACAAGTAGAAGTCCACAATCTTTGAAGCTGCTAAAACTCTGGGCAGTCACCCGCATGACATCGAAGTCTCCAGTAAAAAACAAGTTTAATTAAGTACCAGATGTATTATGTAAACGGGTGTTGTGTTAATATCTGCATGCAGTTTATTAATTACCAGACAAAATGTTACGCTTGTCAAGACAATTTATGTAATTTAAATATAGCTATATGTTACTGAATATAAAAGGCCACTCTGAACAAGTGAATATATTGGGCATAATTAAAATGTATCAAGTTAAAACGAACATTGCTCATTGTTTTATTAATTTTATTTTCCATTTGCAATAACAATGTAGATAAAGTTTATCTTCAAAGAGTAATTACAGCAGTATTATTATTACCAATGTTAAACTGCTTAGTTTAGAAAATGTGGCCAGTTACGATACAGACGGGTCCGAGTCTAACTGTGTTTGTGTGTGCAATAGACCACTGGTCTGTTGTCATGTGCCAAGTGACAAATGGACTGTTTAGACGGTACTGGGTTTTTTAGCAGAATGATTTGTGTTTTGTTGTATTAGTAAATTCTCATCCAACTATAAAGTTCTACAGTCGTTTTCTATTTTATTTACATATTTATTAAAATTACTTGCTGTTATAATGTTCACACAGATTCTTCAACGCGATAGATTCTTTTCTAAAACAAGTGATATTTAATACTAAATTCTGCACTCATATTTTCAATATAACATAAATCATTTCTACGATTTTTAGAATTTCAATGAAATTTTACAAAAATTTTTAGTAAACATTTTTTAAATCTATTGCGTTAATAACGCGAACGAAAGTAAGTAAACTGGATTCCGTACAGTGTCGTGTCTGACTCAACTCATTATTTCTGACTTATGTACCCCGCAATTAATTAACAATATGTTTTTTAATGTTTCAACTGCAGCGACATTGCAGCAATATTTAAGTTTATGGTTTGATAAGAACTATCAACAAAAGATATTTTTAAGGACTATAAAGTAGGAAAGAACTGAAATTAATGTCGGTGGCAATTAATATTCTCTTTACAACGGCATTAAGATAGTTTTGTCTCAGCTGTTTTGAAAATGACAGTGTGTTCAGCAAACTGGTGCGTCCCCATATGTAAACTGCTCGCGCCTGTGAGAAAATTAATTACAGGTTGTACCGAGTGATACTGATATGCTGTACTTGTAAGAAAGTCGAAGGCGTGCTTAGTGTTACACTAGCTGTCGGTTAGAACACCTAACTGTGGTGTAAAATATTGTGTGTGCTGTGATAGTGTCAGTGCTCTCTCACTCTCTCTACCTTCTGTCTGTCTTTCTCTTCCTCTCTCTACTGATCTTCGAGCTTTACGTAAGTAAGCATAAACATTAATATTAGACTTTCAGAAGACGAACGCTTTAGTCCAAACATGTACAATGAGCATTCGTTTTACTTTCACTAAATGTGTAATGTTAAAAAATTTTAAATGCTGATTGTTTAATAGTGTCTAAAAGTTGTTTTATTAGAGCAACTATTACGAATACTTAAATAGAACATTCGTATAAAATAAAAACATATAACGTTTTGTACCTGTATGGCATAATTTCTTTTTATCTCATAAAATCTTTTATAACTAACTACTACAGGCAGGTTAGTCAACAATAAAAAAAAAAATAATAATATTAACAACACTCGCGTGACTGACGGATGATATCACAAAAAATGTAGCTATCGTTATGTACAACACATATAACACTATATTTAGAAAACGTGAAAACGAATTGTTCGGAATTTCAGTTTTGGATTCTGGTGTAATCCAGATTCATCTCTTTGGTGAAAGAATGTGACGAAACTTCCAAGTTTCGTTTATTTTGTAATTAGTTAATTTAAATAATATTTATAATCAACTGTGTGTAATTGTCTTGCACCTTTCATAAGCATTCTCAGACTTTTGACAGTTTCTTGAAATATCTGGTTCTAAAGCTTATGCGTTTATACCGTCTCCTCCCCCTGGTGATTTTATTTTCCCATCTCACTTGTAGTTTTTTCTTCATTTTCTCTTCTTCCGAACATGAGTCCTCTGTCTCTAAAACCAATAGGTCTTAAAATATAAAACTTTAAAGAGCAGTAAACCTTTAATAAGTGGTTGAATATAGTTCTTACAAAAAGAATAGTTTTTAAAATATAAACAACCGACTAGACTTCTTCGGTTAGATGTCGGTGCTGTGACAATGACGAGCAATACATCATTAAATCTGTAATTCACTTCTACTGATAAACATAAATTCAAGGCGAAGGCCACCGGTAAGGATGAGAAGGTAAAATTTGTATTTGTAAATATGATAAAAACACTAAAAGAACTTCAAAAGGAGATTGTTTGAGTGGTGATTTAGGTTATTTTAAAATATCAAAATCCCTGTACAGAGGTACTTCCTTAACACAAGATCTTATTTATTAATAAAATCTCTTTCTTTCGCCCTTTTAATGTCCAGCAACAAAAATTATAATAATAACCATTGACTGCAACATTGCAATAACGGTAACGAAGGGTACTTGAATGAACACTATGAAATAAGGTTTTGATTATTCTAGATGAAATACGAAAGCCATTGAAGCTTAACAGATTACGTATTTCTGTGGCTGAAGAATAAGGCTTGTTTGACACAAGTATTAGCTTAACTATTAAAAATTCTGATAAATATTGAAGCTTTTTGTTTTGCCAATTAAGTACATTCGGTTAAAAACTAATTTTAATTCAAAGACCTGCAGCTTAAAATGAAGGAATGATATCTTTAGTTTCAATCTAGTATTATTCGTACAAAAACCACCGTAGCTGCTTTCAAATGAACAACTAAGACTACGTTCCAAGTAGTGATAACATAATTATGTAACAATCACCATAATGTTTTCCATTAACAATCACATACCGTTCCAGTAACACGTACTGCTGACTACTGTGTTTCCGAACATGCTGACTGGTCAGTTGTTGCTCTGTCATTCCAGTTTGTACTGTACGTTTATAGGCCTATCATTTGCATGCTAGCGTAGGCTAATTAGTTCATCAGTATTGTTTGCTCAGAAAGGTTTTTCTCGTCAGTGCCTTTACAGCTTCCAACATTAGAGTGGCCGAACATGGAATTTAATTTTGAACCACCAGTATACTACTAATTCTAATAACAATAATAATAAAAAAAAGAATGTTACAAGTTTTAAGTGACAATGAAGCGAGCGATTTCTACAAACTGTGTATATTGTAAAAGTACACATTTAAAACACAAATAAAAATACGTGTTATACAAATACAGAGTGTTATTCTGGAGATTTATTTATGACATTCATTTGTACCAACACGTTCTGATCTTGAAAAGAACGTGTTTAACCGATTTTAACCATTGCGTCTGTACTGTTCTAGGAATTTCTCACTTCTAAACCTCCGAGTTCATATAACAGATATTTAAAATTAAAACTCTAGGTTAACAGAGGCGCGTTGTTCCCATGAAACGAAAGGATTATCCTACACAGATACAGTTTATTACAGGTATTACAAAGGCTTTAAACCGTTAAGAAATATCCATAATGTAATTACGGTACCATCATTAATGTACTAACCATTGTCATGAACATTACTTAATTACTGCCATAAACGTTTGGCTTTATTTACTGAGCTTTGAAGTAAGTATGGTACTAACAGCGGTTAGCACAATACATTCTGAGAAATGTAAAACGATCTCTCTACATTTATTTAGACTAGTAAATCCAATAAATTAATCTGAGGTTGACTTTAACTGAAAATTAAAGTACATTTATTACTTAAAGAAAGAAAAGAAAGGATAAGGTATTTATACTTTCCATCAAGAAATTTAGAACGGAATTGTTTACAGCAAATTACTACTCTGTATTGGCAATTATTTTTCCAAAGTAGTGTATCGTTATTGGATTAAATTTGATCAAAGAAAAACGACCAACTGTTGACAACATCTGATAGTGTGGAATTTGTTATCCCTCGATTTGTTACTCTCGTAAACGAAGTGAGGTCGATCCTTAATTTGTAATCTATGGTATCATGTTGGAGAGAGCAACACGTGCTAGTAGGTGCTGGCTACAAAGCATGAAGTACCGTGTCGTTGACTTCAACAGAAATTTTCAGCGTTTGTAAAACTTGTTCTCTCAAGTGACATTTCGCTCATTTGTAACGATCGTTATGAAATAATTTATACTTTATTTTCTTTAAATATTTTGAATATACAATTTTAAGTACACATAAAAATAAAAATATAAGCTTGCACTTATTAGACGATATTACAACTTGGATGCGATGGCTAGAAGAGTCTGTGAACGTTTTATAAAAATATATTATTTGTCAGGACTACATTACTATATGTGGCCCCCTTCGATAAATATTTTGTGTTAATGAAATTATTAATGGTTTATATACTAGTTCGTAAATGTAATAGTTTTGTTAAACGTTTCTCCACCAAAGGCTGAGCAACAACCACCTAACGATCAAATAGTAAGTTTTATTTGTTAAAAAATGAAGGAAAGCAAAGGCTTGCGTTTCTTTCTTTCTTTTTTTTTTTAAATGAAGCAATTTAAGGCAGAATTGTTACGGAAGTGGGGATTGTCTTTTGCAACGTATCTTCCTTAAAATACTAATCATTTTTTACTTGACACAATTATCTTGCTCTGTTGATTAAATCATTTTTATTTTAAAAATGGAAATCTTTTGAGTTTGATAGTTAAAAATATCCCATGCTTACTTTTAAAAAAACATTCATTTGGTATATTCGCTTGCGTAACGAGGAGCTGCTCCTGATGGGGGGGGGGGGAAGGGATGAGACGAACTAAAAAAATTGAACTCCCCATTTTCCTCAGGACAAACGAGAAATTCAGTATTCTTTCCATATAATTTTGTAAATACGTTTTCTAAATTCTTTGCATCACAAACTATAGAGATATTAAACTAGAGGAGTTATGGCATAAGACAGGCTTGTAAGGGGAAAAAGATAAAGTTAGAATAATAGTTTCTGTGGCGGGTGCGTAATAAAATAAAAAAAATTGAAATAGTAAAAAAAATGGACTCGTTTTTACCAAATCGTTGAGTGATTGTTATTATTAAGAACTTCTTATTTTATTAATTTACACATATTGTAATTTCTGGCCGACCTTAACTGGCTTAGAAGTAGGCCTATGTTAAGTGATTATAGGATTTCACTAAAATTTGCAATAGTTCTGGCGGTGATTAAACCCCCTGCTCCCCTTCGTAGTTATGCCACTGCTTTGAGTAATTACAAAGCTCAGAAATGAAATGTAATTCTTTTATTTGTCAAGCAGTAAACGTGAATAATGAAAGGTTTATTGAGTTTCGGTTAATTAACTGGACACAATTGTAAAATGTTAGTGTTAATGTCGACGTTCGATAACATTTATTGCCACCTTGACTAGTTGTTATACACCCGAATCACAATTTAATTGTGTTCGAACCTCACTAAACCTTTTTTCATGGGTTTTTAATTATACAGTTACTTTACTCAGACCTTCTACTACAAACATTAGGAGGGCAAACCTATCAAAGTCTAATACCAATTTCATTGCCAGTTTTAGATACTGAAATCAAAAACTGTTGTCAAGTAACTGACCAAAAATGTCTGACATCCTTATAAATAACTGGACAATGAAATATACTGAAAAATGAAAAATTTTCAACATTTCCTATTGAGCGTTGCTAGAGGAAAGCTGCGAATCTACAGTGTACGTTTCACAGAACAAACACGCGGAAAAGAAGGAGCGCTCCGAAGTCACTCATGGACCCTCAGCATCTTGCAGAGGGTTCATTCCCTAAAGACGAAAAGTCTGTCTATGAATCGTTCCTCTGTAAACACGTGCAGTTACACTGCCCAGCGATCCACAGGAAGCAAATCGCTATCCACGCTGGACACTTTTTCGGCTTGCACGCGTTATGTTGGTATGGGTTTCGGCACTTTCCATTTAAAAAGCGTGCAAATGTAAGAAAATAAACATGAATGGGGCCAGAAATAACGCGAATTTTGTGTGTGTGTGTGTCTTCCCTGCCTTTTTATTGCTGTAGTCATAATAATAAAATGGAAACGTAAACATTACATAACTGAGATATGCTTGCCTGCCACGAACGATATATTTTCTCTCATACATGATTTACATTAAAATGAAAAAAATTATAATTTTATTGCCTGGCAACAAAATTATTTTATTTTTAACAATTACCATTGTTTGAAAAAGTTTAAATGAATTTTCAAGTACTTTACTGTTGTTAAAACGTAAAAGGTTGCAGGTAAACTACCCCTTCCCCTTAACCGATCTTCACCAAAATCAAAAGGTCTTGAGAACTCTACAATTTAGAGGTGTATACAAAAAATTATTTGATTCTGTTTGAATATGCGGCAGTTATCGTTCGTCATAGAAAAAATTACCCTTGTTAAGACATAAAACGTTGCAGGTAAACTACCCCTTTCCCTTAACCGATCTTCACCAAAAACAATAGGTCTTGAAAAATCTACAATTCAGAGTTGCATGCAAAAAATTATTTGATTCTGTTTGAATTTGCGGCTGTTATCGTTTGCCATAGAAAATACCCTTGTTAAAACATAAAACGTTGCAGGTAAACTACCCCTTTCCCTTAACCGATCTTCACCAAAAACAATAGTTCTTGAGAACTCTACAATGTAGGGGTGTATGCAAAACATTATTTGATTCTGTTTGAATTTGCGGCTGTTATCGTTTGCCATAGAAAATACCCTTGTTAAAACATAAAACGTTGCAGGTAAACTACCTTTTTCCCTCAACCGATCTTCACAAAAAGCAATAGGTCGTGAGTACTCTACAAATTAGGACTGTATGCAAAAAATTATTTGATTCTGTTTGAATTTGCGGCTGTTATCGTTTGCCATAGAAAAAAAATCTACAGACAGACACACACACAGATAGACAGACAGACAGATAGACACACAGACACTTTTCGAAAAACGACTTTTTTTCATGTTTTGAGTGTAGTACAATCAGAATCTACAATAAACTCGAACACGATTTTTTTGCCATCACCATACTTCCATTTCCTTAAGGAATATGGAAGTAAAATATCGGTATGGAGAACCATACATGACTTCCATATTCTAAGATTTATATTTAAAATCATTTTCGAAATGAAATATTACCATAGAAACTACTTCTTTCTACTTACTGCTTCAGCCTTAACCACAGTACTGTGGTCACTAACGTATACCACCTCACGTTATCGCACTCGATTTTCACTGATGATGGAAGTCGATGGCATTGCCGAAATGTCTGGTTTTGTAGAAAACATTGGACTACGGCCAAATATCCCGGGAAGGAATTTTAACAAAAACTACTTCTTTGTTGCCGATAACGTTGTACACATATATATCAGTGGCGAAGTTACATGGAGGCAATTGAGGCAATGCCTACCCTAAAAAATTCTGTAGAATAAAAATTATAAATACGTATGAACTACATAACGTAAAGATTATACATTGTTACTGCGACTGTCAAATTTATTAAACCGAAACGTGCTTTATTGAGCGACCGCTAGATGGTGACAGGTGAGATTCGGCATAGTTCGTTTGAAGCGAATGAGGCAACCTGAACTTGCCTCAGCGTTTTTTGTATACATCGTATGTAAGCAATGTAGTGGTGTGATAGGGAAGTGTAGGGAGGGGGGGATTGTCCCGCGCTGTACACATAGAGCGTTGAGGCATGCCTCACTTCTGTGGTCCAAACAGTTAAGTTAAAGCGCCTGTGTTGTTTCTAAGTGTTTATTTTATGCGGTTATTAAAAGTGTCACTGTTATTCCGCTGAACTAACAGATGATCAAGATTGTTATTTGAATTATTTGTAACATTAAACATATATATAGAAACTAATCAAGTTTAAAAATTTGAAGTTCAATCAGTTGTATTATTGTGTATGACTAATACAAGGATTGTTCAATAGACACACGCATAGAGCTGTAAAGCATTTTTTATTCAACGATTTTAAAAGAAGTCTCCAATAACATTAAGACATGAGTTCCACTGTTGCGCTAACCTGTAGATTCCCTGCTAGTAAAATTCTTACGGCTGTTTGTGGAACCATTCGGTTACAGTAAACTCTACCTCAGCGTCCGATTTGACCCACCGTCCTTAGTGATTCCTTAAAAAAAATTTAAGATAAGATTTTTGCCTACCCATTCATTAACTACTAGCTTCGCCAGTAAGCAAATTGATGTCCATTTTTTCGGCTTGCACGCGTTATGTTGGTGTGGGTTTCGGCACTTTCCATTTAAAAAGCGTGCAAACGTAAGAAAATAAACATGAGTGAGGCCAGAAATAACGTGAATTGTGTGTGTGTGTGTGTGTGTGTTTGTGTCTTACCTGCCTTTTTATTGCCGTATTAAATGAAAAATATTATATTACATTAAAATGAAAAAAATTTAATTTTATTGCCTGGCAACAAAATTATTTTATTTTTAACAATTACCATTGTTTCAAAAAGTTTAAATAAATTTTCAAGTACTTTACTCTTGTTAAAACGTAAAAGGTTGCAGGTAAACTACCCCTTCCCCTTAACCGAGCTTCACCAAAATCGGAAGTCCTTGAGACCTCTACAATTCAGGGACGTATGCAAAAAATTATTTGATTCTGTTTGAATTTGCGGCTGTTATCGTTTGCCAAAAAAAAAATTTCCTTGATAAAAAAAACCGTTGCAGGTAAACTACCCCTTCCCCTCAACCGATCTTCACCAAAAACAATAGATCTTGAGTACTCTACAAATCAGGGCTGTATGCAGAAAATTATTTGATTCTGTTTGAATTTGCGGCTGTTATCGTTTGCCATAGAAAATACCGTTGTTAAAAAAACGTTGTAGGTAAACTACCCCTTTCCCTTAACCGATCTTCACCAAAAACAATAGGTCTTGAGAACTCTACAATTTAGGGCTGTATGCAAATAATCTTTTGATTCTGTTTGAATTTGCGGCTGTTATCGTTTGCCATAGGAAATACCCTTGTTAAAACATAAAACGTTACAGGTAAACTACCCCTTTCCCTTAACCGATCTTCACCAAAAACAATAGGTCTTGAGAACTCTATAATTCAGGGCTGTATACGAAACATTATTTGATTCTGTTTGAATTTGCGGCTGTTATCGTTTGCCAAAAAAAAAATTTCCTTGATAAAAAAAACCGTTGCAGGTAAACTACCCCTTTCCCTCAACCGATCTTCACCAAAAACAATAGGTCGTGAGTACTCTACAAATCAGGGGTGTATGCAAAAAATTATTTGATTCTGTTTGAATTTACGGCAGTTATCGTTTGCCATAGAAAAAAAATCTATAGACACACACACACACACACACACACAGACAGACGCACACACAGACACTTTTCGGAAAACGACTTTTTTTCATGTTTTGAGTGTAGTAGAATCAGAATCTGCAATAATCTCGAACACGATTTTTTTTGCCATCACCATACTTCCATTCCTTAAGGAATATGGAAGTAAAATGTTGGTCCAGTGAAACAGTCGTTGCTGTGTTAAAGAGATTAATGAAGAACGATAATTCAGAATAATCCTGGTTTGTGACCTTTAAAATACCAAATAACATATTACGCATTATTGCATTACAATTCAGTTTTAAAAACACTTATACTGAAGGCCCCACATGTACTTCAGTTTTAAGGGCCCACATGTAGGCCCTTTTTTTAAAACAACTTCAAGGTACTTCTTTTGGTTTCCAGATATTTTCTGTGTGAACTTCCGACTTTGTTCATTTATTTGAATGAACTCGCTCAGAACTCACTATTTTCAACTAAATACATTTTTATTAATAGAGAAATTTCTATATTAGATAATTTTTTATTTATCAGGAAAATAAAAAAATCCGATTACCTACGGTTTTTTTTTTAACAAAGTAACAATTGTAAAGCAGACAATCATCTGTAAAGACTAAAAATTACTAACTACTGCAATGGTTTTTTATGATTAAGCATTATCGTTTTATTAAATTGTATAACTGGCTTTTTATTAAATGTATAACCATAATGCCTAAATGACAAATTATTTTCTCCTAACTTTCAACTTTGTGAATGTTTCTATAAATATCTATAGGTCTATATGTAACACTTTTTACAAACATACGTAACTGATAACAATACAGTATGTAGGCTAAAGGGTTTTGGAAATATAACTTACAAACTTTTTGAAGGCAGTTGAAAATTTGGAAGGCGTGTTGAGATTATTAATTTGGTCAAGTTATTAAAGGCACCGAGTGTAGTTAATAACCATTAATAATTAATAAGGCATCCCCATAACCTGATGACACGCGCACACTTTTATAATTTTCTTAAAATTGTGACTCCAATTTGTGACTCGTGTGTGTACAGGGGCAGACGAGAATAAGGATAATAACCTTATTTCTAATAAGGGTAATGACTTTATCGCAAACTGTGATGTCAATGGTTTGATGAAATCTTTGAATATAGAATCAAATCCAAACTGGGTTTGAAGGATGAACTGAGGTAGAGAAGTGTTCAAATATATAAGAATGGAAATTTCCACAGCTGAATATGCCAAAGTTAAAAAAAGGTATCTTTGTTGGCCTGCAAACATCAGAACTTCAAGCAAGTCCTCACAGACAACGAGAAAGCAGATTGGGAAGTCTTTGAATGTGCTTTGAAACAGAAAAGTTGAAAACAATTTTGGTACAGTGGATGACCTTTTAGGAAAGCACCATGAGTTAGGCTGCAACTCAATGTCACTCAAAATTCCCTGTTTCCATTCGATCTAGATAATTTTCTTCTGAAAACTACATGGTGAGTGATTTCAGCAATGGAACAAAACATGAGGGTACATGGAACGCGTCTATGGTGTCAGAATACTGTTAAGACTAGAGGTGTCCCAGAACAGAAGCTGTACGCGGAGAGAAGACGATCGATCACATGAGTAATGTTTATATTTGTAAAAACTACAACTTTTAACAACAACAATAAACATTTTGCAAAATTTCGTATGTTTTAATAGATTATCTTTGTCTACATACTGTATATTTTTACAATCTTCAGAGTTCGTAGCGCATTTCAATAGCTACATCAAACTAATAAATTGTTTTGAAGTCATATTCGTATTTCTAGACGCAAAATTAGTAATACTGGATTGTTTTCGGGAAAGGAACAAAGTAAAATGATTTTTTGTTGTTGTACAGTATTCTCTGAGTGCTGTTACAAATCTTCGTATAGTTTGTGGCTACGGATCAAATGGACACCTCCCCTCCGTGTTTTCTAAGTAGCTTCATCGACTTTGAGGGAAAAAATTTTCCTCGCAACATAGTATACCATTATAAAGATGAATGTGTTACAGGTTGACGTTCAACATAGATTACCGTTGCCAAGATAAACAGTTGCTCTTAATATGAAGCGATTTTTACCCTTAGAAATTCTTTAAGAAATCTGATAGCATGTTAAATTGAATTTCACATTAGTTATTCTGACAATTCTTTGTGGTTTGAAACTTAATAATCGTTCTTTATTTTCTTGGTGTATTTATTTACTCTGTATGTTTAATTAAAAATTCGATTTATTAAACGTTAAGCTGTTTTCAGTTGAAATACATAAAATCGTTACGCACCATTAATCGTCATTACATAAATCTTTGTTTGCCAATAACCATACTTAATTTTCATCGAATTTTTTTCTACTGCGTTTTCTTTGCCAACCAAGGATCACAATTCTTGTCTTCTGACCAATGATTACAAAAGGTTTATTCTTTAGTATTTCATCCGTGGTGAAATGATTTGTCACAATCACAATGACAAGTTAAAATCTAACTTCCTTGATGTACGCGATATAATGCTGGTTGCTCAAGTAAATGAACAAACGAATAGCCACGACCGCGACCCTGTCTCCTTGGCTGTCAGTGGCAGTGCCACTAACGACTAAGTGATGGAGAAAATAGTTACGAGAGAAGTGTACTATCTGACGCCGTTTGCTTGATTATTTCAGCGAACATAAAGTTTTGGATTAAATTAGAATTTATATATAATATTTTGTGCTTAGGGTTTAGTGAACTGAAACGGTTCTCCCACGATTCCAAAACGAGTATTTAAAAGCGATAGATTTTCAGAAATGTAACGCTTTGAGCCTAGGACATAACTTTATACCTCCTTAAGGGTCGCATCCCGCAATTTGTATTTATACTTAAGTTAGATTTTATGTATATAAACACTCACTTGGACTACTTACCTTGATTGGACATTTTAACGCTTCTTAATTAAGATATGCAACGTTACAAGTATTATACACAAATACAAATACCATGTACTCAACGCAACTATGAAGTGTATCACACCGGCCAGGTCGCAGGATTTTTTTTTTCTCGTTCCGTCAAGTATATGTAGTTGTACAAAATAATTTTCGAAGAGGAGTGAGATGTTGATGGCATGAAATAATTAATTAAAACCGTTTCAAAATAATCATTCTATGATTTATTAATATTAATAGAAAATATGCAAATATTAAAATTTAGCATTATAAAAATTAAAAAAATATTCTCTTTTATAAGTTTACAAAACAACAATATAACCTTCTATGCTGTTCATGACATATAAAAATAAACAACCATATAATCTTACTAGCTAAACAGACATGTTAAACAAATTATCTAAATACTTTTTATTTCAGTGTGTCTTGACTTTGACTCAAATTTTAAATAATAATAGCAACTCATTTACAAACAAAAATAATATTAAATCTCAAGAATAAAACTAATTGTTGCTATAAAAAAAAATAAAAAAAATAACATTTACTTCCAACCTATTATTTGTTTCTACTGACACACCCAAATTTTAACATACAACAGAAGATTAGTATTTTTAAATTTTCTTGTTAAATTAAATTATTTTCTTTAACTGCCATTTAAATTTATTTACAGTGATTATATTTAAAATTTTAAGTCTTTACTGTTCATATATAAGTTTCTTTTTAAAAGTTCTTTTCACAAACAAAAAATATAATTGTTTATTCATCACCTGCGTACTGCCGACGTTACCGTTGGGCGTGTATGTGTGTGTGTCCTGAATCCTGAGAATTTGATGATGATGATTATGCTGATGCTGTGTTCTCTGTCTCTACGGGTTGTTGTTTGTGATGGTCCAGAGTTCAGAGTTCCTCCATAAGTCTTAGTGTGTGTGGTAAAGATCGGTCAGCAGACCAGCAGCGTGACGTTGTGTGAAGATATCTTGAGTCTCTCTGAGATCGCCCCAAAATTGCCGGTGGTATTTATACTGGACGGCGATCTGACAAGTCCAGGACTGTTTTCGACCTGTTAGATATTGTCACTTCGTGCAAAGCGTCTTTTTAATTACAAATCACATTTTGGTTCATTTTCGCGATTTCGTAAACATACTCGTAGCACGAGCGATATCATCTTTTGCGTAATTTTTTTCTGGTCACTCACATATAACACACTTATTAATTACTATTTAATTACACTAGTAATTAACATTAAATTACCTAGCGTCTTTATTATTGCAAACTTTTGCAATACTTTTACATCACTATATTCGTTAAAAATTCCTTAATGTAATGGTGTTTTTATAATTGGGGTAAGTCTTTGTTCACAGGTTTAAAATATATTAATTAGTTTATTTTTATCCGGTTAAAACCTGTTTACAGACAAACCAACAATTCGTATGCATCACCCCATCGTAGACTTTGCCTGTCGTAGCTTGCGTTCACACACACAAACACACAAGCGCTGTATTCACTCGCGGGGCAGGTGTACGCTATTCTATTCGAATAGTGAATGCAAAAGCAAATTTATGGTCTGAATCTCGAAATTTAAATGTCCTTATTCTCTGACTATATTATCTGTTTCAATACATGGATAAATGGATAAGTATGTAAAAATATTCACCAGACTGTCGATAAGTATTCTATATAGTATAGACGAATTTATCATCTGATAAATTACTATTGGGAAAATAAAATTACTTTGTTTTAAATATTTGTACTTACTATCTACGTAGTTAATATCTATGTGGCCTGCAGCTTGTTATTTACTGCATTTTACTAGACAATATCTCGTTAACGAACGCCAACTGAAATAAGGGAATACAATACGGCAGACAACAATAACTTATTAATAGTTTGGAGACCTGGAAAATATATGTATATATTTTACAACGTAAATAAAAGTATATATTTTAAGGTAACAAAATTTTAAAAACAAAGTCGCGTTTACACTAGGCAGAAAATGAAAGAGAGATAAATAGATTTCTTTAGGAATATTACATTTGCTTCAAAACTTCTTTAATATACAGCTGTGATTTTACCTTTTTGGTCCATTATTAGTTTCTTATTACCGTAAATAATACTTAAACGAACTTCTTAATGTAAAAATGGACACGACTACCACATTTGGATTTTGTGCTACAATTTACAATATGTTTATGTTGAGTTCCAAGAAATTAGTAGTTTTTTTTTATATGTTAAGTTTTACAAGCAAAAAGAGCTTCACATTATTTTCTATTTTATATTTTGTCCCAAATTCATATTTATCTTTCAGTATTCTGCTAACTTCCTTTGATAATTTATAAATAGGTGCATTAATAAAATAAAATTAATACATTCTTTTACTAATGCATCTATTTATAAAAAGAATTTCATCTTGCTTATTTACATACATTTTTAATGGCGTTTCATTTGCATGTTTTCGCTCTTCGAAAAAATCTGTCAGCCTCAAAACGGTTTTTAACATTAGCATATTTGTAATTGATAAAATAATTTGTATAAACTGTAGAGATTCTACACAGTATTTTATCCAAAGAGATTATACACAGAGTTTCATAATACTTTATTCTGAGAATTGTTTTGTTCTGTTCTGTACATGTGCACATATTCTTGTAAATGTGTAGCTGGGCCATGAAATCTTACGGAAATTGTAAATTTAGCAGTAAACCTTAATTTATTTTGTAAGAAAAATTTAGTCATGTTGGAATATTTATCATATCTTAATATACTTGATCTATTAACTAATCCATCAAAATTAGAACAATAAATTATTGAGAACATGTCAGTAATTCTTCTGAGACATAAATGGCTTTTATAACTGAAATTAGTATTATAGCTACTTACGAAACAAATTTAGCGATATTTTAATTCAACTAGTTAATACATTTTTACTTCCATGTTCCATAAGGAAATGGAAGTATGGTGATGGCAAAAAAAATCGTGTTCGAGATAATTGCAGATTCTGATTGTACTATCCTCAAAACATGAAAAAAAGTAATTTTTCGAAAAGTGTCTGTGTATATCTGTAGATTTTTTTTCTATGGGCAAACGATAACAGCGGCAAATTCAAACAGAATCAAATAATATTTTGCATGCAGCCCTGAATTGTAGAGTTTTCAAGACATATTGTTTTTGGTGAAGATCGGTTAAGGGAAAGGGGTAGTTTACCAGCAACGTTTTATGTTTTAACAAGGGTAATTTTACTTCCATGTTCCTTAAGGAAATGGAAGTATGGTGATGGAAAAAAAATTGTGTTCTAGATTATTGCAGATTCTGATTGTACTACCCTCAAAACATGAAAAAAAGTCATATTTCGAAAAGTGTCTGTGTGTCTATCTGTAGATTTTTTTCTGTGGCAAACGATAACAGCCGCAAATTCAAACAGAATCAAATAATGTTTTGCATACAGTCCTGATTTGTAGAGTACTCAAGACCCATTGTTTTGGTGAAGATTGGTTGAGGGAAAGGGGTAGTTTACCTACAACATTTTTTTTTAAATCAAGGGTAATTTTTTTCTATGGCAAACGATAACAGCCGCAAATTTAAACAGAATCAAATAATGTTTTGCATACAGCTCTGAATTGTAGAGTTCTCAAGACCTATTGTTTTTTGGTGAAGATCGGTTAAGGGAAAGGGGTAGTTTACCTGCAACATTTTATGTTTTAATAAGGGTAATTTTTTCTATGACGAACGATAACTGCCGTAAATTCAAACATAATCAAATAATGTTTTGCATACTTCCATACATTGTAGAGAACTCAAGGCCTGTTGATTTTGGTGAAGATCGGTGGAGGGAAAGGGGTAGTTTACCTGCAACATTTTTTGTTGTAACAAGATTAAAGTACTTAATTTTGATAAATAAAGTATCCTGATAAGAATATCTTAATAATCCACTGTGGAAACGTAGATGAATTATCTATAAACGAAGAGGCTAGTTGAACGGGGTGGGGGTAATTTTCTATAAAAGAAAATTATATTTGATGGGGGAGGGGATAATTTTTTATATATGTACTACGTTATCGGCAACAAAGAAGTAGTTTGTTGTTAAAATTCATTCCCGTTCTGTTTGGCCGTAGACCAAAGATTTCTGCAAAACAAGACGTTTCGGCAGTGCCGTCGACTGCCATAATCAGTGAAAATCGAGTGCGATAACGTGTGGTGGTATACGTTAGTGACCACAGTAATGTGGTTAGGCTGCTGACACACGGGCCACTCTGTGGCGCCACTCAGTCGCGCCAAGTACCAGTGGCTCTAGTGCAAGGGTTCGCTTCAGAGACGGGCCACTCTGCATTTGCTCAGTGATAAAAGATTGTTTCATTTAGTATTTACATCAGTTACATCATGGACTCTGACGAGGAAGTTCTTCTTCCTTCCGATTTCTTTTGTACACAAGAAGGATCAGTACCATGGCAAGACAGAATGATATATTGACCTTTTTTCAGAGAAACCTTGTCTGATACTGTTTCACTATCAAACTATAGTCATAATAGAAACTATTTTAATAACTTATTTTGTGTCTTATTCAAAATGTGTTTTCAGTAAAATATATCTCTTAGTAGAAATATTTATTTTAAAATAAAAATGGTTTCTATTTATATGAATATTGTTCGTTTGTCCTATCTAATTTGTTTCTAAGATTTTGATAGATTATGTTAAGAAAGTTACACCCACGTACATTCACTTTACCTTCCTCCTCCCTCCTAACATCCCTCTCTCTTTCACACGCGCGCGCGCGCGCGCGCGCACACACACACACACACACATGCAATAATCATATTTCAGTAGACGAAATATTAACCAGTTTGGTGTTGAATAATCGATTAAAACTATTGGTTTCCTGTAAGCCAGACCTAAACTTGTTTGCAACTGTAAACTGTGTGCATTGTTCGCAAGATTGTTTTGGCTCATAAGTATGTGCTCAAGTAGTGTTTGCATAAAACATTGTTGAGACCGTCCCGCCTGAATTCGCTAATATGCTATGTAATTTAGAAGTCATTACTCTTTTTCTTGTGTTGTAATTATGATACTCAACAGTAAACTATGGCTAGAGACTGATCTTGCAGGGAGAATATTGTTATATAATTATTTGTCACTTGTAGGAGTCATATGGGCTAGACGCAAATGTATACGATTGTTGCAGAGACTGATGTTAAATTTTTTATGGTGCAATTCCATACAATACAATAGTTATTAAAGAAAATATTACATTCATAATTACTCAATTATTATTGTATTATTTTTATATTATTATTAATAATAATAAAACTTTTCGTACAAGAATATATATTTTATTATTTTTTCAATACAACACTGTTTAAATACTGTTAATTTAAATAATTTTTAATTTGTATATCTGATGATGTTTGTAAATACTATTGAAACAGTGTTATATTAAAAAAAATAATTAAAAATATATTCTTGTACGAAAAGTTTTATTATTATTAATAATAGAGAAAATATACCTGTATATAGAAAAACTTGTTCAAAGCGGAATTGCATGGGACCGAAGTTTTTTTCGGATTGCATACGTTCTCGCATTATACAAACTTATGCATTAGTCAAATACTGCACTTCGTAGACCTTGTATATGTATTTTGTTTCTATTTTATTACACACACCTACATTTCTGTCATAATATAATTACACAATATAATGTCTACCAACTTTAGGCATTTATGACTTTAGTTGTTTTATGAAGTTTACGCTTTAGTTTAGTGCAGTAGGCCTACTTTATTATTATTACAGCTATTATAATTTTTATTACATACTTTACTACAGTACTGATTAGAAACATACCTGATTTATTTTTCATCAGGCTGTCCATTTCACTGAAGCCTGATACAAAAATACAACAGAGCTGTTCCCATGCTCTCCCTTTTGCCATTTTGTTTGAATATTCATTGCATCTCGGGTCCCAAATTGCCGGTCTCTGTTCCAGTTCAATTATAAATCGATCAGAATCAAAATCCGGCATGATAGTTAAAGTTTTTAAATAATTTTTAGAAACAAGAAAGTCTTACAAAGTTTAAAAACACATAGTAAGAAAGCTCCAAACAGTTTTATATTATAGAAATTACAGTGTTAGTATACGCTTCACAACACTACTCTGAACACTGCTGTGGCGCGACTGAAAGTGGCCCGTGTGTAAGCTCCAACGCCACAAATCGTCTCCATTCGTGGCGGGGACTGGCTTCTCCCTGCCACAGTCGCGTGTCACAGTCGCTCGTGTGCAAGGGTACAATTTAAAACCATGCAAAACAGCCGGGCGCGAAAGAGTGGCGCCACAGAGTGGCCCGTGTGTCAGCACTGCAGCAGTAAGCAGAAAGAAGTAGTTTTGTATGGAAATATTTCATTTCGAAAATGATTTTAAATTTAATGTTAGAACATGGGAGTCATGTATGGTTCTCCATACCGATATTTTACACTCTTAATGTTGAGGGAATGGTAGATGTTTAATTGTCAAACAAATAGTTTGTTTAAACGCGGTTGGGAAAACGAATTGTCACTGCGATATGAAAGAAACCATGAAAGTTTCTGTAATTTGTTAGAAAGTGTGACGACGGTTAAAAAGATAACATACAGGATTCGTGCTATCGTTACTGTTTAATTGAAGATTCAAATGCCACTTAGAGAACACGAGATGTGAGTCACTCTAACGTTAAACGCATCTTGTGCTTACTCGTTCATCATTATAGTAAATAATAAATCAAAGAATTGTTTTCTCTTCCGAATTTAACGAAACAGTTTCTATTACACGTGTGTTGCTGACATCGATATTTGCTAAACAAAACGGAAAATTGTTTCTCATTAGACGTTTGTACAACAAACTTTTACAGTATACTCTTTGGATTTTTACTCGGTTATGGGGATGTAAATATTAAACTGCTACATCTGAAGAACAACTTTCTTCCTGTGTGCCTGAAGGTCACGGCTAAGTTTGTGAGTATTGTACAGCACGGCTGGCGATGTTTCATGTATAACAAAAAGCGTGTTTGAAAACTAGTACAATGGAAGCAGTGCAAACAAACATATATCCATATAAATATTAAATTTTTCAGAATATCAATCAGTACGTTGACTGCTAGTCAGCTAGCGTTAAGAAACCATACAGTAGTTCGGTAGCAAACGTAGGTCTATTACGCACGATACCCCCACAGCGATGTTATATAACGTAACTAAGCTTACATTTTCACTGTCAAAGTTGTCAGTGTATGACTCTGGACTTTTATTTTTGATGTAATCATGCTCAGACTGATCTTGTCTGGGTTTTATATTGCCATGCTGTTTTCACGGCAACCTACACAGTAGACTGAGGTAAATAAATGCATTTTGGTTGCATATCTTACTACTGGCTCTGTGTGTGTGTGTGTGTGTGTGTGGTGTTAAAATTCATATAATACAGTGCAAAATATGTCCTACTTAAAACCTTTAAAGTGGATGTTTACAAAAACTTGACACAGGGATGTGATTTCCTTGACTGCTTATCGAAGGACACACACAATTACAGGTGTGTAGCGTTGCGCTTATTGATAACTAGCTGTATACCCGTGCTTCGCTACGGTTTTTACTGAATAAACACATTGGTTCGGTGGGTTTTTTTTTTAACCTTGGGTAACCAAGCACATTGTATAAATGTAATATTTACAAATTTTGAAAAGCATAAATGGGTGCTAATACTAAGTCTACTGAAATCGTTTTGTGAAACGAAATACGGCACTTATAAAACTTCCTTGTAGACAACGTTCTTTGTTTGACCCTGTGGCTGAAAGATAGTTAAACTCTCAGAAGAGCTAACTCGTGAGCAAGCAACATACAACTGGCCATGGGAGAAACAGTCTTCCCTCAGATCAACACCGGCCATTTTCAAAGACCGGTAATTTATTTATTGTCATAGCAAAGCAGAGCTTGACAGGGAACTGGAGTCTTTTAAACTGAAAATGGTAATCCGATGGAATTAAGGCAATGCGTGGAATGAAGACTGCTTCCCCCTGACCACATCCAGTGAATATTGTTGCTTCTATGACGTTGTTGTGCAAAGATTTAATCTGCAGCCTAGTACCGTTACAAAGCTTAGGCGGTACCAGGTTTCGTAGCAGCATTATTGGAGCTCCAACTTTAAGGCAAAGATTGTGCGGTGGAATGCCTGGAGGTTTAAGCGTGTGCAAGAACTCTACTGGGTAATGGACCGCATCTTCTACTTCCACCACAGAGTCCACGGATTGGTACTGGACAATCTCAGTTGGCAGTTTTTCCAATAGTGTGTTATTGATATTTGCAGCAGTGTCATTCTTTGGAGTAAGGATAGCTCTTTCGACAGAAATATCTATACGTCAACGTTCGCACATCAAGGCTGAAACGGTTGCGAGTACAATAACATAACATCCAGACGAATATAACGCACCTTTAGTTGTTCGCACTAAACATTAAACAAGTGAGAACACGTCAATGATCTGACAAAAGTGCTGACAAATTTAGGGGGTTTCGATTGTCACAAAAGTGTCTTTGATGATAAGTGAAATGACGTCACTGTTGGCAGAATTTTGTCGCTCATGGGACCACTCCCCTTTAGTCATTCATTGCTGCATTCAGTAAAGAGGAGCTTTTTTCCAAAACTTAACAGTAGAGGGAAAATACTGGTTCTGACGCACAAAGGATGCCGCCTTTCCCACGGTCCAAGATTTTTTCCCACGCTCTCCCCACCACCGCTGGACCCGCAGCATCCGCGAATTTCCGCGAATAAAATTTTTTATTTTTTTAATTTGATATTTTTATTTTTTAATTAAATTGATTTGCATATCAAGGGGTGGGTGGGGGTGGGGTGGGGTTCAATGGACCACCCGCATCCGCGAATATAATTTTTTATTTTTTTAATAAAGCTGATTTGCATATCAGGGGTGGGTGGTGGGTGGGGGGTTCCGACTTGATGCATTATAGTGTATATATTAAAATATATGATCAGGTTTACCAACCTATGCATGGGTTCAAACTTGATATGTGTGTGTTATATAGTGTATATATTAAAATATATGATCAGGGTTACCATTATTGTGTATAGAACAGATCTGCCAACATTTTTCTGTGGTGGGAAATTCAAACTATATGATCATGATTGTTGTCGATATCAATTCTCTCTTTGAATGTATGTAACACTCCCTCCCTCTCTCTCTGTCTCTAGACGCAGTTATCCATCACAATATAAACTCTCTCTCTCTCTCTCTCACATTTGAATGTAAGTAAAACTATATCTCTCCCTCCCTCTCTCTCTCTCTCTCTCTTTCTCGCACACACACATTTAGTAGATTACTGTTGCATCTCTCTGTGTGTGTTTATGTAACAGATCTCACTCTCTCTCTCTCTCTACACCAATCTCGGTTCTGCCAAGTGGTCTGTGTGGTAAAGTGTTACGCATAAAAACTCCTTTGAAATAAGGTATTTTCAAAAGTTTTGTGTACACATACAAATCGCTGTCGGACAATGTACGCACTGCTCACACACACACATTGTGTATGTCTCCAGCTGCAGACGTTGACAGGAATTCCCTTATTCAAAGCGATTACGGTGTCACTGTACACAAACTTAAATATGGTTTACAGACCATTGTAATTTTAAAAATTCATTTTTGCATTAATTAAATATATATCGTAAACAATGAAATAATAATATTTCGTCATTGTAAGATTTTAATAAAACAATTATCAGTTTAAATAATAATAATTCTCGTGATTGCAAGATACAACCTGTGCACATGTAAACTTAAAATATAGTTTACCGCTGTGGCAGGAAATTCAAACCATTAAATTGTCTCTCTCTCTCGCTCTCTCACACATTTCTGATTACTATACAAATAATTGCTTGCATGTTCAGAGGTTTATAACGAAATAAATTAAAATAAACTATAATTTGTTTTAAATGATTAAATATATATATTTACACCACTGTATACAAACTTAAAATATAGTTTACAAACCGCTGTAATACAATTATTCAAAAATACATTTTACATTGATTAAATATATATATATATCACAAACAAACATTGTTATATAAAATAAATACAATATTAATAATAATATTGTTTTAAATGATTATATATATATTTACAGCACTGTACACAAACTTAAAATATAGTTTACAAACCGTTGTAATGCTTTGCATGTATGAACATGTCCCCACCCAGACGAAATTAGAGACACCAAAATATAACAATGTCATTAGGAAAGTCTACATTCCACTTTCATAAGGAAATAGTCACCGCTTACAGCTATGCATGTTGTAGCGTGACAGATAAACACATAATAATGAATGGCATTGATCATTAGAATAATATAATATAATAACATTAAATCCGATGAAAGCATTATAATATAAAGAATTGATTCAGAGCAACCGTGCAGAACAATCATTGATATTAAAAGTATAAGTTCGTATAAAAGCAATGTTACTAGTGATGAATCATCAAAACCAGTTTAATAACTCAAGGTTTAAAAATATAACCCAGGAAGGTAAGGAGTAAATAAGGAAGCAATCCAGAGTATTACTAAACCCACAACGAAGATGAGGAATAAA
The DNA here is from genome assembly GCA_034769895.1 of Magicicada septendecula. NCBI lineage: Eukaryota > Metazoa > Arthropoda > Insecta > Hemiptera > Cicadidae > Magicicada > Magicicada septendecula. Next base: position 730,296,457 of record CM068367.1, read on the forward strand.
TGAAAAAGAAACCCAGAACAAGGCAAGATCCACCATAAAAGGTGATACATTTAAAGAAACCAGAAGAGTAGAGGAAGAAGTAACCCCAAGAAACCCGATGACATCCAGAAGAAGATGAAGAACATACAATTCAAAGAAGCCAGAAGAAAAGAAGACATCATTGAAGAAAGAAGAAGAAGACAGCATCCAGAAGAAGAAGGAATGCTCTTATAAAAAAAACACCCATATCCCCATATCCCAAAATAAATAAAAACCATAATAATAAAAGTATAACGAAGTATTCATGAACAGAAACCATATGTACAATAAAATTAAGAATAAAAGTGTATAGAGTAAGAGTTGCCAGTGGACCAAGGTGAAACAATAATATAATACCCAAAGAACAAATCTTCATTGTAACCCACAAACAAATCTCTTGATGTTAATAAGACTAAACAACCATTTAGAAATAGCATCAAAAAGTGTAAAGTGAACCAGTGCTAGTTTGTGTATTATAAAAAATAAACCTTATGTTTCATCCTTGGCATCCACAAACTGTGTAGATAATGAAAAATACAACTTTTGAATGACTTATGATTTGTACAAGAGGGAATACAATACATATAATAATATCAAGCTGTCAATCTGTTTGAAATGACATTTATGTAAATGATGAGTAAAGACAGAAGCAGACACAGTATTAAAACACAAAGTGACAGGGTACAATTACCCTAAACCATATTAAAAACAGTGTAAAAACTGAGTAATTAAATTTAATATAAGAAATAGAATAAGAATGTAGAAAATAAGGTTTTGTTTATTTGAAATAAGAATTTTAAAAATGTATTAGGGATAAGAACATTTAATAAGTTTAGAACCACTAACATCCTAATTGTAAAATATTTATTACTTGTATTGGTGTTAATGGTTGAATAGGATGTTAGCATGGAAAAAACATTCTTTGTAAATAATATTTCTGTATTAGTATTAAGCTTTTTTTATAAAAAATGTCTGATTAGTTTGAAGACAACCATTATTTAAAATTATTTCTTATCTGTTAATAGTATTGAAACAGATACTAATTGTTGTTATGTTTAATAGAAAAAATGTTTAATTTATATTACAATGTTAAAAAGTCAGAGAGGGTATATCTAAATATGTATTGTTTATATAAAAATTTGTATGAAAAAATTGTTAGGAATCTAGGCAAAATGATGAAAACTAAACATCATTAAAACTGAGAAACTAAGTACTTAAATACATTTAAACTGAAGGGATTTAGATAACATAAACCAGAAACAAAGCCATATAATTAGAAATATAACTTAGAAAGATTTTGTAAAATTATAGCCAGGATTATAAATAAAAATGGAAATGACAGAACTCAAAAATTTGGAGAGGGGAGTCATATATTCCAACATAATATTTTAAAACTTAACCAATTCAAATAATTGCAAGAAATTAAGGGAATATAAACCTTTTATTACAATATGAGATTAATAATCATAAATATAACTTAAAAATGGCAGAATTTGCATAATGACAGGAAGCAGATTTTGAAAAATACAAGATACAAAATGAAGGTAAAATTACCAATTTTAGATAAAAAACATAATAAAACGGCATTATTCGATATCAAAATACGCCGAATGAACTGAAGGATAAAATTAAGTAACAACTAGCTAATAAATTTGAATAATAACCAAAGTTTAAGCAGTTATATAATGTAACTTTAATACATGCACAGGATGCAAAGTAAAATTCGAACAATGTAAGGAATAATATTGCTTTGGCTAAGATTTTAGTCGAAAGTGAAGGAAGTAGAGAGTTAATTATTGAGCGTTGTACGGGACACTTGACACGAGCAATTAAAACGATTTAACCTAGTTTCTAGTACCGTAATGGCGAGTCATTGTATGATACGAATTTGAAAATCGCGATTGGCGACAAAAAACATTTCACAACATCGACACAGTGACATAAACACTTACAAAAGACTAACTAACATTGTATAGCACGAAACGACAGTTAACATTTTAAACACCATAAAACAGTATATCACATAACCATCAAGGAGTGTAAAGTGAACTGACTTATAAATACACCACTTTTCAAAATACAACACAGAAACTTAACCAGAGACACTACACCAACATCAGAAGGAAGATTTGCAGACACCAGGACGTGAATTCGGCAAGAAAATATCTTTATTGGAACGCCAAATCTACGAAGGGACGATTGACAACTTCGACGGCGGCCATTATTTTTTCGTCACCGCTCAACTGAACACGGCCATCTAGTTTGTCGGCGACACAGTTCGCAATATATTTCTTTATTTTAATCTTTTCAATTGAATATATGTACTTTAGTATTAAGAATTATTCTTGTAACGTTATACTTTTTTAATCTTTGCCCGATTTCTCTGACTTTTCCAATAAATAGCTGTTAAAAGAACCTTATTGTATTTTATATAAAAACTTGTAACATTCGATACCCTGAGAGTCGATTTTAAAATCGACAAGAGTCTTTATAAACAATTGTCAAATAAATAATTTATACTTTTCATCTTAAAACAGTTCTTTCTTTTCTAAACATAGCAATTTAAACATACTATAATTTAAAATACATCTACTACAAGAATTTCACCACATTGAAGGAAGATAACCTCCAAAACTGAAAGTAAACAAAGATCGATTGTATCTGGAGACAATCCTATAAGTGGTTGGAGTTTCTTAAAAAATACAGAAAAGCTTATAAAATTTTTTAAACAAGTGAGAGACGTTTTGGAACTTCACGAACATCAATTAATTAATTAATAAAAAAAAATTTTTTTTTTAATTAGAAAAAACTTTTAAACAAACAATTTTAATTTCTTTCAAGAACACATATTTAAGATATTTTGTAACACCACATCTATACAACTTAAACACCATAAACAAGTTATTTTACAATGTACGTACATGTCCACAACAGAATTAGAGATATAAATGTCATCATTCGCTGTGACCTACTTTCTAAATTTGTCACATTAAAAATGTTTGTTTAAAACAAAAATCATGAATCATCCATTCCCGAATAGCATGCACTTTATAGTTGCCACATCGATCAGAAGAATTGAAATGTCTAAGACATTCTGTCCCATGAAATAGATACGTATGTTTTTAGGACAACCAAAGCCATCGAGATTGATGATATTATTGTGTATTATCTTTGATTGTAAAAACGTTTTTTTTCTCAAATAATATTGTTTTAAATGATTAAATATATATTTACAGCACTGTACACAAACTTAAAATATAGTTTACAAACCGTTGTAATGCTTTGCATGTATGAACATGTCCCCCCCAGACGAAATTAGAGACACCAAAAATATAACAATGTCATTAGGAAAGTCCACATTCCACTTTCATAAGGAAATAGTCACCGCTTACAGCTATGCATGTATGTACATGTCCACAACAGAATTAGAGATATAAATGTCATCATTCGCTGTGGCCTACTTTCTAAATTTTGTCGCGCTCACATTAAAAATGTTTGTTTAAAGCAAAAATCATGAATCATCCATTCCCGAATAGCATGCACTTTATAATTGGCACATCGGTCAGAAGAATTGAAATGTCTAAGACATTCTGTTCCGTGAAATAGATATGGTATGTTTTTAGGACAACCAAAGTCATTGAGATTGATGATATTATTGTGTATTATCTTTGATTGTAAAAAACGTTTTTTCTCAAAACCCTTCACAAACACATATTTATATATACGTGTATGTGATGTTAACAGTGAAACAAGATTGTCGTACGGTGTCTCTCCTTCGCTCCATCTAAGTCTATGATAATTTGACGTTAACCAGTGGTTTGTCCTAGCGTATTTTGGATTCGTAACGGATGTAGCAGGCGGAGTGAAAATCCAATGTCTACCAGCAAATCTCAGAACGTCCATGATTGACAGTTCCTTCACAATATATTTTCCGTTGTCATCGAAAAAGCACTGGAAGTCAATTATAACTGCAGTGTTATCCATAATACTGTAAGACAAAGAAACCACACATTACAAACTCTATATATATATATATATTATGTTTAAACACACAAATATCGTTGCAATATTAATATGCAAACTTACGTTTACAGACGTCTGGACTGAAGCACCGAGAGACATCAACTGACGAAAGAAACAAGTGTTGGGGGGTACTATACATGGAGACAAATTTTTTTAGCAGGTGGGGAGGTGTCGTCAACGTTCTCCATGTTGATGCGACGTATTCGATAATGACTGTATGCAAGTGTATCACGACCATTTTCTAGTATATAGCGCTTATCATCATACGGTGACAACGCTTGCTTATTTACGCGCATCGTGTTCAGCGTATGATGATCGCTACGTAAACAAATCGCACTGGTAGAAAACTGACAATGATCAATGAGACACTTGCGATACATATTGTGTCGTAGACTCCTCTTAATCGCAACTCGAGGTACACCTTTACATACACGTTTTTGACACTCTTTGGTAGGATCTTCGTTGGCCACAAGGAACGAATAACATTTCGCTCGGAGACCCACGAATTCTCTAATAGGACGACCACACGTTTCATCCTTGAACAGTCCGACAACCTTTTTGTTTCTAAGGCTATAACAAGGATGAGACGTAGGGTAATCCGATGTGTCAAAAACGTGTAGGTCCTTCTTCATGTCTGCATACAAGTCAGATGTTTGAATACTATACATCAGACTGTCTGTATCTGTCATTAGCAATCTAACGTTACGGCCGTACTTGCCGACAGCATAACGATAATGAAAGTCGTACATTATTGTTTTGCTAACGTCAAGCACCGTGAAGCCGACATACACGGGACGGGAAAGAACGATGGATTTTTTACGGAGTGAGAGCCCCACCAGATCGTTCGTATAACGAATCATACGTTTCAGCCTAGGTGTGGAAACTAGTTTTTGAAGCCGTCGTTCATCTGAGACTAGTTCAAAGTCTATATGTTTCCGTACGTTCTCCAGCGACTTGCCGTATACGGCGTTGTTCATCAGTTTGAAAAGGTCTTTTTCAAAGCTGTTGACGGCTGCTTGCCTCTTGCGGGTGTTGAAATCGATAAACGGTTTCAACCAAGCGCTTTGCTTAAAACACAACACCCTATGAGTCGCTTTCAGCTCTAAACCAAGACTTAAATACAATTTCAAATTTCGATAATGGAGAACGTAATTTTGTTTGTCCTCCAAAGTCGTTAACAACTTCTCTACTGATGACCCTGATTCGTTATACGATGATCTGTATATACTCTCATGTAAACGTTTGGAAAAGGGAGAAAGGATATCGGGTTTTACGCGCTGGCGCACAGGTGCAAGCGGGTAGTCGGAATGCAGGTCGTGTAGTGTATTAGGATAGTGTAGGTCGACTTCGAGGATGTACCCGATGTCGGAATCATCACTCACATCACGTACGTCCAAAGACTCGATTTCATCACGATCGAGCCATCGGAAGTCTGCGTAAGGGAGTGGTTGCGACATGGCTGCACCGTATAGAATGTTACAGTCCGTATACAGAATGAAGGAGGTCGGTTTCGAAACATCGTACTGATCTGGGATCAGAGGGTTGTTAGCGACGGCATGACGGTTGGATATCATCGCGCAGCCTCCGCGGATCCCAGACTCTACAAACAGATGTTGATTTATCTCTATCAACAGCTCTAATTCGACCCCTGTCATTTTTAGCATCGCGTTCCAAGCGAGTCCGGGAAGCGAGTAAAAATGACATGGGTCCAAGCAGTAATCGCGTAAGGCCATGTCTTGAAAACTTTCAAAGACATCGGCCAGCAGCATTACGTCTGTCAACAAATACAAATCATGGTAATCTCCAAACGTACGCAGATTGAATGCACTCCACACGTTTTGTGCGTGCTCGTAATCTGCGTCCGAAATAGACGATTCCATCAACCGGTTATCAAAGTGTTCACGAGCGGGTAGACTTGTTTCGTTGAACCGATCAATACTGTCAACGTACGCGTAAGGGTATACCCCCTTGCGTACAAGCAGATTGGTCTGTTCGTCGAAACCCCGTCTAAGCATTTCCTCTCTAAGCAAAGGAAATTGGCTTCCGGACGTGGACAGATTGGTAACGAGTGTATCCAGAGAGCGATTAAGAAATTGAAAAGAGTCTACGAAACGCAAGGGACCCAGGGAGAACGACACGTAACGCTCACTAGATGTTGCAATGCAGGATACGTGTTGGTCCTTATATTTTCCTAAACCCTGCATTAAATGGTGACAGTCGTAGCCACGAAGGTTGTGAAAGAAGACGGGGATATGACGTGGCATCTTGTAGCTCAGATTACAGCTATTGTGGGCTGCTCCCAAGAATTTCCCCGTAAGATGACAATGATTGCATACCTTGTCATCGTCTGTCAAAGGGCGCTCACACAAATGGCAAACGGTGGCGTTAGTGAACGCAACATTGTCATCATCGGACATTATTAATTGTACGTTATGTCGTACTACCTTCATCATATCCTCGACGTCTTTCATCAACCACGAGAAGAAAGTGTCTACAACGTTTTCACCACGATATACTTTAACCTCTCTCCAGAGACTGTGAGCGTGATCAACGATAGCATAGGAGAAACCTGACGGAATATGCATCGCTTCGTATGATGTGGACGATACAGGAGGAGAAGGTATTTTCTGGCAGACACCACTGCTATCAACTGAGTAGAAGTCACCTAAATCTTTCACTGTCGTCGGGATGTCGTTACCTGGTGAACACGATTGAAGGGGGGTGATAAGGGACTCGAAGTCGGCGTAGACGGTAAAGGGTACTTTGAGACAGTGTGCGTAATTTTTAAATGATATAAACTTCTCCTCCTCTGTGGGCATTTTGGTTTTCTGTTCACCATAAGGTGTACAGTAGGGGAGATGATCGGACAGACCATGTTCTGTGGAGAAACGATGCAGGCAGTAGTTGCAGTAAAATGATTTACGATTGAATTTTGTTAGGGAAAATAACAATTTATTAATGCTACTGATAAGACAGTAGTGTTTTCGGCTATTTGTATCGGACAGAAGTAAAAGATTAACATGATGTAATCTGTCCTTATTGGGGGTAATTCTTAACGGATAAACCTCATTTTTTGATTCGTTTCTGATATTGTCTTCTATATCATAGCCGAAAACGTTTATAGAAATGTTGGGATTCTGTGTTTCAAATTTATAAAGTGAGTTTATAGAAACAGGGTACTCGATACCGGACATATGTATTGTGTTTTTAAATAAGATGTAGTTTGAAACACGTTCTTTATCTCTTACTTGAGGGTGTATGTGGGCTAGAACAGACCATAGAAAACACATTTCATCTTGGGAGTTCTTGATGTTGACTACTGCCTTGGTGACTGCAAGTTTTCGCGGGGTAGGAATGTAGGAGGACGCTGCTAGAGTCCGGTACCGTCCAACAACCAGTTCCAGCTTCAGTACAGCGTCCACCGACCATCCGCTCCCGTCACGGGTAAAATTGGATATGCTATTCATGATTTTGTCACATGATTCGTCTAGTAGACAGTTCAACTCGTCGTTGTCGTCCGTGAGCAACGTACGACAACGTCCGTGGAAGACGGCGTCTTTGGTTACCTCTTTTTCTTCGCCGCTGTCACCATCTAACACAGTTTTAGTGAAACGTATCCTGCACGCAATATGCCATTTGATACTACGTAAACGTGCTTGTTCTGCCAGAATATCCTTGCACAATAAAGGTCGCACCTCAGTCATTATCGGTAATATATCTTGATCTCCCGTGTCTGTGTACACGGGCAGGTAATTAAATGTTGTGAGGGATCCTCTAATACTGGTGTTTCGTACGATATAAAATCGTGTCATAACTGAAACAATAGAAACACATGTATTAGCTAATAGGAATGATGAATAACACACACACACACACACACACACACACACACACACACACACACACACACACACACACACACACACACACACACACACACACATTCATGCTTGTGGTAAATAAATAGATAGTACACGTTAGTAATACGTTAGTTTATTGCAAACTGTGAAGATGGCAGCTACTCCTGATTTTAGCATTGAAAGTGAAAGAAGAAAATCGTTCAAGTATTGGGAAGTGACGTTTGTCAGCCCCGACGAGTTAGCGTTTGCTGGGTTTTACTACTATCCGCTAAATTATGATGTTTGTGGACATAGTATGTCATTCATAGACGATAGAGTTAAATGCTTTTGTTGCGGAATTGAATTAGTTCGTTGGAGGGAAGGTGGCATACCTATGGTGGAACATGAAAAATTTTCTCCGTCATGTCAATTTCTAAACGATGTCAAGAGACAATACATTGGGGAGAAGGTGACAAACCTATGTCAGAACATAAAAAATTTTCTCCGCCATATCAATTTCTAAACAACGTCAAGAGACTATCTTGTACATGTTAGACAGAGTTGGATCATATGTTAATTCATATCAAACAAGTTTGGTTTGCTACATAATTATAGAGAGAGACAATTGGTATTTAAAAATTTTTACCTTGTTGAGGATGTTCCTGTTCCTGCTGATGTTGTTGTTCTGGATTCTGCTGAAGGTCGGACATGATGATGATGATATTCAGACGAGAGAGTGAATACTGAAAAACAAAGAAACTGTTATAGATATATATAGTATTTTTAACGCTGGTATTATGTTAGTGTATCTTAAACCATGAACAACGCACGCAAGACTATAGCTCTAGAGCTACACAGAGCAGAGAGAAGGAATTTCGTTAGGCGCGCGGTTGAATTGAAGGGTCTACACGACTTGTACCAGGCGGATCTTGTGGAGATGATACCATACGCTCGAGTGAACAAAGGGTACAAGTACATTATGACAGTGGTCAATGCGTTTAGCAAGTACGCGTACGCTGTACCATTGAAAACAAAGACAGGAAAAGAAGTAAAGCACGCACTAGAGCCTATACTAACTGCTAATCGAATGAAATATTTACAGACGGACAACGGGAAGGAATATTACAACAGAACAGTACAAGCGTTGCTAAAAAAGTATAATGTGAAACATTACTCAACCTATAGTGAGAAAAAAGCTTCCATAGTGGAACGTTTTAATCGCACACTGAAGACACACATGTATCGAGCTTTCAGCGAACAAGGACACTACCGCTGGTTGGATCTACTACCTATATTACTGAAATCGTACAACAATACCACACACAGAACCATTGGTATGAAACCTAGTCAAGTGAATGACGCCAACGAACATATAGTGTTGGAACGAATAAGGAAGAACACAGCGCCTAAAATCAGTCCAACGAAACCACCCAAATTTAAAGTCGGTGACCGTGTTCGTATAAGTAAGCACAAAATGACGTTCGCCAAAGGTTATACGCCAAATTCGACTAACGAAATATTCACTGTGGATAAAGTACAATCCACTACCATCCCCGTCACTTATCTGCTAAAAGATCATCTAAACAAAGTGTTGAAAGGTGGTTTTTACGAGCACGAGATTAGTAAGTCCAAAGTCGGCGACGTATACCTAGTGGAAAAGGTGTTACAACGCAAAGGTGACAGAGTGCGTGTTCGTTGGCTCGGTTTCGATGGTAAACACGATGCATGGATACATAAGAAAGATCTAATATAAAAAAGGTGACAGCACGTGCTGAAAACAGTATGCTTTCGGTATTCACAAAGATGAAGATTGTACAGCAAGCAAACAAATTACCAATAAAGGATATGGACTTTTTGGTTGGTGACGAAGGCAGTGCTAAACGTAAACATGGTCCGCTATTACCGAACAGTATTCGCTGTATCGTTACAGGCCCAAGTTCCTGTGGGAAATCCAATGTGCTATTCAACCTACTGTTTGATGCCAACGGTCTACGTTTCCGCAACGTGTACGTGTTTTCAAAATCATTATTTCAACCAAAATACAGAATGCTAGAAACAGTGATGAAATCACTCGCTGATGAAGGTCTAGGTTATCACGCATACAGCGAGAACGAAGAAGTCCCACTACCGAGTGAAATCACTGGTCTCGACTCTGTTATCGTATTCGATGACGTATCGTGTGAAAGACAAAACAATATTCGAAAGTATTTTGCTATGGGGAGACATAGCGGTGTGGACACATTCTATCTATGTCAGACATATAGCCAGATACCGAAACAATTGGTGCGTGACAACGCTAATTTGTTGATATTGTTCAAACAAGACGATCTAAATTTACGACATGCATACAATGATCATGTCAACATGGATATGAAATATGATGCTTTCAAAGACGTCTGCACGGAAGCGTGGAAGGATCGTTATGGATTTCTAGTCATAGACAAAGACTCGTCAATAAATGAAGGTAGATATAGAATCGGCTTTGATCGATTCATAATTGTTTCCAGCGAAGTATAAAAGTGGTTGCACTGTAGTAATGTAATCAGTCCTCTTGCTAACACACGATGGCGATGAATAAGGAGGAACGACTTACGTATGATATAGATACGATAAGCGACAACATAAGGAAAAAATATCATGCATTACAACACGGTATCAGAGAAAGCGACGAGAAGTTCAGAAAAAATTACAGACCGATTCTGGAACCGTTAGAAGCTATTTCACGAAAGTTAAGTGGTGATATGATGGAGGAGGAGGAGGAGGAGGAGAAGCAGCAGATAAAACAAGAAGAGCCTACACAACACGTAATAACTGAAAACGAAAGTGGCACGCAGAGTCATAACGCTTCTCATTTCAGTGACGATAGCGCATGGAACCCTAACGCTTCACATTTCAGTGACGATTCATTTGCAAACAAATATATGCGTTTGTGCGAATCGGCTGACTGTAAACGGATTATAGATCGTATGTATGGTGTTCGATACGAGGGCGATAAATGGATGATAGGTGATTCAAATGTGAAAATCGATGATAACGACAACTTTCATGTAAAAAACACATGTAACGACAACATTTCAAGGAAAAATTTACGAGGGTACACCCGGTCTGTATGAACTTTTGTTTGTGAAACTACCGAAAAAATACAATAAGGACGATATGAGGAAATACAAGTCCATACTACTAGCAACCAACGGACACAAACAAAAATATAAACACAATACGCGAATAAACAGTAACAGTGGCGTCAAGTACCGACTAGTAATATTTAAATTGTTTGCATCGAGTGCACGAAAACGTACAGGGAGTGGCTATATGGAGATGAAGCCGAACACTGCAATCGATTACGTGCATTGGGATGATCCTAACGAGTTGGTTAATCGATTGAGAATGTTAATGGCTTCTCAAAGTAGTGGCCATACTGGTCATAGGAATGAAATCATTTCGATATTGGAAGAATTACGTGAAGCCGGCATTATCATATAAAAGCAGACGCACCGTTCTATAACCACCAGTTCTTCATAAATATGAGTGTAGACAAGTTCGGTAGACACGACAGCACTGTAAGAGTGCGAAAAGAAACTCATCGAAGTCTGCGTGAGGATGTCGGTTTAGGAGTGACTAACGACGGTCACTTTGATGTGAAAAACAAAAAGATACGCAACTTGGGTGGTCCTGAAGAGCTGCACGATGTTGTTTCTTTACAGTACGTAAAGGATGCTTGCTTACAGTACAAGAACGATGCTACCGTAGACGCAAAAGATCATCGAATAATAATGCTAAACGATCCGCTTAAATCAAGAGATGCAGCCACAAAACGGTACGTAGACGCAAAGAGTTTGAGAAAAGATCGTGCAGGTAACGTAATCGTTGATGACTGTCGGCTAACACACGTGCAAGCGCCAGTCGCCAGCAAAGACGCTGTGAATTTGGAATTTTTATACGACAACACAATCAGTTTGCAAAGCAATGCTTTCTACGCTGGCGAAAGAAAAATTACGAATATAGCGGACGGAGTAGCTGACACAGACGCAGTCACTGTACGACAAATGCACGAATTAAAATTACATATAAAGACTGAATTGTACAAGGTCACTCAGGTATTTCACGCTCATATAATCAATCTAGTAAAGTTTGTCTATAAATATCAAGACAGCGCGACACAGCGTTCAGTCCTGTCTGAATATATTGAAGAGGTGGGACGTTTAATAGACGTTCTCGATACGGAAACGGAAATCAAGGATTGGAGATCTGTTTACAAGAATGCACGTACTTCGTAAGAAAAGAATGGGGCGTGGTGTAATTGGAAAAATACTTAAAAACACTGTGCCCGCTATCGTTTCGTCAGTACCTACTTTGATTAATCGAGCGGTGGACGCATTACCAGTAGAATTACACCTACCCGGCTATCGATTCTGTGGACCCGGAACAAAACTCAAAGAGAAATTGGCACGTGGCGAGCGTGGAATCAACGAGCTGGACGAAGCCTGTCGCGAACACGATATCGCCTACGCAAGGTACAAAGACAACAATCGAAGACGTATAGCTGATCGCGTTCTTGCTGACAAAGCGTGGGAACGAGTGAAAGGTTGGAATTCCGGTGTTAGTGAAAGAGTGTATGCTGCAGCTGTAGCAGCCGCAATGAAAGCAAAATCAGCAGTGGGTGGAGGGGGCTCGCGTAGTGGTTGCAGAAAAAAGAAGAAGGGTTCAGGAATTAAACGTCAATCCGCGGGCAAACGCAAAACGACCTGCAAACGCAAAACAGTCTCAAGGCATAAACGTAACAATAAAAAAATAGCGTCAGGTCTATACCTACGTCCTTACAGACAAAAAAACTAATTTGCATACCAGTGAGTGCATTGTCCGACAGTGATTTGTATGTGTACGCAACACTTTTGAAAATACCTTATTTCAGAGGAGTTTTTATGCGTAACACTTTACCACACAGACGACCATGGAAGAATGAGAGTGCGGTTGTTAATCTGGACAGTGCAGAAGGACCTGGTACGCACTGGGTTTGCTACAAGAAGCGAAACAATCAAGTTTACTACTATGATGCATATGGTAATATGCGGCCACCTCTTGAGCTGACACAGTATTTTGGAACCGACACTGACATTTACTACAATTACGAGCGTGAACAGCCACCACACATGTCATGTGGGCATTTATGTTTGGACTTCTTAACGCGTGAGTGATCAGTAAGCGACAAGATGTCTTCGCTGTCGGTCACATTAACAGGTACGAATGCTGCTGCTCTTGTATGTGACTTTTTCCCGCCTCTCGAACTAACAAACGGCGAATGGTATGTAGGTCTATTGGACTTTACTACATACAACAGTATACCGAACGTGGTTGAGGGAAAAACAATGTGTTTCCAGTACTACGGGACGGAACAACGTGGGACTTGATAACTTTACCTACAGGTGCTTATGAAATCGGTGACATAGAAGCCTTCCTCAAAAAGCAGTTAGGAGACTCAAAGATTAGTCTACGTCCTAACAACAATACACTGAAACGTGAACTGACTTGTGCACTGGATATTGACTTTCAACAAACAGTGTGCGGTATCGATGATATGTTGGGTTTCAAGGAAAAGCGTCTGCTTGAAGCGAATAAAACTCACACGTCTGACGCCACAGTTAACATTATAAGGTGTAATATAGCGCAAGGATCATACAAGAACGGTAAAAACGAGCACACGCTGCACTCATTCTATCCGTCAGTCGAACCAGGATTCAAAATAATTAAATCACCTACAAACGTCATATACCTACCTGTGAATGTGAGTCGTTTGGACAACATAACATTATCTTTACACGACCAGGACGGTGACGTAATAGATTTTCGCGGAGAAGTCATCACTGTGTGTTTACATCTAAAACGACTATAGACATGGGCTTGTACTTTGTTTCTTCGCCACCGCTGCTACCACAGTCGTCAGAAATAAAAGAAGAAGAAGAAAGATCAGTTAGGAAACGCATCAGTACTCGTTCGAAACTGAAACGATTAACATCAGTTAACCGTCGTTTCCTGATTTCATTGGGTTTTGTTGTAAACAAGTAACATGGCGAGTGGAATATTATCTGTGGAGCAGCAACCGTTCTTTGAAGACAGTATCACGCACTTTTCATTTCACTCATACGCACCGTACGCAACAACAAGATATGGAAACAATGATGAAATACGTGTGCCAATACAACAACAGGACGTCTTTACACTGCCGTCAGAAAGTTTCCTCTACATCGAAGGCAAGTTGGTTAAAAACCCTAGTGTGGCTGCAGATACTGCGCTGAATGTGGAACTGGTGAACAATGCTATAGCATTTCTCTTTGAAGAGATTCGTTACGAGTTGGCCGGAGTGGTAGTGGACCATACCAGAAACGTTGGCGTTACGTCAACTATTAAACCTTTTCTATCACTCAACAACAACGCACGTGACGCAATGGAAAACGCGGGTTGGGTGGCACCGACCGCGAACGTATTAAAAGTGAATGATGACGGTGAATTCAACTTTTGTATTCCACTGAAAATGCTAATGGGATCGCAGAAGACTATACACGCATCGTGCTGAACGTGAAACAAGAACTTATACTCCTACGCACATCTACCGACATAAACGCTATGGTTTTAGCTAGCGGACAAACGGCTGCTAATTGTGTTCTTGAACTAGATAAAGTTTACTGGAAAATGCCTTATGTACATGTAGCTAATGCGTACAGATTACCACTGTTACGACTCATAGAGAAAGACCACCCGATAACTATGCCTATTAGGGCCTGGGAGTTGCACGAGTATCCTGCCTTACCACAGACTAAAAGGCAGAATTGGATTGTCAAGACCTCGAGTCAGCTAGAAAAACCACGCTTTGTTGTGTTAGCGTTTCAGACAGCAAGAAAGAATGTACTGACAGCACACGCCGATGAATTCGATCATTGTAACGTGATCAATGCGAGACTGTTTCTAAACGACAAGTATTATCCTTACGATAATTTAAACTTAAATATTGGGAAAGACCGTTTTGCATTATTGTACAATGTGTACGCCAGTTTTCAAAATTCGTATTACCACCGTTTAGACGTCAGCCCAGTACTGACACCAGAATTATTCAAATCAAAAGCCCCGCTGTTTGTATTCGATTGTAGCAAACAAGACGATGCGCTTAAGTCTTCAGCAGTTGATGTACGTTTAGAATTTGAATCGTCAATGAATTTTCCTACACAGACGACTGCCTACTGTATGATACTACATGATTCGCTTGTAGAATATACGCCATTGTCCAACACAGTACATAGACGTGTTTAAGTCTTATTTTATACATATTTTGTAAATACTAGTTTTAAATATATATATTTTCATATTTGTAACATTATAATATTGGAGCTGTGTGTGTATGTATTTTAATTGTAAAACTAGTTTAGATATATTTTAATACTTGTAACAATATAATCTTGGAACTGTGTGTTTTTTTTAAAAATTGTAAAAACTAGTTTAGATATATTTTCATACTTGTAACAATATAATAGTTTAGATATATTTTCATACTTGTAACAATATAATCTTGGAGCTGTGTATGTATTTTAATTGTAAAAACTAGTTTAATATAATCTTGGAGCTGTGTATGTATTTTAATAAATGTATATAGTACACACTTTATTATTATTTGTATAACCCACCCCATAATGTATACTTACTTGCAACAAACTAGCGAGCGTTGTCCACACACGTACCCTTAAATGACAGACGTTGTATGCACACTGAAGGCTCGCACGCTTAAAATTCAGCTATACCTAAAATATATCTTCAATTAGAAGTGTAATATAAAAAGTACAGTAAGAATATATTTCAGAAATTGTAACTTGATCACACACACACACTTATTTGAATGAGTCATGTATTAAATTCAATAAATAATGCACTTGATAATGTTTTAATGTGAATAATTTTTACGTTTAAATAAAATCTGTACATACAATAAAATTATGTAGTGTAATATATAAATTACGTTTAAATAAAATCTGTACATACAATAAAATTATGTTCACTTATTAACGTATTCAAAATGTTTCATGTACACTTACCAAACTAGCGTACGTTGTCTACACACCCCTTAAATGACGAACGTTATGTATATTGAAGCTCACACGCTTAAATTCAGCTATACCTAAAATATATATCTTCAATTAGAAGTGTAATATAAAAGTACGGTAAGAATATATTTCAGAAAATTGTAACAGATATAATAATTTGATCATACACACACGCAAACACACACACATGTATTAAATTCAAATATATATCTTCAATTAGAAGTGTAATATAAAAGTACGGTAAGAATATATTTCATAAAATTGTAACAGACATAATAATTTGATCATACACACACGCACACACACACACACATGTATTAAATTCAATAAATAATGCGCTTGATAATGTTTTAATGCAAATAATTTTTACGTTTAAATAAAATCTGTACATACAATAAAATTATGTTCACTTATTAACGTATTCAAAATGTTTCATGTACACTTACCAAACTAGCATGTGTTGTCTACACACCCTTAATGATGAAAGTTGTGTATACTGAAGACTCGTAAGACGTACAATAATAATAATACAAACAGTCTTTCAACTATTAAAACTGCAGTGATAGATTTCACGATGTATCAGCACACGCAGGGAGACAAATGAGAAATTGCAACTGATTTTCTTCGCGTATATATTGTACTCTGGTAGTGGGGAAAGCTTGTGTGTCCGTTTTTGGAGTAAATACTTTCTAATCCATAATTAATCCTAATTACTGCCACCGCTGCTAATGACTGTCATGTGTCAAATTAGAAAGTAGGTCACAGCGAATGATGACATTTATATCTCTAATTCTGTTGTGGACATGTACATACATGTATAGCTGTGAGCGGTGACTATTTCCGTATGAAAGTGGAATGTGGACTTTCCTAATGACATTGTTATATTTTTGGTGTCTCTAATTTCGTCTGGGTGGGGACATGTTCATACATGCAAAGCATTACAACGGTTTGTAAACTATATTTTAAGTTTACATGTATGCAGGTTGTATCTTGCAATCACGAAAATTATTATTATTTAAACTGATAATTGTTTTATTAAAATCTTACAATGACGAAATATTATTATTTCATTGTTTACGATATATATTTAATTAATGCAAAAATGAATTTTTAAAATTACAATGGTCTGTAAACCATATTTAAGTTTGTGTACAGTGACACCATAATCGCTTTGAATAAGGGAATTCCTGTCAACGTCTGCAGCTAGAGACATACACAATGTGTGTGTGTGAGCAGTGCGTACATTGTCCGATAGAGATTTGTATGTGTACACAAAACTTTTGAAAATACCTTATTTCAAAGGAGTTTTTATGCGTAACACTTTACCACACAGACCACTTGGCAGAACCGAGATTGGTGTAGAGAGAGAGAGTGAGATCTGTTACATAAACACACAGAGAGAGATGCAACAGTAATCTACTAAATGTGTGTGTGCGAGAGAGAGAGAGAGAGAGAGGGAGGGAGAGAGATAGTTTTACTTACATTCAAATGTGTGAGAGAGAGAGAGAGAGAGAGAGAGAGAGAGAGAGAGAGAGTTTATATCGTGATGGATAACTGCGTCTAGAGACAGAGAGAGAGGGAGGGTGAGTTACTTACATTCAAAGAGAGAATTGATATCGACAACAATAATGATCATATAGTTTGAATTTCCCACCACAGAAAAATGTTGGCAGATCTGTTCTATACACAATAATGCAAGATTGGTAACCCTGATAATATATTTTAATATATACACTATATAACACACATATCAAGTTGAACCCATGCATAGGTTGGTAAACCTGATCATATAGATTTAATATACATTATAACACGCAACAAATTTGAACTCATGCAAAGGTTGGCAACCCTGATCATATATTTTAATATATACACTATAATGCATCAAGTTGGAACCCCCCACCCACCACCCACCCCTGATATGCAAATCAGCTTTATTAAAAAAATAAAAAATTATATTCGCGGATGCGGGTGGTCCATTGAACCCCACCCCACCCCCAACCCACCCCTTGATATGCAAATCAATTTAATTAAAAAATAAAAATATCAAATTAAAAAAATAAAAAATTTTATTCGCGGAAATTCGCGGACGCTGCGGGTCCAGCGGTGGTGGGGAGAGCGTGGGAAAAAATCTTGGACCGTGGGAAAGGCGGCATCCTTTGTGCGTCAGAACCAGTATTTTCCCTCTACTCTTAACATATCCATTTAGCAAAATTTTTCAGGAGAAGCAAAAAACCTATAGCTCTGAGCCATTTTATTGTTTCTGATATCTACTTAGCCAAAAGTATTGCATTTATAGCCCTTATTTTAAACCCCAGATTTCACTGTTAAAAATAAATGTATTTCCAAGTTATTAACAAAAAACATTTGGATTTGATAACTTTTGGTAAAAAAATATGGATATGTAAATTTCTGAAAAAAAACAGATTTTTACGTTATGTAACTTTTTCTGCAACGCCTATAAAATAGCAAAAATACAGAGTAACAAGGATATACCTGTTCATTGTAGTAGGCTCCATAAAATAGTCACAATTTTTTATTATTAAACACTTTTTTTATTAAATTCTAAACTTTTTTAATAACTCGTTTTATTAGAAATAATTAATAAAATTAGAATTTTAATAGAATTAACTCGTTTTAATATAACACTGCTTTATTAAGAATAAAATAAAATAAAAACAAATGATTAAACACAAACACAGACTTTCACTAAACAAATGCAAACATCACTAGACTCATCAGTTTCAGTCACCTGTCCATCACTTTCTTCGAAGACTTTTTTGTACCACAGTAGGTCTGGAATACTCTCCCATTCAGTCCCAAATTGTTTCTCGAGAAATTTAATGACATTTTTCCTTTTCACTTGATAAGGTATGTTTTAATGGCAGCTCTTTTAACACCACAAAACCTTCTACTTTATGTTTCTTTAAAATAGTTCTAGAATTTGCTAATTCAACTGAAGAAGAAAATTTGTAATTTGTAAAATATTGTACTTTAGTAAATACACTGCCTCTCCTTGATATGTGTTTTGACACAAGAAGCCGTTTAACATCACTGATTCCCTTAATCTTCGAATAAACATTTTCTAGTTCTTTAATATCAAACACCACCCAGTCATTGCCAAGTTCCTTTACTGTTCCTACTTCCTTGTAAAATTTCACATACTCGTCTTTTGTTTTTATTTCAGCATGTTTCCGTAAAATGTTTTTACTCTTCCGAATGCCTACTTGTTGTAAATCAAATGCAAAAGAAATACAGTTTTCTTTTTTTGGAATGTTTTTCATGATGTCATAAAAAGCATTAGCACGTAAATTATGCAATTTGAGCTGAGTTTTAATGTCCACCAACTTTTCATCGTTATCCTTATAAGAAATCAATTCATTTTTTAATCGAATACAGAGGGAACAAACATCTGAAGCATGTGTGCCGAAACCAATATTAAATTCTGTTGAAAAAATTTTATAACAAAATGGAAATGTGACTGCCATATTACTTTGATCACACTGTGTATGGTACAATTTAAACAATTTTGAGATATTTAAATCTCCTGACAAATAAACGCGTTTACTTTTGTTGCGTCCATAATGTGATTCACGACACTCTAAATTACTCAAATCTTTTTTAACATTTTCTCTTTTAATTGTAAATTCTTTCGATTTCCTGTCCCCTCCACATTTCTCTGTAGGAACACGACCTTCTTGAATAATCTTCCCTACTCTAAGGACTCTCGATTTTGGTAAATTCATACCGAAACAGAAAAACGATTTGCAAACTTGAATCATTCCTTTAGATTTAGTATTCATGAAAAATTTTAAACTGACTGTTTTGGGTTTTGTTCCATCTTTCATACGATTTCGATTAGGTTCATTTGATGAAATGAATGTTAATAAAACTTTATCCTGGTTAACTTTGCCTCCAGCTGAATAAAACTGTGATCGATTGTTAGCAATATCTG
This sequence comes from Magicicada septendecula, assembly GCA_034769895.1. Classification (NCBI taxonomy): domain Eukaryota; kingdom Metazoa; phylum Arthropoda; class Insecta; order Hemiptera; family Cicadidae; genus Magicicada; species Magicicada septendecula. Next base: position 730,316,379 of record CM068367.1, read on the forward strand.
GGTACTCTACTAAATTACACTGAAACGTTTTAACTGCGCGTGATTACATGGTCTTTGTTTTTTCTTGAGGAACTGGAGATTAGGATTACTGTCACAATATTTCTCAATTTTTTTCTTTAAAGATAATGATGTTTTTGGTCTACCTTTTTTTTGTGCACCACTATTTAAATTACTAATAAATGTTTCCATCTTATATATACTGTACAAGTACACGACAAAACAAAACACAAAATAAAAACAATGACAATCACACGAATAGCTACGAACAACAAAGTTTTTAACCTAGACGTTAAACTGACACGAGTGGAATTGGCGCGCATCGCTAACAACATTAAACTTGCAATATTTTCTGATGACGGGTAACAAATACAGTGGTGTTATCTGTATGCATGTCGAAGAAACACAAGAAAGAACAGCTCGAAATTATGCTGCAAACAGATATGTTAACTTTTGATAAAAATAAAAAATTACATAAGGGAAGTGCAGTGGAGATGTTCATTTTTGATGACAAATAAACAGTGGCGGCTGGTAATGTTTTTGACTGGGGGGGGCAAAATTTAGTTGTACCCATATATTATGTAAAAAAAGTCACCAGTAGAAACTAAATTATTGCTATTATCATCAAATAATTGTAAAATTGAATCTTTTGCTTCACTACTAAAATTATTGTTAATATCAAAAACCTACCTTGCAAACTACCAATATTTAAACAGTGTTTGAAACAAATTATTTATATACCTAAGCAGTTCACGTTCCTAAACTTAAATATTTAAGAAATTATATTATTAAATGCATGCATTACTAAATAAAATATATTTGTTCCCTACCTTGGATTAGTTTATTTGCTTGAACATGAAATCCATTCTCCTCTCCTTTTGTTTGGCAAAATGGTCAATTCATTGAAGTTAGGAGTTATTTCTAACATTTTTTTTCTATTGAACACGTTCCCAGAGCACTTAGTCTGTCCTTTTTCATTGTATGACGTGTAAATGTTTTAATGCGTTTGAGAGTTGAGAAACATCGTTCACTTTCTGCTGTAGTCATAGGGATTGCACAAATAATTTTTAATAGTTTTACCAGTTCGGGAAAAACAGTAACTAGATTGTTTTCATATACAAAATTGAGTAGAACCAATGCGCCAGTTGCCTTTGTGAAGTCAGGCCTGCTGTATAGAACTACCAGTTCATGTCTTAAACAGTTTCATTTAAATTAAATTCTTTAGCAGCAATTTGTAACTGTGTTTATGGAAAGATAAGCTGATGTTTAGAAAACAGGGTTGGTTGCAACAAAACTGCTATTGCTAAATGGTCTGAAAATAAAAATCTGTCGTCTATGTTGGTAACTATTATGTCACAAACTTCTTTAGCTGCAGTCTTCTTGCTTTCATCAAAACGTGACCTTTTTGGATTTTGTGATGATTCTCCAAAATCATTTGTTGCAGACAGACTGGCATCAAAATCAATATAATCTCTGACGTTTTGAATGTGTGACTTGAATGAGGCAACATACTGGTGTGTTTTAATACTGTCAATTTCTACTTGCTGTAATTGATTAAACAAAATGTCACAGGCTGGCATAATTTTGTTGAAAAATGTTAACCAAAAATTAAAATCATCATTATTTAATGTGTTTTTCAGTCCTAGTGCTTTCTGAACAGTGGACTTGTCACTCTCGTCATCTATGATTTTTTCAAGAACAGCGGAAATGTCATTTTTATGAATAAATACTGTTGTCACACAACGGGATTTAAAATTCCACCTGGTATTAGAACATTTTGGGAGACGTTTCTTTACTACTTCATCAAGTATGGCAGTTCGCTTGGAAGATCTTGAAAAAAATGTTGTAAAGCCATCTAAATTACAGAAAAATATTTTTACTTGCTTGTTTTGTGATGCAGCGCGCTCAATAATTAAGTTTAGTTGATGGGCATAGCAGTGATGTATATACTGGGGATTATTGTACACAGCTTTAACTTTTGCTTGGACACCGTTATGTTTTCCACTCATTACTGCTGCCCCATCGTAACTTTGTGCAATAATTTTACTAGGCATCTTATCAAGTTCTAGTTTTGCTAATTCTTCAAAAATAGTATTACTAATACCTTCAGCGGAGTGATCTTGTGGACTGACAAAACTGATAAATCTCTCATGTAATTTTCCGTTCAATTCATACCTCACAACTAACACAATTTGTGACAGAGTGGCACAATCCGTGGTTTCATCTGCTTCAATTGAAATGTAGTCAGTTTCATTTATTTCTTTTTTTATTAGGCCAATGCACACTGCATAAATAGAATCCAAAATTTCATTTTGAATTGTTTTAGAAAGGCCAACGAAAACCCTATTGTTTGTTTTTTAAAAATGCTCTTTTAAGGTGCTATCTAGGCCTGCCATTAAATTTACTAAGCCCCTAAAAATACCTGGATTCTCAGATGTGTTTGTTTCATCATGTCCCCTTAAAGCTAGTTCAAATATTCCACAAAACTTTACACAGTCAATTAACTTACTTAGGATGTATCTGTTCTTAGAGACTTCTTCATTATGCTGTTTAATTTTTAATCTATATGCACTGTCTAACTGGCAACTAATATTGACTTTTCCTAACAATGAATATTCAATACAATTGTTCATATGAGTTTCACTAATTTTATGTTTTTTTATTTTTTCTCCCAAATGTTTCAAGTCCTTAATTCCATTTTCAGTCCAGACTGAATCACTGTTTAGGTTCATCACCAAACATACATAACAAAAAAAGGAATTGATCACCTCACATCCACATATCCAATCAGCATGTAAGTAACAGTTTCTATTAAATTTTCTTGTGTAGTTTTTTTTACTTGATGCTGGTCTGTCCGTTTTATAATTTTGTTGTGTAATATCTAAATTCGGTTTTGGTGGCCCTAATTTTTTTAGTTCTATTTTCTTTTCGTAAGTAAGTGAATTTGAAATAATCAAACGTTTAAATATTACTTACCGAATTCATAGCCATTTTAATCGTTTCTAACAAATACGCACAGAACACACAGAATAAGTTACACGTTTATGTACACAAGGTTCGACAAAAACACTATCGTACACAGAATACACTGCCTAATAAAGAATAAATTATTAGAACATTACGTTTACATAAAAAGTACAACAAGAACACAATCAAAACTATATAAAACACAAGAGAAAATATATGCACTATAAGTTTTGAACAACGCTCCGTTTCTCTATGAATTTAGCTGCGAAACAGAAAGCGGCCACAGTCCCACCTGTGATGACGGATGCTCATTTAAATGCATAAAGATGTGTATACGTCTCTTGCCCCGCTCCCCGAAAGAACGCCTATTCAGGGAGGACTACAGCGAAACCGTCCCAGCTGCGGGGCCATGCCGAAAACATCGGGTGATCGCTATTAGTCGCCCCAAAAATATCTTTCAATAAAAATACTACACATTATAGTTATATTATTGACAAGTTTAATTTGCAAATTTAGTGGGAGGGCTGCGCCCTTTTGCCCTCCCTGTACGAACCGCTACTGCAAATAAATGTAAAAATACAACGGAAGGGATATATACAGTTTTGACACAAAACTGATATTTTAAAGCATTACTGCTACTGAACTTATTAAGTTTTGTTTAAAAAAGATAGCCTATACTGTACCAGCTTATGGAAACGTAAGAGTTCTATCAATTATTGTATGAAACTCAAAATTAAAATTTACTGGATTTGTTCAGTTTTGAAAAAAAGCTCCTCAGTTAAGCTTATAAGTTTCACATTGTTTTGACACTACGGTATTTTAAAACGGTGTTAAATTAACTAAAGAACTGCTCATAAATTAATTATTAATAAACTAGTAAGCTCCCGAATCTGCAGTGCTCGCTCACTAGTTTGAACAAAGTACATGTATTATTAGATAAAATTAAAATTAAAAACAAATTAATTTTGTAAAGATGTGAGTTGTATATACGATGCTTAGCGCTAGCCTTTACTTTTTTATTATTATAAATACAATAAACACTAAACATTCCGAATACTGCATTGGTTTTGTTTTAGTTAAATTTACAAGCATGATGCCTAAATGACAATTAATTTGATCCTAGCCTTTAAGTGTATATGTGTTTCTATTGATATCTTTAGGCCTATATCTAATACTTTTCACACAGATAGACATAACTGATAACAAAATGTAAGGTTTTTTTTTCAAATACAAACTTTTTGAAGGAGACTTAAAATTTCCAAAGGGTGCTGACAGATATTAATTTTATCAAATTATTAAAGGTACCGAACCGTGTTTTGAATCAAATTTCTCATAACTTGATGCCTTCATAAACACTTACATTATTTAAAAAATTTTGAATTCCCATTTTTGGGCCTGAAGTTAAAAAATCTTGAAGTAAACACTAAATCTAAGTTTGGGTTAAAATTCACTTTAGTCTCGTACGCGGCATGGATTTTAACAATTTCTTCAAAATTTGGATCGTTTTTATGGGCTCTGGAGTTCCGAAGTTTTGAAATTCCGAATTTATTCATATTTTGATTAAATTTCTTTAATTTGATATTTAATATTGATTTTTGCGATGTTTTAGAAATTTTAATCATTACATTTTTGCCTTCTGCCTCCCTATTTTTGGGAACTTGAATTCAAACAACAGAAATTTGTGGTAGACGACAACTGAATTATTTCTTGAGCAATCGTAAGAGCATTCGCAGTTTACAACGGAGACAGGAAAAGATGGAGACTTAACTGTATTAGAAGTTCTAATCGGGAAAAGAAATAACGAACACTTTGGATACACGGTCTGCCGGAATAACACACACACACACACTACCTATAGTACACTCGGTCGTCATTACTCTTGTCCACCACTCAACGCAGTACACAGGAGATGGCTACACTTCAATTTTTACACAACAGATTAGCAGACGACAAAACAGTAAGCGGGCCCCATAAAGATATCGACAAATCATCACACTATCCTATATTGGAGTCACTACGATCAGGACTGGCAGGTCTTACGGAATCATATCAGGAAAGCCTTCAGGCCACAACAAATTGGGTTGTACGATCATATCTGAGATCTCCGAAGAGCGGAATGCGCTAGGAAGAACGAGGGGTGAAAAATGTACCTTGTGATGACTGAAACCGTTGCTACGTTGGCCAGTCTGCCATTCAAGCCAGCGGGTCATGGACATAAACCGAGCACACTGGTCCGAGATTGGTCAAAATATCTTAACCACTGACCCAGAGCTCTTTCAGAAACTTGCCATAAGAAAGTCAGACGAGCTCAACAGATGGAATGACATCCAGCTTGGAAACCTGTTCTTCACACAACAACCAACAGTAAGTGCGAACCAGTCATGTACGAAACAATAAGAACATGTCCAAAGAAACGCGACATAAAACAAAGGAAAATAGATGAACGTCATAATAACTGTTGTCGTACGCCAATAAATTATTTTAAATATAATTTTCAATAGTCATAAGTCAAAATCACCCATCATTAGTATATACAAAACAATCAATACATCTCTACGAATTCAAAAGGGTAATGTAAAAAGCTAAATTCTGTGTGATTTCCAGTTTCTGTGACAAGTTCTCAAAGTGTCCGGTTCTACAGAAACTGCGACTTACAACCAGAACTTACAAAGGGTATTTTAATCAAAACAAAATTGTCCAAGACAAAATCGCTTTTTTTCTATTTTGAATTGTGATGATTAATGGATATCAAAAACGCTTAAATTTTCGAGGCTGCATAAATATAAGAAATTCATCAATTATTTTACTAAAACACTCACAAAGTTTACTTAGTTACTGTGCTGTTGTTGGCGATGAATTCATCAGGAAGACGGAAAAGATGACGTTATTACATTGTAATAGCTACAAGGTAATTGCCTACTCTGTGTGATACAAGAGTAGGTCTGCGTATGTTACTTGGCTCTACTTTGCAGTTTCACCGTAACATGTATTATCGTGTTTAAAGGAAATCCTGAATGAACTTCCTACCTTAAAGGGGTGTACTTTTTATTTGAGCTGGAAACCGATTTAACCTTTCTGTTCGAATTATCATAATTTATTATTGCATCTATTTTTCATTCAAGGTATCAATCGTCAATCTTCAGAAGTAGGAAAAAGAAATTATAATAAATCATTTTATTTTTTCACAGTCTGTAAAAGTGTGAATTTCATTATTTGATTTGCGACTAAGAAAGATCGACTAAATTATATAACATATTAGCGAAATTTATAAAATGTTTATAAAATAGGCCTATCTGTTAAACACCGACAATGCAGTGACGTCTTTTTACTTTTTTTTTTTTTTGGTTCCTTGAACTTCGCGAAATAACGGTATTGCTGAAAAGATTTCTTCTCTTAGAAAGTTTCCTAGTAAATTATGATTGTATATATGTTTATTAAGCTAGTTCAACAACTTTTTGTCTCCAACACCGCGAAACGTTATTTTTTTCTGGGTTTTTCGTTCTTGAGAAAAGGTCGATTGGTATATACCTGCCGTACATACGCATCGCTTGTTGTTCTCCTAGCTCTCTGTAGTTTTGCTAAACACGTTGACCATCTGAACACTGTTTATCGTACAGAGGATCGTCAAACTAAATTTGTCACTGACTGACTTCTGACAGTGGGCCACGTGAGGTGTACACAGACAAATCTAGAATGTCTGGCGCAGCAAACTTTGGCAAAAAATTTGCTCAAGAAATTTATGATATAAAAATCTTATACACACACAGAAACCTTGTATTTATTTACACATATGTAGAAATACTTGAACGAGCGACGCAAGTTCTCAGTTCAATACTGGGTTACTGAGGGGTGGTGAACAGCGCGCGCGCGTGTGTCGCATTACCTGATCGAGAGAGAGAACAATAGTCTTTGTGTACAGTGTATTTAACTTGTGGTAGTGAGCTCCAGTCCAGACAGGCAGAAAATACAATTAATTATATAAGCTTAACTGATAAAAATTTGTACACCGACAATACTTACAGCAAAGTAAATGATTTCATTTTTAGACGTGCAAAATGACGCATGTGTAGATACAATTTGAAGGTAAAAGGTAAAAGTACAACCGAACTATAAACAAATTAATTAATTACTCAGTTAATTAATATGTGACGAGAAATTAATTAATATCTAAACAAAGGCAAAAATATGTCGAATCTCATGATTCTGTTAGTTCGCAGATGGACACTAATTATGAGTGCAAAATACGAAAAAAGTGACGTGTTAAAGTGAATGACCGACGCGCTGACCAAAAGTGTACATGTTTGAGATGGTCTTAAGACAGTCTTCAGCCTGTCGGAGTGCCTTCAGTGTATAACCTCGTACGATTCTGAACGAGAAAACGGACGTTAATAATTTGTTCACGGGGACAACACTATGTCCGATTGCTCAGAGACATAAAACAGAGGTAAGAATTGTTAGATAATTGCTTCATTGTTTATCAAGAAACACTCATTGCTACCACAACGATTAACTACTGAATACCGAGGAGACGTTTTGGCTCTGTCCACAATCGCGTTCACTGGTGACTTCATAATGGGTGTGAAAGTTGAAACTTGCTGTCCACTGTAGTTTACCGAGAAACTGTAGTGGTAGCAGCAAACAATTCTTGATAATCTGTAAGTGGGATTAAAACAGGTTATCACCATTGCTGTTTTGGTTTTTAATGTTGTCTTATTGCAATTATTGCCCTGTATGTACCCCATAACTTATATATATTATGACATCTACTGTTACTTTGTGATTAGTAAGTCTTCTGTGGTGTCAAAGTACATCTGTTCACGGGTTAGTGACTCGTTCCTATACATCCTCTGGGTCGTATGCAGCTCTACGTTTGTCGTATTTCGTCACTCTTCTACTCGTATGAATAGAGAGTAACCTATACAAATTCAGAATTATCGATCCAAGCTAAAAGTTGATGATTATTATTTTATGTGGCACAATAACATTGCAATCCTAATATAGGAAATGAGTCAGGTTTCTATAACATGGATGACAAAATAATTATGTTGCATCAATTATTAGCAAAAAAGATTCACGTCAAAATGTCGCCGCGTCAGAATATTCTTGCATCTGTAAAAAAATAGAGGATAAAAATGTCGGAATATTGACAGAAGGATTGTCCAACTTCTCGTTTTATTCCTTTTTGTACTACGTTTGTTTTTGTGTTATTAATTTACTGTATTGTAAATGTAATGTAATGCGTTAATACTACATTTATTGTATTTGATTTTCGATTTTTATGTTTCTACATTCACATTTTGAATATTTAGACGCTCGGAAAATATTCTATCTATGTCGGTGTATTTTATTTTTGAATACTGAATATTTATTTGCATTTTTTATTCAGTACATAGGGTAGGGAGAGCTTACACATTTGCGATTAAATTGTTTCTGTTAAAAGTTTTGCTTTACTGTCTGCAGTATTCCGTCTACCTTTATTGTCTCATTGTATTGATACAATGGTATTGCAATTGATAGTGTATGGCTGACATAATGAGAATCTATAGAGAAATAGCAAGACCGTCTAGAAACGCGAGACTGACTATAAATCATAGACGAACAAACCGTTAGGAAGAACGAGGAATGTAGTAATAGTATGAATATAATAAGGAGAAATATAAGAATATAGTAATCAGCCATTTGACCTGCCGTTTGATTTCCTTCCTTAACGTCTTTTTTAGTTTTTTTAACTACGCTGCAGGAATGAAGGCAGAACAGATATATTGCCTAAACTCTGTTGTGAAATGATTAATGTGATGGGGATTAACTTATAAACAGAAAATTTCAAATATAGTGTTTATATTACATCCAACAAAAATTTCGATATCCAACAAGAAATTTCCGATCACTTTAATAAAGTTCGAGGTGTCTACTATTATCGCTAAACAGGCCATTACACTTGTGAACAAAGGACCATTATTGTTTTAAAACAATTTTAAAAATCAATAAAAATACGAGACAATAAGTACTCTTAATACGTACAATAAGAAGGCGTACCTCATTTTTTCTACTAAATACGAAATATCGCACACACACACACACACACGCGCGCGCGCGCGCGCGCAGAGAGAGAGAGAGAGAGAGACGTTTGAAGGGGCACAACAGAGCAGTTACGTCGTTAACTTTTTGTTACTCATGTTGTCAGTGTGCAACAGTACAAACGCATCAGAAAATAATAACTACAAAGCGGGTAGTCATATAGTGTTGAAAATGTGCCATCGTATCGAGTGCAGTTTTCCTCCGTCACCTTGGCGTTTATCTGAAAAACCGGAAACATCGGGATAAGGCTGTTTTGCACCATTACTATCGAGTAGTAATTAGCGTTATTCAAAATAGACGTTACACATTCGTGTAGTGATAATTTCCTATCCTTGACCACCTTAAAAATATACCCTAGATCTAAAAATTTTCTGTTACCTTAATGAAATGTTGTGTTTTTCTTTCTGGCCGTTCGTAACTTTATTACAGGTATTCGTGTTTTGTACGTGTATTGAACAGCGTGTGAGTTGCTTTTGAGCTTTTTTAGTTGATGTTTAATACCTTTTCCATCAAAAGGGAAAAACGATTAAGTAATAACTTACGTAGGAATAATTACAAATATTTCTATTGAAAAAACAAAGATGTTTAAAAATACTTAAAATGATTATACTAAAAATAATTAAAATAAATACTTTAATTTATAAATAAATACTTTATAAATTGTATTTTATACTACATCCATTATGTTCATTGTTTTGAATATTTTGGATCAGGAAGCGTACACTTGCTCTCTAGGTTAGTGCACACAATGTCACGAGAGACGCATACAGTGTTGAGTTAAAACTACTTCGCTACAAATAAGAAGACTTACAGATATGTTTGTATAGAATTGACAGCTGTAACCTAGGTCAAGGATTTTGCGAACTGGCTTAATGAAATTCGAGCTTATAAATTTCGGACTGTAACGTTATACTGTATATTTATAACGTTTATCGTTAGGCGAGAATCAGTCGATGTCTTGACGATACAATTTAGCAATACATATAAACATTTACATTTAATTCAATGTATCTACACGAATCACATACGTGAAAAAGTCATTAAAATTTATGGACATGTGTAATAGTCAAAGAAATATGACGCCAAGCGAAAACATAACGTGATGATAATTTTCACATTTTGTGACGATTTAAAGGGAATTTAAATAGCACATAATATTTTTTATTCAAATAACACGTGAGAAAATAATCCACCCTCCCCTCTGTACCTATATACCTGTACCAACTTGTAAAAAGGCTAGTACGGACATGCAAATTATACGGTTATGAAGCGAATACTAATAATCATTCTAATTAAATAAAAAGACGTGATAATAATAAATGAAATACTTAACTCAATAAAGAAAAAGTAGGATTATTAATAGTAGTTAATTAGTGTAAAAATAATAATAATAAAAGTACGAACTACTTTTCTCTCGGCGCGTGAACTGCGCCCGCTTCCCTACTCACCGCCGCACAATCAATCCCAGTCGACCGAGAATCTCTGACAAGTTAACAGCTTTACCATGTGTCGTGAAGGTGAACGTGTATATATATTGCAAAACGATGTAGCAGAAAGTAAGTGTTTCGTGGTTACATACTCCACATGTAGTTGAAACGAAGTGAAACGTAAAACAAGTAAAGTAGTTTAAATGTAGAGAAAGAATTAAAAATAACTAAGATAGCCGACACATCTCTTTATGAAAAGTTTAACTTGTAATGTATGTTCCATACCATATAAAAAGATAACATTAGTGCAGTCAAAACTAAAATGTGAAAAGTGAACACCAACGTCAGGAGTGAAGCAACGGTGACAACATTACGAGCTCCAGGTAGCAGAATCCTAGCGCCATGACTTTGATCACAACTTAGAACCAACAAACTAAATGGAGGAACCCAAACGACAACGAAGAGCATCAAGGAAAACCTACTGAAGAGGATCAGCAAGAGAACCAGCTGCAGATTTACATCATACCCAGGTGACACTAAATCGTATCTTCTGTGCTTATATTGTTTTCTAACAACCACAACAAAAACAGTACTTTTGTAAAGACTCATTCAAATCATGTAAATCATAAGATAGTAATTTTGTAGTTACTGTAACGAAATAATAGTAATTTGATGATGGTTAAAGGTAAAAATTAATTCGAAATTTGATCAAACTATTCTTCTAATAGTTTGCATAATGTTGAAGTATTTTAGAATATTATAAATTTAAAACCCGGATCCGTGGTATTCAATGTAATTTACAACTGTATGGTTTGCTCATCAGAGTAACATTTTAAAGAGTATAAGAACATTTGATGCAGAATCTATCAGAAGTTTATCTTTAACGTAAAGGTAAAAAGATAACCATTAAAGGTATTATTTTTAAATCATTATTTAAGAAGCCATAATAAAGAGATGTTTTTGCTAAAAATCCAGAGAGTGAGTAAATTTACGTACCCTAAGACAAATTCCTGATCTATATATTTTCCCAATTTGTTGGTAAGTAATTTGTACTAACAACGGCAGCCGGTTTGATTGAAAGCAACCAATTAAACTGGTTCCCTGTGTTATAATGTCTTAACAGGAGAGACGTTATAATTTTCTACGACTCCAAAACTTAAAGAATTATTATAAACAAATTAAATTACAAATCAAGCGTCTAAAATAATAAGACGATAATTTTTAGTCCTAATTCCTTAAACTATAAGTAGGAGGACCATACTGAAATGAGATTATATTGTTTCTACAAATAGTCCCCTCATTCAAGAACTTCTTTCTTGGTCTTTAACGAAGATCAACCACATACACAGTATGTATCTCGTATCAACCACAAGATAATCTTTACCCCTAATAAACACCTGTGTAGCTACTGTGACTAATTAAATGTTCCAACCGACGATATTTCCTTCTAGTGGGGCTTCTTTACAATATACAATTGTATTACAACAGTTGTATTATCATCAAAGTGATTACTTAACAAGTTATTTTTAATCTATATACGTGAAGAGAAAACTTTGTACCCCTTTTTAAGCATATTGCGCGCACGGAGGAGTGTGAGATTTGGCATAGTTAAAGTTTATATGGAGAAGGAGTGCAGAAAGCTAAAATGTATATATAATATGTGTTACAAATACATTAAATAAAATAAAATAAAATAAAACATTCATTTGCACTTGAAAATTCATTTAAATTTTTCAAACAATGGTAATTGTTAAAAATAAAATAATTTTGTTGCCAGCCAATAAAATTATAATTTTTTCATTTTAGTTTACGTTCATACTGCCAATGTCGAGAAACACATAATAGTCTGTCGTTTGTTTACGTTCATACTGCCAATGTCAAACACATAATAGTCTGTGGTCAAACAGTCGCACAGAGTAGAGATTGTCGCCAAAGAATTTTAAAATGTTGTTAACAAATAATTACTGACAGATTGACTGAATGAGCTGTGAATTTTGTGTGATTTCAAATGTTCCTTTTTCAATAGTCTGTGGAGTGTATGTCAAGGCAAAAAGCGTTTATTTTATATTTTGTATATTAGATATCTGTGTTTTATATATTAATGTGCAGTTGAAAGTGAAATACAGCTTGCTTAATATACACCTGTTGCAAAAGGAAAATTTTGTAGCAGCAATTTGAATTGACTTACTCTCGCCTAATTATTATTGGTGGTTTCAAAAAAGTGAGTACATTTTATTATTTTTAAATTAAACCCTGTCTAATCTTAGTTTCAGTAATTTCATTACATGTTTTTTTTTTACATTCAGATATTCGCACCTACTTCCATTATGCCTCGACATAGAACATTGACGGGTCGGAGTGAGAGACAAAGAAGAAGGAATATATATTCGCGTGAAAGTCCAAATGATAATAGAACAAATGCAAATTTAATTAGTGTAAATAGTATATAAAATGATGAAATTATTTTGAGGGATACATTTAAATGCGCACTGAATGTCATTCCAAGAAATTTTAATACTTTTGATTGTGGATAAATGCATTTACAATGCAGGTTTTGCAATGCAAAACATTTCGAATCTGAGGTCACTTTAGGTGAAAGGACTGCATTCACTTCATGTTGTCATAAGGGTAAAGCAATATTACCGGCCTTAAGTCAAAATGAATACTTTAAATCATTGTATGATGGACTTACTTCAAATGAACCTTCAGTAAAAAGAAAGTCAAAAAATTATTTTGAAAACATTCGTAAATACAATTCATCATTTGCTATGGTTAGCTCAGAAGCTAAAATTTCGGATACAGTTACGCGTGGAGTGTATCATTTTAAAATACATTGTTTTTTATCACAGATCAGGTCCAATGACTGCTGGATATGGTCGCTCACCATGTTATGCGCAATTATATTTTTATGATGTTGACTGCTGTCAATTATAGATTACGTGAACACTATAATCAAACATGCAATAACAATATAATGCGCGAAATCTCTCTTGAATTGGAACGCATTAATCCTTTCGTTCGGTCATTCCAATGAAAGATCATTGTCAGAGAATTGAAAATCAAAATAAAGAAATTTGTATGCTCATTAAAGTAAATCGTGATTTAGATCTACGCCGTTATAATGATGCAGTTCAAACTGATGTAGCAGTAATATTTAGTACAGTTGATGGTGAACCACCCTTTGAACGAAATATGGTTTCGTTTTCAAAAGTTAATGGTACCATTAAAAATATCTCTGTTTTGGATTCATCATTGGACCCTTTAGCTATCCATTACTTTTTCCAAATGGTGATACTGGGTGGCATATCAATATTTCTCATAATGTACCAACTACATCTAATTCAAGAGCGCCCAGAAATAAATTAACCATGCTTCAATATGCAGCCTATCGACTTGCAATTAGAGAAGATTTTAGCATGTTGGACCATTCACAAAAATTATTTCTGCAGTGGATAGTTGATATGTATGTGAGAATAGAGGGCACAAGGTTACATTTCATTCGACAAAATCAAACAAGTCTTAGGTCTGAAGTTTACAACAATTTAACAGATTATTTAGAATTGAACCCCAATGCCAATAATGTTGGCCGTAGAGTAATTTTACCATCTTCATTCAATGGATCTCCAAGAAATATGTATCAGAATTATTTAGATGCAATGTCAATTGTACAACATTTCGGAAAGCCTTCTTTGTTTATTACAATGACTTGCAATCCAAGTTGGCCTGAAATAGTTAGCAATATTGGTGTAGGTGAGTCAGCTAATTTTCGATCTGATATTGTTGTGCGTGTATTCAAGTCAAAACTGAAAGCATTAATTGAGGGCCTTACACTAAAAAAAATCTTCGGTAAATTTGAAGCACTTATTTATACAATTGAGTTTCAAAAGAGAGGATTGCCTCATTTTACTCTCTTTAAATGAGCAAGATAAAATTGTTAATGCTACCGATATTGATAAAGTTGTATCTGCGGAGATTCCTAACATTCAAACACATCCTACATTACATGAATATGTTGTAAAACACATGATGCATGGTCCATGCGGTGTACTTAATCCAAATTCTGTATGTATGAGAGATGGAAAATGCACAAAAGATTACCCAAAACGATTTAATGAATTTACATGTGAATCATTAAATGGATATCCATTATACAGAAAGCGTGATAATGGTATTTATTAATGCTGAAGTTCGCGGTAGTTGCCTCGACAATCGTTATGTTGTACCATACAATCCGTATTTACTTGCCAAATTTAATTGCCATATAAATGTTGAAGTATGCACTACAGTTAAAAGTGTTAAATACGTGTATAAAGGCTATGACAGTGCATCTGTTGAATTAGGTTCAGAGAGAAATGAACCAGGTCAAGAAATACAAATTGATGAAGTTAAAAATTTTTTAAATGGCCGTTATGTCGGATCAACTGAAGCTGTATGGCGCATCTATGAATTACCAATGCATTTTCAATCACATGTCATCGTTAGACTTGACATTCATTTACCGCGTAGACAGAATGTTTACTTTCGAGAAGGGCAAGAACGTCAAGCAATTGAAAATGCAAGAAAAACAAAATGATTAGCATTTTTTGAATTGAATCGATCAGATCCATCAGCGCATGAATATGAGTATATTGAAATTCTTTTGCATTATGTGTGGGAAGACTCCCGAAAAAAATGGAAGAAGAGAAGGCTTGAAGGTAATAAAATCATTACACGCATATATGTAGTATCACCAAAAGACATCGAACATTTCCATTTATTATTGCTTTTATTACATGTCTGTGGTCCAAAATCATTTGAGGATGTTAGAACATACAATGGAATTATACACACTTCTTTTGTTGAAGCGTGCCATGCTCGCGGCATTGCTTCAAATGATAATGAATGGCGCGAATGTTTAAATGAAGCAAAAGAATTACATTCACCAAAACAAATGCGAAATTTATTTGGTTACATTTGTGCATTAAATGTGCCAGCCAAATGCATTGGCGTTATGGAATGAATTTAAAGTATATCTTAGTGAAGATTTTTTGAGAGATTACAACGAAGAAGTATCCTTTAACACAGCTCTATTAGAAATTGAAGATATTTTGAATGTTCATAATTTGTCATGTCAAGAACTTGGTTTACCAGTTCCCACGTATTCGCAGAGAACAGACGAAGCAAATGCTATTGATCCAATAGAACAAGAGTTTCTGTTTTGTGAGCATTATGAAACTGCAAATATTGAACAGCGTAATCTAATTGATCGTGTGATTCGTGAAGTTTTGCACCATGATACTGGATCTAATGTTTCTTGTTTAACCGCTCATGCAGGTTGTGGAAAAACATTCACGCAAACAGCAATCATTCACAAATTAAATTCGCTTAATCTTAATTGCATTGCAACAGCGTTCAGTGGCATAGCTTCAACTCTATTAGCCTACTTGGAGGTAGAACTTTACACAATGTGTTTAAATTGCCTATACCCATTTTGGAAAATTCTGCAGCGAATATTACCGCAAATAGTAGCTATGGACGTTACATACATTCATCATCATTGATAATTATTGATGAAATTTCTATGTGCCCACTGCAAGTGTTGAAAATCATGGATAGATTATTGCAGCATCTATGCGATGAAAATGATAAACATAAACTATTTGGAGTGAAAACGATACTTCTGTGCGGTGATTTTCGGCAAATCTTACCAGTTGTCTCACATGGATCACGTGCAACTTTAATTGAAAATTCTGTCACGAGTTGGCATAAATTTGTTTATTTTCATAAAGTAACGTTTACTCAAAATATGAGAGCCTTACCAAGTGAAACAGAATTTGTCGAATTCTTGAAAAAAATTGGTAATGATGAAGCCCCACAATTCCCTCAGTTTGGTGAAAATATTATTGAAATACCTCAGCAATTAATAGGAGATGAAAATAATATTATTAATGAGGTGTATGGAAATATTTCCGAAAACATACTCTCAGATAACATATTGAAGTCAGTTATTTTAGCACCTAAAAATGATGATTGTACTTTTATTAATACTGATATACTTAATCGAATACCAGGTGAACAGAAAACATATCATAGTTACGATAAAATAATTTGTGATGATGACAATGAAATCAATAACTATCCAGTAGAGTTTTTGAATTCTTTGACTATTAGTGGTTTGTCACCACATAAGTTAGTATTGAAAGTTAATTGCATCGTTTTACTGATCAGAAACTTAAATACAAAGGAAGCATTAGTCAATGGAACAAGAATGCGCATCAAGTGTATGCATCGTAATGCTATTGATTGCGAAGTTTTAACTGGAACCGCACGCAATAAGAGAATTTTGATTCCACGTATAAATTTAACATATTCCGGTACTGTTTTACCATTTAACTTTCAAAGAACTCAATTTCCAATTATACCTGCATTTGCGATGACAATAAATAAGTCTCAAGGACAAACATTCGAAAAAATTGGAATTTTATTGAGGCAGCCAGTTTTTACACATGGTCAATTGTACGTCGCAGCAAGTAGAGTTCGATCATTCGATGGTTTGAGATTTTATATTTCCGAATATAATGGCCAAGGGCATTTAGCAAATGATGAAAGAGTTTTTACAAAAAACATCGTTTACACAGAAGTTCTGAATCATTAAATTCACTTTCAAACTATTTTAAGTTCAATGGACAACATTATTTTTTTAACCGCCCGGTTTTTTTGATTTAATGAAAAATATATTTATGAAAAAATACGAGGCACGTATTTTTTATTTCATTTTTTATTTTGTATTAATTTTTTATTTAAATTTTATATAATTCGAAAAAGATAGGCAAAATAACTGTGTAGCCTTGGCGAAACCTGGTCAGTATGGCAATAAAAAAACCCAAGGAAATGTCAAAAAACGCGTTATTGCTTTTTAAATATGGCTTAGCCAAGCTAAACCTCATTTTTCCTATCTTTCATATTTTTCAAATAACTCGAAAATTAATGCATAGAAAAAAATTAAAAAATTATATAAGCTTTGTAGCAGATAATCTTCAAACTGTTTTCGAATTTTGTACCTTACCAAAAATGAAATGTAATCCACTGGAATTGAAAACAATGTATCTTATACTTCTATGAATGTCAAGTCTCATTTTTATTAGCGTTTATTTGATTGAATAATAAGATGAAAAAATTAAAACTGACAATGAATTATATCAAAAAATAAATACGAATACAAGCTGTAATTGTGTTTTTTTTCAACTGTTACTAACATTAAATTTTAAATTTCATAGGTATTGCAGGGAATTAAGGCAAACAACACACGCTAATGACGTATTTGTACACGCTCGCAGCTGACGTAATAGAACAAAATTCAAAAAAATTATATGCAATGATTATAGAGGTATACTCTTTGACAAAAGAACCTCAATAACGTTCAAACTTAAAAATTTAATCAATTACTGTCCAATTTCGACCACTGGGCGACCACTAGTCTCCATAAAAACAAGACTCGTATGCACTTCAAAAATTGTGTAATAAAACTACTTTCAATCTTTGTCACTATTATTTAGACTAATGAGTTTTGCATACTAAAAAATAGAGCTCTTTCATATTTGATTTTATAGGGTGAAGTTACTAATCACTCCACTTATCTTCATGAGTAGGAAAAGGTCGGGATTGTCAGTGATCAAACACAGTAGAAAATTTTTAATAACGTAGTGACTGTCTGTCATAAATCTCAATCACTTTAGTATCATCACATGATGAGTTACACCTTTGTTACTACGGTAATTAGTAGACCAGTAAACGCTGTTTTTATTTGTTGACTGTCACTAAACTGATACATTCCTTTGCCTCTACGCCACTATACGTTATCTAAAGCAATACCAACATTGTTCTTTCAAAAACTATTACATGAGTATAAGACTTTACAGCCACTAGTCCAAAAATTTTGCTGAGACAACTTCGCTTCACTACAATTATCCCTAAAATATTTAGACATATTTTCTTTTATATTTTTAGTATTTTTTTAAATATTTTATAATAGGTTTTCCGTAGAGATTTATTACTTTCTGAGTGTATATTGTAGAGATGACAAAGCATCTCCTCTCTTTATCCCTTTCCTTAGCTGACCTCCTTCTTCAGAGGCATCCTTACGTCTTCACCAGTATGAGGCATAATTCATACTTCACCTTTATATCCCTGTAATCACGTCGGAAGTCTTATAGCATTATTATAGATGTTTTGACCCTAAAAAAATATGTCACGTGACACCGTCAGAGGCTTTTACTAAGTCCAGGAAAGCTAAACGGAGTCATTTTTTTTTTAGCAACCACAAGCAGTCTCAAAATCTCTCTCTGCCTCTGTTTTTACGAAATCCAAACCAGTCTTTTGAAAGAGTTTTATTTATTTCATTATATATCGTGTCACTATAATTTTTATCATAAATTTGGTTGCTTAATTATGAAAATAAACTTAACATCTTTAATAGACTGTAATCATATTGTAACGTTACAAGTATTATACACAATTACACAAATACATTACCATGTACTCAACGCAACTATAAAGTGTATTAAACCAGCCAGGTCGCAGGATTTTTTTTCTCTCGTTGCGTCAAGTATACGTAGTTGCACAATAATTAAATAATTTTCAAAGAGGAGTGAGATGTTGTTGACATGAAATAATTAATTATAACCGTTTCAAAATAATCATTCTATGATTTATTAACATTAATAGAAAAATATTCAAATATTAAAATTTCAAATATTAGATAACTTAAATAAATATTCACTTTTATAAGTTTCACAAATATAATGTAACCTGCAATGCTGTTCATAACATATCAAAAAAATATTATTTAAATATTTAAATAAAATTTGACTGTTGTTCAAATTTTATTTACACAAATATATATGTGTACTTTACAATTACAATTACATCTTATTATCTACATTACAATTGATTTTTAAACTCCTTATAAAAGTAAATATTTTTATCGGTATGTAAGAACAAACCCATTTTTTGTAGTGGGCGACAAAATTCCTCCCCCCTATACAAACATAGCAGCTGTTTACATCCTGCTTTCCTATTGTTGTATTGTTATATGTATCGACACACTTGTTCACTGTACATTTGGTCAGCTTATATTTCCTTCTCTCTGTGGCTCGACTCTCGTCATAATAGACGATAAACATCCTGCATTACACTTGTTCTGCGTACATAACAATGATTATTGTATTCTTCGTGTACTGTCATGCCGCTAATACGCTTCCTTATTTTCCATGCATCAGGTGTCGTTCTCCCTGGTTTCCCCCTCTTTAAATATTTAAGACAATCAGTTGAATTAAAAATACTACAAAGCTTTGTTTTTTCTCTCTCTCTCTCTCTCTCTCTTCTCCCATATTGTTGGCGTTTTTCTCTATCTGTTCTTCGCCCTTACCTGCATTCGGTGGATCCGTTGTATTTTTCTCTTCACAACCATTCTCTTCTCTCTGTACAAACTTAGTTTTATTTCTGTACTCGGTGTGAAACATGTGTTCGGATTGTGCGAGTAAAATTAATAAATCTTCACTCGTTTTAATTCCTTGTATGTTACTGGCGAATCTACTCTCTCTGTGAAATTAGTACTAGTGCTAATTTAAGTACTAATTCGTGTTGTGTAAATGTGGATCTTACGTATTTACGTCTTTCAATCAGCTGGACTACGACGTATTCTTCAACGGTGAGTATCTTTACCTTGATACTTACCATATTCCAATTGGTCTCGTATTTGTTTTTGCGTGTGAGTATTCCAATAGCAACCTTCAAATGAGTTTTTAAATTGTTCGTTAGCAGTTAAATTATATCGAGCACTCGTGTACCATCTTGCAGCAGAACCTTGACAATGTTTACTAATAAAGTTAATTTTCTCTTTATAAGTTAAAGCATTACCTGTTAACTCCATTTCTTGTTCACAATTCAGTAAGCATTTAATTTGATTGTCTCCCTTTAATCCTTTGAAGACTAACAATTTTGACCTTTCATCACTTTGTGTTGGATACACCATCATCTCCGTTGGTCCCCTCTTTAATTCCGTTTATAGACGTTCTACTTCTCAACGTTGATTTTTCCTTATTGTATTTATTTCACTTGCATATTCCTTTGTGGTTTTATTAGACTCTACTACGGCAGTTTCCAACGTCATTCTTCTGACTTCCAACTCCTGTGTCTTATTGATGTTTTCATGAACTTGTTCACTGACTGCTTTTATCTTCATCTCCTGCTCCTGCTTTGATACAATAAACTTCTCATTCCAGTGTTCCGCTACTTGATTCACACTATCTTTTAATTCTTTTGACCATTCTGCTTTATATTCTTTAAATGTATTCTCCATCTTTAAAGTTTGTTCGTTTAGTGACTGTTCTACTTTATCTCCTAATCTTTCTATTCTGGTATTAGTTTCTTCGAGTTTTGTAATCAGTTGCTCTTTAAACTCTTTAACTTCAGCTTTAAATTCTTCATTAGACCTCTTTAGTTCTTTGAATTCGGCTTTAACTTCTCCTTTATTTTTCGCTAATTCAGCTTTAACTTCATCTTTATTTTTCGCTAATTCAGCTTTAAATTCGGCCCTACTTTCTTCATTACTCTTTTGCATTTGTTCAGTAATTTTTGCTATTTGTTCCTGGAGACTCCTAAACATAGCCTCAACATCAACTCCTTTCTGCGGTGTAGCCATTTCGTTATATTAGAATTCGTTTTATTATTAATTATTATTGGTAAACCGCGACTCTATTGGTTTTTATTTAATATTGTTTATTTATGTTTATTATTATTATAAATTATCTCATACCAACAATTTCTCTCCTCTTTTAGTTTTGTTGAGCGCCAGTTGTGAAATACACAACAATATTACAATTACAATACAATAATATTAATAACAATAATAACAACACACTTATTAATTCTGACCATATATAATAATTAACATATATCGGGCCATACTTTGGGCACGTCAATTTATTATGGCACATTGAATATCGAGCCCCACGTTGGCCGCACCAATTTATTATGGCACATTTTTGGAATAATTTTATATTACCATACTCGTTAAAAATTCCTTAATGTAATGGTGACTTTATTATTGGGTAAGTCTTCGTTCACAGGTTTAAAACGTATTAATTAGTTTATTTTAATCCGGTTAAAACGTGATTACAGGCGTAGTATCACCCCATATTTTCCTGTCGTAGCTTGCGTTACACACACAAACACACAAA
This sequence comes from Magicicada septendecula, assembly GCA_034769895.1. NCBI lineage: Eukaryota > Metazoa > Arthropoda > Insecta > Hemiptera > Cicadidae > Magicicada > Magicicada septendecula. Next base: position 730,338,067 of record CM068367.1, read on the forward strand.
CGCTGCATTTTTACTACCGAAGCAGGTGTCACTTTCCACAGGCCACAGCCTGTAGTCTCCCGCACAAAATTGTTTAAAACTGTTCGTCGTATTCTTTTTACACTAATTATTTACAAAACATACCGCCCTGGGCAAATATGCAAATATATGTATTGTTGCAATATGTTATTTAGCAAAGTTATCGTAACTTCTCATGAGTCACTGTGATTTCTGCGAGCATCTTTTGCACTATTTAATTTGCGTTCTACATTTTCTCGTGACAAGAGTCAATCTTTCTATATCCTCTGAAAGCATACTATTCGTAAGTTTTTGCTTCTTCTTGGGTCCTTGCTAAATAGTACTTAACAATAGTTGTTCCGTATATATCATATCCTCACAATGAGGGTAACTCGGATCCTGTTCGTGGACCGAATTTTATCAGATAAGCTGGAAGCATCCATGCACCGCAAAAATTGTATCAGATGAAAGTTAATCTCTCCCTGAGATCTATTTAATCTTATTTTCATATTTGGTATAAGGCGATGAGTCTACCTACCTTATGCGAATTGTGCCAGTCTGTTTTCCACTGTTCCCGAAGTAATACGTAACTCCAGGGAGTCAGTAGTGTCGATCGCTCCTCATACTCAATGGGGAACATTCCTGTGGTAACGAACACATCCACCCACCGGCATAGTGCGAAATGCGACAGTCACTGTAAGAGCATACGCCGACAAAGAGAAACAGTCTTTTTTCTGTATGCCTCAAATTTCAGTGCATCTGACCAAATTGTCTCACCATATAAACAAAACTAAAACTGGGGAAGCAGCAGTTTCCCGCTTTGTATTGTCCCTCTAACGTTGGGAATTGACACTGGTGTTGCTAGTAAGCTTAATGATTCCTATAAGTGACTGTGTGATATTATGGTTAATGATTTTATAAGTCAATCATCATTGTAAGGTAGCGGATTTAGAGCTGAGACTTAACTGCATAATTACCAATTTAAAATGTAACAGTCTTCATCTTCTTCCTGTCAGTTATTATAACTGCCTTTGTTTTTTGTTTCGTCTAATGCTACGCCAGCTAATTTCATCCAGTATTGTGACGTTCATAGCTTCACAAAATATACTGGCCATTTCTTCTAAATATTTAGCGAGAATTACTACTCCAGTGTCAACCACGAATACTTCTGGCGTGATATTCTCAGGCATTACCAGCATCAGTAATCCGTCGTACATAACATTCTACAACAATGACTCCGGTAACCTTGTGTTCGTTAAGGCCGTAATACGTGTACTGTAACTGAACTAGTCCGGAATTATATTTGTGATCCGTTCAGTGCCTTCCAAATGCTGTCCCACCTGAATTCGAATTCGAATGACCAATGTTACGACGATAGTAGTCTTAGTATCTGTTTTCAGCTTTTACGTGTTTTCAGCATTTGCCTGTCTAGCAATGTTAACCACACATATTCACTGCATCGAGGACTGATACCAAACTGATGGTCCGATAGATTACGATCCTGCTTCCTACAATCCGTTGTACACAATATACTTTTAAGATTCTACTAATGGAGTCCGACATCCATAATGACGATGTTCATCAGGAGATTTGTACCTTTTGGTATAAAACCAAGCTATTATTTCTTCCATGGTTCCGGAAAGATCTCCTACACGCATTGTACATGTCAATAAAGATATCCAGGATATCACAAATGGCAGTTTTGAGAGCGATGATAGGAATTCCATCTGTCCTGGTTGTTCCCAATATATCCGTTCCTTGATGGAAATCGGCCGGATCTCATCTCCTCTATGGATTACTCCTCAGGCCATTTACATTCAAGTTGATTGGGGAACAACACCACAACGGTCATTCATAGAAGATTAGGGTAATTCAGTGATATCATTGAAAGGTTTTTTACCAATGCCACCGTTTTGTAAAGGCTTCCCCATGGGATTGTTGTCAAACTCGCTGCACAGCTTCCTCCAGCACCTCCAGCAACCTTGGTTACCTTAACAGTTTTTGTCAGTTGAGAGCGTTAAGTTCTTGAAATTTGTGTGGGAGCATCACACGTGTTTGATTTGTGCCGGGGGTTCACCGAAATCGCCTTGTTGCTCATATGGCTCTGAGAAATCTCCTTGTTTCACTGGTATATTGGTCGACGGCCGTTATTGTTCCGCTTTCTTGGTACCTCTTCTTGAGCTCTTCCCTTGATCTGTCACATCCCTCATGGCACTGCCCACGAAAATAAGACGAATCGCCTGTTCATCGAAGGAACCTGAGGTCTCGATTGTACTTAACTTTATATTAGAAGATCTTCCACATTTTGTGTTGAGTAAGAGAATAACCGAGTCGTATTGTTCACTGACCTTCCAACGAATACCTTCTTTCGCAAGACAACCATTGACAAAGGTAACATCAATAATCCAGTCAGTTCCTGCATTGCGGAAGGTAAGAGATTCACTGTCATTGGGAAGTATTAGGTAGTCCAGGAAAAAGAACGATTGCAGAAGGGGACGCCATGTTGTATTCGTCCTCCATGTTACATCATTCAAAGGCCCAGGTGTTAAAAGTCACCAGCAATTACGAGGTTGTGCTATCACTAACCAGTGGGTACAGTAAATTCTCGAATTCCTCGCTCAGGACGTTAGAGCAAGTGTAGCGATTACACACGTATATTCCATCCAAATTCGCCCATTATAGTGTCGCCGTTGTCTCCTGAAAGGGTCGCTGAGCAAATAGCAGCTCTACTAATGGTATGCACATCCCAAGGCTATATGATGTTCTGTACTGAGACAGTAACGGAGACACAACCACCCACTCGGATCTTCCTAGTGTTATTAGCTTTCATAGTAACTCTCACAACGGAGTCCCCTTGGCTTCTTCGATCTGTACCTTGTTGTTGTTCCATCCAAATCCTTGGCTTCTTAAAGATTCGCTCCAAATTCAGTTCGTTTACTCAGCTCTTCAGCTTGGCGTGTTGACCAAATGCTGCTTCTATTTATTTACGGACTGATCAGTTTCTACCTCGTCCGTTTTGTCGAGGATAAACATAAGATCCCTGCAACAGGTCTACGGATCTTAGTTACTTGTTCCATATATGTGCTGTGTGTGTGTGTGTGTTTTAACGCATGTACCCGAGTACTAGTGTGAACATATTTATGAAGTTTAAAATAATAATATAGTTAATACCCATAAATAATATAATTTATAAAAACAAACTGCGTAAATGAGGCAATTAGTATAGTCTACTTGGTTGTACATACTCATGTGTGTGGCAAAGTTGCGGTTTTCCATAATAACTTTAATAATTACGCAATACGTTTTGTTTTTAAATAACACATCAATGAGGTCTACTGTTATTTTGATTTATATATTATTCAACACGAAAATAAATATGGATGTGAAACTGTCGGATCTGTTAGAGGACCCGACGACCTCTCCTGTGGGATCTGTGAGGACACTACGACGTCGTCCACTGAAGGTAACCGTATTGGTCGCGGTCGACAATAGACCATGGCCTAACAGCTCGGACACCAGCCGTGAAAGTCTACGTTCATTAAAGTATACACACACATATAGGCATTATGTCAGTAGCATAGCATATAGCATAGTATCAATGGTAGTGTTAGATCAATAGCAATAGTTCAGCAATAGTTGGTGGTTAGGAATAACCTCAGGGGTCCTCAAAGAGTTGTGAAGTCCGCGGGACGTATATTGCTAACTAGGTACATTGATTAAGAATATGAACATCAGTGAATGATTAAATTATATGGCTATTAAGAAGATATAATATGATAAAAGTGCCCATTGGGGGTAAGATAAAGCCATCAAGTAACAGGTCAGATGACGTCTAACGTCAGTTACACACACATTGATACAAATAGTGTTACGTACACTCAGAATTGTATAAATTCGAACTTAAATTATTTTACAAGAAAGTAGTAAATAAAAATAAACTTTTATTATTTTATTAAACCAGATTTACTTTTTAGGGATTCCATTTGAAAGTTTTCTTGTGGGAAGGCCTCACTTTTACACGTACAAGGTCTGTTTCATAGGAAAGACTACCCCCTCCGACACAATGTTAAATAGTGGAAAATCCCTAACACTGTCAATACTTAAACGGGGAATCCATGGGCAGAAGCTATTTTTTAAATCTACAGTGCCGAGCAGCTAATTAGAGAGGTTTTCTAGTCGCGTGTACTGAACGCTGGTACACCAATTCTTTGGTAGCGACCTATGCACAAAGCGAATCACCCTGATTGGAAAATCTAATACTCCTGGAAAAAATAACGTTCGTCTGTTTATTTAGATATATTCTTAAAACCTTATAATTTTATTAACATGATACGGTGCATTCAAACCCACTATTTCCATTGGCCATGTTTCGAATCCTGACAACTGCATTATTTTTGTTGTCAATTACGTACTGTGGTTAAAACAACGAAGACAGCAAAGGCTCATGAAAAACTAACGTAACGTGCCAAGTGACAATATTAAAGCAGAGTGGTGTTATATAGTGTACAAGATTAAGATCCGGTGAATATTTAGATCCGGTGATTCAGATCCATATATGTTGAAGCTAAGAAATACGCGTATTAACGAGAAACATTTAGATATAGGCCTAAGTTGAATAATGTAATAATTGACATCATTAGTTAGACCAAATTACTCTAGGTAAAATTAGGTAGACCAAATTAGGTAGTTATAAGACTAGACTGTAATTATGTAAAGTTCTGATTAAGTGCTTTATCAAAAAAAGCTAAAGTAATTTTTCAAACGTAGTTAAAGTGTTCGTTATTAAAGCAAAAACGTTGTAATTATTTCCCATTTAAACTCGTTTGTTCTTCCCAAATCAAGTATAAACAACAGTTTAAAAATTAAATTAAAACTTGAGATATGTATTCTTAGTTTAACATATTCAAGTGTAACTTACTTCAATGCCTATTTGTTAGTCATGAAAGATAATATGGCGTTATCGCAACTGTGAATTATACAAACCATCACAGATTATGTTCGCCCAACAAGGCTATTTTATTTATTTTAACAAAGAGAGATTATTTTAGGATATTAAATTTTATTATTTTTAAATAGTATGTATGTTATGTAATAACGCGTTAAAATCTTCAAATTTTGCGATTTCGTGATTAAGTATGAAGTAATTCTGTGTCCAGTTGGATATAGATTTCAGAAATGAGTCTGTTTAGATATAAATATGCTGTTGCTGCTACGAATAAAAATTTATAATCATTATTATCATTTATTGTTATCATACGAGTTTTCTTCCAAATCATACCTTTTTTTTTAATATCTAAGAAGTGACAGCACAAGTGGCTGGTTTTAATAACAGTATATGAATTAAGTATAAGTTCAAAGCGATAATAAACTTGTTATTATTGTCTGTAATCACATGCTATACAATTATTGTACACTGTTGTATGATGCCAAATAACCAGTAACGTATGGAGTAATTAACGCAAATAGAATAAATAATGTCCCCGCACTCGATAACGTTGATAGTGTTAAAACGTATATTGCAATTAACAAGCCTATTATACACGCTGTGTAAGTTGTGATTGTTACGCTTTTGTTTGAACTAAGGCAGTGAGTGAAGCAATGCGACTAGCCTAAACTTTTTTTTATTTATTTACCAGGTATGTCACAGCTCGATGCAACATCACCGGTCATTAGTGACCACAAAAGGAAAACAATTAGGTCTATTGCTACAAACACCATGGTTACGTAGATACAATAATGCTACATATTTGTACAGAACTGCAAATCGTTAAACAGTGGCAAACGGTGACACAATACACGTAAGAAACATTAAGACGTTAAATACTAGATTAAGCAATAGATTAAACATTAACAAAAAAGATAAATATCGTACAATATAATGGAAAAGTAGAAATATATAAGAAATATGTAAATAATAAAACTAGGCCTTACTATTCTCACGTTGAATATAATCGGCGCTCCAAGGTCAACCAGCGTTCACCTGCCCCACAACGCTGTTCCTTACTGCGCCTTCGCTGCTGGGATTCACCGATGTTTTATTTGTTTATACAGGGTGATTCACGAAGATATGCAGAGACTTTAGGAGCTCATTCTACATGTAAAAATAAAGAAAAAGGTTCATATAAATATAGGTCCGCAAGCGCTTCGTTAGCGAGTTATGGCTAGCCAAATTTTTAACCCTGATTTCAGCTCCTCTGGTCATATTAGCCCGTACTGAAGTTCTAGGAACCCAAATTAAACTTGATAGTTTCATATAGTTTTTGACCTGAAAAACTGAATAAAATAAGTCGTTATGGAGCCCCTATGAAAATCCATACGGATCAAGGGAGAAATTTCGAATCAGGAGTGTTTAAAGAATTATGCCGTCTACTCGGAATTCGAAAGACCAGGATAACACTTCTCCATTCCCAGTCGGACGGGATGGTTGAGAGATTCAATAGGACACTTGAGCAGTATCTTTCAAAGGTTGTTGACGAGAACCAAACAGACTGGGACTAACGTATACCACTATTCCTCATGGCGTATAGGTCATCAGTACACGACACAACCGCCATGACTCCAGCAAAATTGGTGTTTGGGCGGGAGATTCGTCTTCCTGGGGACTTAATGTTTGGATCACCTGAGACTCAGTCCAAAGAGCCATAGAACTATTCCTCGCAATTAGAAAACCAACTGCGAGAAATGAATCGCTTGATAAGAGGACAGCTGAAGATTGCCAGTGATAAAATGAAAACTCGGTATGACATTCGCAGCAATAGTGTGGGTTTTCAAGAAGAAGATCAGGCCTGGTTGTTCAACCCAAAGCGCCGTCGTGGTCGCTCACCTAAGCTTCAGTCTAATTGGGAAGGACTCTACAGTGTGAAAAAAAGAATCAACGATGTTGTTTATTGGATTCAACAGGAAGGACAGCGAAAGTTCAAGGTCGTCCACATTGATCGCCTGGCTAAGTATTACTTCAGAGACGGTTTGCCAGTTCGGGACGAACAGGCTTAAGGAGAGGGCTTAATAAAATTAAATTAAATAAAAAGTGTGTTTTTCGACTACGATTTTTTGCGTTTTTCGCCAGTTTTCCCCAAAACTATTAAAATTACAGTTCTGGGACTTATTTTATTCAATTTTTCAGGTAAAAACTATATGAAACCATCAAGTTTGTCCCTTAATTTGGGTTCCTAGAACTTCAGTACGGCCTAATAATACCAGAGGAGCTGAAATCAGGGTAAAATATTTGGCTAGCCATAATTCGCTAACGAAGCGTTTGCAGACCTATATTTATATGAACTTTTTTCTTTATTTTTACATGTAGAACGAGCTCCTAAAGTCTCTGCATATCTTCGTGAATCACCCTGTATATTTTTTATCGTCTGCAGTACTTGACTTATAACCGTAAAACATGCTGATGACAAAAAGAAAGTGCATATAATTTTAGAAAGTAAACATATAAACCTGACGTTGGCGTTCAGGAAGCCTTGCAAAATGCAAAGAAACAAACGATGTAGATAACAGTGTACAAATTGTTATCGAAAGTCAACTCAAACAACTCAACTGGCCAACACGCGACGAAATTAATGTCGTTTGAAAAATAATTATAGATTGAATCTGTTTTGCTAATACATCGGTACCTAAATAAATAAAAAATAATTAAGGTTTTGTTTGTTATTAAAAAAACTAATTCATAATATTTAGTTGTTGTGACCGTCAAATAATACTGATTATTAGTTTACATATTCGCTATAAGTATTAATTACGAACGTCTTCAGTCTTGAATGCTTATACGCCATAACTACGTCTTGCCTACCTGTGACACTGTCACTGTCGCTTTCTTGTAGGTTAATGACAATGCGTTTTATATTATCATCGCGGTAAACACTTCACTGGTGGTAACGTTTAGTCGGTTTGTTAGAAGGACCTTATGGTGTACTGAAAACTATTTTTGTTTTTCATTTACCTCTAGTATCTACGCTAGCAGTTTTGAACCATTAACAATTAAAAAGCACTAAAATAAAAAATGTATAACAGAACACAGACTACAGTTTCCGATGTACAATATATAAATTAGTCTCATAAATAACTAATTTAGAAAGGAGCGGGACAATACGTGCGGTTGATAGTAAGGGTATGGTGTGTGAGGAAGTGGAAAAAGCTGTGCTTGACCTTGGAGCGCCGACTGAATTAGGCGTGAGAATAGAAAACAACGCTTCTTGTTAACATTTCATTATGAACACTTCCATTATATAGACTTCATGAAAGTGTTGTAATTATATTTTTGCATATAACTGCAGCTCTTTTATGAGAAGAAGTACATCTGTCGCAATCTTGTTGTTTAAAATTTAACGTGATTGTTGGTAAAACAGAAAACACCACCAGGCGGGTGGGAAGCCAGCAAGCTTGACTGCGAGTTTAGTAGTAAGTAGCCAGATGGCTGTTCCACAAGAACACAAGGAATTGCTTTGTTTTGACGTCTCAAGCCTTGGTAAGCTATCAGTCACATGGTCGGTGAACGTTGAGTGATGGTCTATCCGGAGGCTAGGTCCGTTAGACGGATCTGGGTCCAGGGAGAGAGACTGACATGCAGAAATGAACTTGGACAGTAAAGCAGGTTGCCTCGGACCTCCTCGTTTCGCAGCCGCCCAGAAGTATGTCAAACGTCAAATGCAACATCACGCTCGCATGTCTCAAAGACAAAGAGTTTTAATGGAACACAGCGTCGTCGGCAAAGAGGAAACCGTGACCTCTGGATATCAGCGAATCTTTCGGATACACGAACTTCTGAAGTCAAGGACAGATGCCGACGGAGACAGGACCGGTACCTGGAAAGACTACTATAGGAAAGAAAGAGCGTTAGTTACAGGTGCATTAGTCTTGTACAGGTGTAAATACGACTTCAAATTTTGAGCTTAACTCACAGTGCAATTAGAAAAGCAGTGGAATTAGAAAGTGTGTGAAAGATATTTCAATGTCACTTGATTTTATTATAACAACAATAATATAAAATGACAAAAATGTAATGAAAGCAAGTTACAAAAAATTGTAAACCACTGTGACTGTTATCATCATTATTATCGTTATCAATATTGTTAACTAATTATACTGATCGTTCGATATTAACGGAATCGAGCATTTTTGTCTATAATTGACGAGACTTATATGTACTCTGACGTTCCCATTTGGTGTTTTGACTATTCACATTATGGCGTATGCGCTCGTATATCAGTTTCATCATTACCATCTCCACATAGAAACTCTTACTGGTTTGTCCCGCCTTTGTAACAGCTGACCACTCCATCGTTTCTTAGGGTATCCCATCTTCCATCTGTCACAAACAAGTTTATAATCTCGTAACAATTTAGGAGTCTTGAGAGTTCAATGATTTCCAACGAGTTCTCTATGACCTTGTTCGGATAAACACGCTTTCTTTCTCCCTTCTGAGCTTGTTAATCTCCCTGTCAGCTAAATGTATCCTGTCATCCTGAAAAATCTCATTTACGCATATTCAATTTCCCTTTGATGTTTCCTTTGTAAGGGTTCAGTTCTCTCACCCATATAAAGAAGTGTTAGGATTACCATAAGTTCATAAAATTTCATCTGGGCCCCCCCTTTTACAATTAAAATAACTCCTTATATTACCACATAAATACTAAACAGGTTTTCACTTTATGAATAACGAAATCGTTACAATAGCCTCAGATCGTAAGTATATAAATTTAAAAACTTGTTCGACTGTTGTATCCTTAAATATAACTTAGACCCTTAGCAAAATACTACCTCAGAATTCAATTGTTTTTGTTTCTGACTGAGATGCACATAAATTACAATGTTCTACAGTCTTTAAGAACGTGAAAAATTCTCGCTACACAAACCTCTCATTAACCAAAGAGGAAGGATGGTACAGATCTTACCAGTAGATGGTGTTAATGTGTTAATGTCTTCACCGTAACCCTCGCAAGGGACCCTAACACGGTACACAAATGGTTCCTGTTTTTAAGCGTCGTTTTACTCTCCCCCTTAAACTTTTTCATCGCTTAAGAGATGAAACTACAAGCTAGGTAGGCCTACAGTTAGTGTTAAATAGTGTTGTTGGGTGTGTTTCAGTTTCTTACAATGTGGCGACTGTGTTAGTTCCTAACGCCAGGTAAAGAAACCTCTTACTAATGACTTTTCCTAACGCTAGGAACTAACGACAATCGCCATAGATGTTCACAGAAGAAAACAGGCAGTCTATACGTTTGGAACAAGACAGTCAAACACTGTGGCTCTCTTTCACTCGATAGGTCGAATGACTGTGGCCCGCGGAGTGCATGTTACTCACGCTTTACGGGCTCTGTGTCAGTGTATATGTTTAGCCTGTAGCCCACCACGGGATGGTCCATCGCGTCGTAACCACTTCCATCTGTGTCTGCATGTAACTTACTCCTATCAGGAACACCACCGTCGCTTTAAAGGGAAAAAAACAGTAGTGAAATTATGCTACAGTGAGTACTGCGATGTATTCGAAATGACTAATGGATTTAACGTCTTAACACCTGGAAAACCCAAAACAAAATGAAGACGATGCTGGGTGTTCATTATCCACTTAGAGGATGTAAACGTTATAACAAAAAGAAAGGGGTGTGTGTTTTGTAAAAGTGTTGTAATCTGTCGGGCGTTACCTCCGCGCACTCTTGTTACTTACTCTGTTGACTGGATCCTCTGCAGTGATGTAGTCCTGTAACACAACTTAAAACTATGCTTTTTGTGGGCGCCACTTGGAAACGTTTGTTCCAAGAAAAATTAAATGTGATTGATAAAATTTTTAAATCTACGAAAAAATTTAAACAAGTCAGTTTAGCTTTGAAAAATCAGTTATGTTTAATGATTCTTTAAAAACAACAAACAAATCGTCTGAAGGACTATCATTCATAAAAATTATAAAATTGCAGAGAAAAAATTTTACAAGTTATTATTACTGACAATTTTTTATATGTCCAATCAAGTATCGGCTAGTATTTCAGATTCTGACTCAGTTGACAAGCATGAGTTTAATATGTGAAAAAACTTTAATCTCAGGACGTGACTCCTTTGAACTACCAAGACATATCAATTAGATGCCTTACAAGAAAAAAAAAAACTAAGTGATTTGAAGGTGTATGTGTGGCGTGTAAAGTACAACTGTGTGATAAATTGTAACCAGGTAACAAAGATTTTAATTTTGGTAAACTCACGTTCCAATGGTCGTTTATTCTCTCACTGGACACTTCCTTCGGGTAGTTTCTCGATCTCGCCTCTTGTTGTGTACACTGAATCTATTTAAAGTCAATTTTTTCGATCGTTACTTTTTCCGCACTTTTTGTCAAAACGTTTGGCAGTAAAATCTCGTTCAAACGCCGCCACTACGAATCATCTGCTTAGCGTTGATTCAGAAATCTGCCACCGCAGCGCTGACTCCCATGCAGTTTTGAGGAAGGCTCAGTGTATTGTTTTGTTTACGTTCGGGGGAATTATTTGTCACGTTAGTCAGTCAATGCGAACACAGCAGAATTCGTTCTCTATTAAATGTTGGGACCCTCCTGGGCCGTCGACGTTCTGGCTGCGTGCTTTCTATTAGAATTTGCCGTATCGCTGCTCTATTTCAGCGATACTTTTTGGCGTATACTCTCGTTGAGGTTAAGTCAGTCGGGTATGTCTATGTACGGGAAAAGCCTTCCTGCCGTGTCTTGTCGATTTCTCGCCTCTCGGTTTCGCCTTAGCTGCGTTGATCAGTGTTGTGTGAGATGCATCAGCTCTGGCGTTCAATCTTCAAGTGTTTTCTGGTCAAATTTTGTCTCGCTTTTATACTAAATCGGGATGACTGTTTTCGTCGACTTCCGGTATATTTGTGTAAAATTCTTTCTAGATTGTTCGAGAATAAACGAAATGGAATGTCATAGAACAATTTTCACTTCCGTAGAAGCTTTTAGAACGAATTTCTTATTCTTCATACAATGGATATTTCAAAATTTACACTGGTATTTATCAAACAGTTTCACATTAGTACTTACAATTTGTATGCCATTAATGTATTTATATTCCTTGTTTTTTACTGAATCTAGCGATACTAAATATGATTGGTATCTAATTAACTTAAGTCTAAAAAACATTACAATTTACAACCTTCACCTTGAGTTGTAGTCATTAAAAACTCAATATTATTAATAAAAATTGTTGTGGAGTTATAAAGTTCCCTTCACAAGCTGGACATCTACTACTACTACTCTCCTACAACAAAATAAACAAATTTTAACATCAATAAAACACAAATAAATACAATTTTATATGGCCTCTGCTCATGGCCTAGGTTCTTGTCAGTTTTCTAATACAATGATTAGTCTTTTTCCTTAATATATGTATTATTTCACCACTATACACACAGAGTTTATTATTTTGTCTATCTTTTGTGATACCTGGTTACTTTGTACATATTTTATATTTATCACAAGATGACATAGCATCATTGATTGTCTTGAGATGTCATTTTTTATGGTGTGACAAATCTCACTCTAAATAGTTAAATTCTTTTAGAATTGATTTTACTTTCAACTGAGTTTATTTTTTATTAAGGTATTTTGATGTATTGTACCTTTCTATCTCATTTTTGTTAGTATTATGTAAGTATTTTAGCCAGATCTGATTCTTTTGTACTGGATAATTGGCTTCAGCCATACATGGTATAAGTAAATATTTTGCTGACTTGACTATTACAATGTTAAAGTTGGTCAGGTATATTAGTATAGTTGCTTTATATCATATTACAGCTTTCTAATACAGTTTGGTTGCATTTTGGCAACATTAAATTCATAAATTATACAATATTAGATGCCTGTTACATGTTTTTAGTTAACACTGTTTTTGGCTATTTTGGCTGCTTTTTATTCATTTGACAGCTTCCTTTATTTAAGATAAATTGTTCACTATTGTCTGCTTGACAATTACATATAGTTTTTATTTAAATCTGATAATAATTAATTTTTTCATGAAATCTTGGTGTATGGTCTCAAATCCAACACATTAATATTTTTTTGTCATTGCAAATATACAATTTTTATTTTAACTTAAACTCTTTCTAATAATGTATTTAAGTCATTTAATACATTTATTTTATTTACATCACATAATATAATGATGGATCTTGTCCATTTATTCACAAAAAATAGTTTTTAATACTATATTCATAGTTATAAAACTTAATAATTATTGACTTTATTCTGGTAGATTCTGACATTATGGTGTCTTATGGTTTTTTCACTCTTATTCACTTTAATAATATATATGGGGTTTTGTCTTAGTCATAGTTTGGTCGTTTTTTCAAGTTGATAGAAATAATTATTATACAAAATTACACAATTTTTTGGGACTACTTGGGTTCGATACTGTTCACTTCACTTTCCTCCTATGCTAACTTACTATATAAATGATTTCTTTTTATGGAACGTTCTGTGACGCTACATATGCCTCACCGTTAAAGTTGATAATTTTGGAAAAACATATCTTTGGTTTTGATGAAATTATCATCTCTATAATAACCCTTTATTAGCTTCTTTATATCTCATTCTTTTATCTTATAATTAAATTCCTGTACTACTCCTTTAATATATTAATCCAACTCAATATTCCTAGTTCGTTCTTTGTCGTAACACCTATTCCTTTCCTTTTTACCTTGATGTTTTATAATTAATCTTTGATATAAATCCCTATCAATTCCCTAACTTACATAGAGGGTTGGGAGTCAGAGTGGCTCGCTATGGCATACATTCTCTGTCCCTTCCTGTCTATCACTACTGAAATCAGAGGCAACACATCCCTGTTCAGAAAATAATAATTGCACCTTTGCAACAAATAATAATAATAATAAAAAAAAAATACAATATTCAAAGATCATAGGCTCCTACACATAAATTCCCTTTCTTAAACTCTTCTGATTAATTCACAATTATATTAATATATCGTTCTCCGCAGGTTAAAATTATCGTTTAAAATCATTCAATGTTAATAGCTATATTCATATTCATCATTACCTCCTTATGTAACACACTGTTTTCCCTTTTTTTTTTTTTCATTTATCATTTCCATTTAAATATCAAATATATATATGACAGTATTTCTCCTTCTTTTCTCCTTTACTAAGTGTCCATCTTGTAATATTTATTTATAATAATCTCTCTCCTTCTATAAGTACGGGTAAGCTGGTAAATATACATTGACATGGCTATTGGAAATAAATCTATATTTTATATATATATCATTATGCCTTTGGTGTAAGGTGTCCTCCTCGTAATATTATTAATAATAATCATAATACAATAATATTTATATTTATTTAAAAATCTCTATCTCCTTTCTAATTATGGCTAAGTTAAAAAATTCACGTTGACATGTTTAGTCAAGGTACCTTCTCTATGGTGCTGTATCTGACTTGGGTCTTTGGTCATGGTACTTGGTTACTGATTGAGTATTCGACTTGCGATTTTTTAATCATGGTACTTTTTTAATGAAGTCTGGTTATACGTTCCTTTTACCTTGTTCCTAATTGTGTCAGTTACCTCGTAGGTATTGTTTTCATGTTTGATAATATTTTGGGTTACATTTGTCAGTTTGGGTTAATTACGTTGATTATTTCAACCCCTTTTGGTTGTGTTCCTTATATTATGTCCTTATTTATCATTCCCATTCCTTTTTAATTCCTTCTCTTTTCAATATTCGACCTTCGATGTTTATCACCTCTACTCCTTCAAATGCCTGGTCTATGACATTTATTCTGGATGATTGGTTTCATGGCATTACCATCTCATCACATGTTTGGGCCATAATTTTTCTGCATAGCGGAATTCCTCCTCTCTCTCACTTTCAGTTTGGGGATCATTATCTGGTTCTCGGCCAGTTTCTGCCAATACATGGTTTACATAAAATACTCGGGGTTTTTCGTCATTATTTGCCTGGTTATGCTGTAATGAAAAACCTGGATTTTCGTGAACTGTTACCCGATTCTCATTATTATTTTGATTAGCGTTTGGCTCTTGTTGGTTGTTACTTTCGTTTCGGGGTGGTTCGTTACTCCTACCCTCTGAAAACTGCTGCCGGTCATTCGCCGTATCACCCTGGCTACCTGGCGGCTGTTGAGTCATATACCCGTAACTTGGTAAATTGGGTGGATATGGTCGTCGATTATCGGCCATCATATAATTTACCTGGGGCCTATATTCATTTTGGTTTCTCCTACCGCCTCCTCCTTGGTTTCCCCCGTTGCGATAACCATTACGTTGACCATAATTACTTCCTCTATAATTATTCCCGCGATAACCGTTTCCCTGGTGGAAGTTCCTACCGTAGTTATTCCCGGTGTAATTACCTCTGTTTGGTCCCGGATAATTGCGGTTAATTGGGCCCTGAGTGGTATCATTTCGGCCGTTTGGTGGGATATTATTATTCTGATTATTGGTGTTTAGATGATTACCGTTCCCACCTCCATTCAGGTTTGGTCCGTTATTATTGTTGTTGTACTCTACCTTACGATTGGGGGGTTGGTAATCCTGGAACCTTCCTGTGGATTCGCAATTTTCCAATAATTTGGCCAGATCGGCTATTTTGCTAATTTGTTGGTATAATTGGGCATCCTTGATCCCATAGCTGTAATGTCCAGCTAACTGCCTTACCAAACATTCTTCTGGGATCGGCGGTATCAACTTCCGTGCTAAACATACCTTTCCCAGGAAATAAGACGTCGGGGACTGTCCATAGGACGCGTCGTATTTGCCATAGAAAATGTCCATTCTTACCCTGTTTTGTGCGGTCTCTGACCAATACTTTTCCTTAAACTGACGTTTAAACTCTGCTAAATTTGTTATTTCGGGTCGTACCGCTATCCACCAGTTATACTTAGTATTTTTAAACGTCTCGTCAAGCATCTCTCTTATCCTGTCCCACCTTGTTTCTCTACTTCTCCCAATAACCTCCTCCATTCTTTCCAAAAATTCCATTGGGTTTCGTCGATAGTCCTGGAAGTTGATTACTTCCCTGTTTTCACTATGACACGTATGAGTGTTTAGTATTGGTGTGTCTCTCAGCGCCTCTAATCTTTCCTGCAGGTTTTTCTCTCTCTGGTCTATTTCCATTATGCTATTTTTGTTAGTTTTTATTTGTTCGTCCAGCCTGTTAGCGATGTCATATGTTTCCTGCATCCTCTCGCTAACGTCTTTCTGGACTTCCTGCATGATGGCGTCTTGGTTCTGCCTTACCTTGTTTTCGAGATTTCTAACATCTTGTTTGGTCTCTACTGTTTGCTCCTCTATACTTTCGAAACGTGTATTGTTTCCTTCCCGTAACCTTTCCAATTGTTTCTCCATGTTTTCGACCTTCCTGTCACTATCGATCTTATTATCATCGATCCTTTTGTTTACTATTTCGTATTTTATGCTAATTTCTTTTTTCAGGGACTCTATGCTTCCTTTTATTTCCTCCTTATCTTCCTGTCTGTTTTTATTCAGGGATTCTATATTTTTGTTCATTTTTTCTTCCATCCTTTGGAACATTTGCTCATTACTTTTTTTAGTCTCCTCCTTGTCTTCCTGTCTATTTCTATTATTCTCTTCCTTATCTTCCCGTCTGTTTTTATTATTCTCCTCCTTGTCTTCCTGTCTATTTCTATTCATATTTTCTTCCATTCTTTGGAGCATCGCCATCATTATTATTACGTTCGTGTCAACGCTCCCTGTTATTGTTTCTGTTTCGGGTTTCTCTGTTTGTTCTACCATTTGTATGGGTTCTTCTCCCGTTTGTTCTTCTAATTCCTCTGCCGTTTGTACCGGTCTTTCCATTTCTAGTGTGGGTGGTTCTAATTCCGTTTCCTCGACCTGTACTGCCTCTCCGTCTTCCACACTTAACTCGGGTTCCACAGTCTTCTTCACCTTCTTTCCCTTTGGTTGCGGCATTTTAATATGTTGGTAGTTGCCGGGCTTGTTCCGTCTTTTTCAAGCCCCACGTTGGGCGCCAATTTATAACAAAAAGAAAGGGGTGTGTGTTTTGTAAAAGTGTTGTAATCTGTCGGGCGTTACCTCCGCGCACTCTTGTTACTTACTCTGTTGACTGGATCCTCTGCAGTGATGTAGTCCTGTAACACAACTTAAAACTATGCTTTTTGTGGGCGCCACTTGGAAACGTTTGTTCCAAGAAAAATTAAATGTGATTGATAAAATTTTTAAATCTACGAAAAAATTTAAACAAGTCAGTTTAGCTTTGAAAAATCAGTTATGTTTAATGATTCTTTAAAAACAACAAACAAATCGTCTGAAGGACTATCATTCATAAAAATTATAAAATTGCAGAGAAAAAATTTTACAAGTTATTATTATTGACAATTTTTTATATGTCCAATCAAGTATCGGCTAGTATTTCAGATTCTGACTCAGTTGACAAGCATGAGTTTAATATGTGAAAAAACTTTAATCTCAGGACGTGACTCCTTTGAACTACCAAGACATATCAATTAGATGCCTTACAAGAAAAAAAAAAAACTAAGTGATTTGAAGGTGTATGTGTGGCGTGTAAAGTACAACTGTGTGATAAATTGTAACCAGGTAACAAAGATTTTAATTTTGGTAAACTCACGTTCCAATGGTCGTTTATTCTCTCACTGGACACTTCCTTCGGGTAGTTTCTCGATCTCGCCTCTTGTTGTGTACACTGAATCTATTTAAAGTCAATTTTTTCGATCGTTACTTTTTCCGCACTTTTTGTCAAAACGTTTGGCAGTAAAATCTCGTTCAAACGCCGCCACTACGAATCATCTGCTTAGCGTTGATTCAGAAATCTGCCACCGCAGCGCTGACTCCCATGCAGTTTTGAGGAAGGCTCAGTGTATTGTTTTGTTTACGTTCGGGGGAATTATTTGTCACGTTAGTCAGTCAATGCGAACACAGCAGAATTCGTTCTCTATTAAATGTTGGGACCCTCCTGGGCCGTCGACGTTCTGGCTGCGTGCTTTCTATTAGAATTTGCCGTATCGCTGCTCTATTTCAGCGATACTTTTTGGCGTATACTCTCGTTGAGGTTAAGTCAGTCGGGTATGTCTATGTACGGGAAAAGCCTTCCTGCCGTGTCTTGTCGATTTCTCGCCTCTCGGTTTCGCCTTAGCTGCGTTGATCAGTGTTGTGTGAGATGCATCAGCTCTGGCGTTCAATCTTCAAGTGTTTTCTGGTCAAATTTTGTCTCGCTTTTATACTAAATCGGGATGACTGTTTTCGTCGACTTCCGGTATATTTGTGTAAAATTCTTTCTAGATTGTTCGAGAATAAACGAAATGGAATGTCATAGAACAATTTTCACTTCCGTAGAAGCTTTTAGAACGAATTTCTTATTCTTCATACAATGGATATTTCAAAATTTACACTGGTATTTATCAAACAGTTTCACATTAGTACTTACAATTTGTATGCCATTAATGTATTTATATTCCTTGTTTTTTACTGAATCTAGCGATACTAAATATGATTGGTATCTAATTAACTTAAGTCTAAAAAACATTACAATTTACAACCTTCACCTTGAGTTGTAGTCATTAAAAACTCAATATTATTAATAAAAATTGTTGTGGAGTTATAAAGTTCCCTTCACAAGCTGGACATCTACTACTACTACTCTCCTACAACAAAATAAACAAATTTTAACATCAATAAAACACAAATAAATACAATTTTATATGGCCTCTGCTCATGGCCTAGGTTCTTGTCAGTTTTCTAATACAATGATTAGTCTTTTTCCTTAATATATGTATTATTTCACCACTATACACACAGAGTTTATTATTTTGTCTATCTTTTGTGATACCTGGTTACTTTGTACATATTTTATATTTATCACAAGATGACATAGCATCATTGATTGTCTTGAGATGTCATTTTTTATGGTGTGACAAATCTCACTCTAAATAGTTAAATTCTTTTAGAATTGATTTTACTTTCAACTGAGTTTATTTCTTATTAAGGTATTTTGATGTATTGTACCTTTCTATCTCATTTTTGTTAGTATTATGTAAGTATTTTAGCCAGATCTGATTCTTTTGTACTGGATAATTGGCTTCAGCCATACATGGTATAAGTAAATATTTTGCTGACTTGACTATTACAATGTTAAAGTTGGTCAGGTATATTAGTATAGTTGCTTTATATCATATTACAGCTTTCTAATACAGTTTGGTTGCATTTTGGCAACATTAAATTCATAAATTATACAATATTAGATGCCTGTTACATGTTTTTAGTTAACACTGTTTTTGGCTATTTTGGCTGCTTTTTATTCATTTGACAGCTTCCTTTATTTAAGATAAATTGTTCACTATTGTCTGCTTGACAATTACATATAGTTTTTATTTAAATCTGATAATAATTAATTTTTTCATGAAATCTTGGTGTATGGTCTCAAATCCAACACATTAATATTTTTTTGTCATTGCAAATATACAATTTTTATTTTAACTTAAACTCTTTCTAATAATGTATTTAAGTCATTTAATACATTTATTTTATTTACATCACATAATATAATGATGGATCTTGTCCATTTATTCACAAAAAATAGTTTTTAATACTATATTCATAGTTATAAAACTTAATAATTATTGACTTTATTCTGGTAGATTCTGACATTATGGTGTCTTATGGTTTTTTCACTCTTATTCACTTTAATAATATATATGGGGTTTTGTCTTAGTCATAGTTTGGTCGTTTTTTCAAGTTGATAGAAATAATTATTATACAAAATTACACAATTTTTTGGGACTACTTGGGTTCGATACTGTTCACTTCACTTTCCTCCTATGCTAACTTACTATATAAATGATTTCTTTTTATGGAACGTTCTGTGACGCTACAACGTATATGTTATAAAATTGTGTTAGTTTATGATTAAGTCTTACAAAATTGTTTATCACTAGAAGTTATCGTAGTTTTAATGAGAAGGTGAAGAGGTATTATCGGGCCGTTACCCTTCGAGTTTCAGTTTTCTCTGTAAACGATCGCTGCAGACGCGACTTAACATAGCATGTGAATAGTTTATATTCGTTAAAATCAACAATATATTTGTTACGTTTCATAAACGTTTGCTTCTTATTTAAGAGTCTGACGTTATAGTTAACGTTCAGACAGTTCACCAGCCTTCAAAGTTATTGTTGCTTTATTTTGGTTTATCGCGTTTAAGGCGTTAATGAATCAGGGGTTTGGCTAAATCTGCGACGGTATGTCTAAATCTGATGCGACAGAATAATCAGTTCCTAGATTAAATAAATCATTAAAAAACGCACCAATTTTAATTTTGTTTCTTCCATGTATTAGACGTTGTCTGTTATGTTTCGCCACTGTTATATCTACTATTTCTTCGGCGGCCTCTTTTTCTTCTTTCGCAAAGCATGCGATCTAACCAAGCATGCTGTCTTTAATGGTTAACGACATAAAGATCATGTATCAGAATTTATAGGAAATTGAGTCGACAGGCACTTCAACCTAAGCTTTATTTGTTGTATCCAGTTTGAGAAGACAATTAACTTTCAGTCTCCATTGGGAGACACACCTAATGGAAAATAAAATTAAGTTTTATTAAATATGGTAGGCCACAAGCCTCTTTATAGTCTTAAACTTTATTTCAGTAATGACCAAAATGACTATATGATGAAAAGTTTTATGTCGCTCGGTTATTAACAAAAAACAATTTAAAACATTTGTGTTGATTCTCTGACAAAACATATTGTATAAGGATAATACAGAAATACTATACATATCATGAGAATTTTTGTACGAATGTATATTTATCCCATGTTATGTACAGAATAATAATAACTATTACACTATATGTTATTGTTGTAATTTAATAAGAGTAATTATAATATGCCATAAATGTTAACACTTATTATATGCGTAGGCTATTAATTACGTATATTTGTACTGTCCGTACACACGAAGTCATGATGACAATAAACTCCAAACCTTAACCAAAAAAAGTGTCGAAATGTCGACAAAAATTGTGTCTAGTTAATGATTGAACCTTAAACAACTTTCTGTCAGTACAAGTTATCAAAAAGTACATTTTTGTCAAGCCCGCTCTGAATTGTTACTCTGTTTTTCCAAACGCCTATCGAATGATAATCAATGTAACTTGTGGTGGAATTCGTCACAGTGCCTAAGTTAACTAAATCAATAGAAATGATTTTCCTATTCGTATTCACTGCTATAAGAACAAAACAGTGCTTAGTATGTCTGTTGGTTGGCATAAACACATATGGATTGGGTAGGGTTGGGTGGTCCTGAGGTACAGAACACGATACAGAACTACAGTTCACACTCAAGTAGTAGCCTATCTGTTCCATTATTTACCACCCGACTTATCGAGATTCACAGAGAATTGCTATATATGGTCTAATTCAACATCGGTTCTTTTGGTCTAACCATTATCGGTCTGACTTTTAATTAATGATGCCATAGATACTTAAATTAATTAGCTCAAAATCTGTAAATAAATGTAGAGTTCAGGGGTATAAGCAAATGGACATTAATACATAAATTTTACACAACATCGCTTTGGCACAAGAACTGTTAAATTGATCAACTGCACTCACCTGTTTTAAATATAATTTATTTCTATTAAAATTATACCAGATTTAGTCGATCTGTTACAAAAATCGCATAAACAACATATCTTAACATGTACTATATGTGGATATTACAAAAAAGTTCGCGGATTATCTGTGATTTTAGATTAACTAAAAACGTATTCATTAACATCTATTTCTTGACTTTCAGCTTTCCTACTGTTCAAATCCCTTGACGTAAATGATACTGAACAAGAAAAGTACTTAGTAATGTTCCATAACTGTTTACAATGTGTGTGTTTAATTAAATTTAATTTTAATAATATGTGTTTCGTCGTCTGCTAACGTATTATCTATGATCATGCGATAGTAGTCGTGAGGTATGAGGTAGTAAACACATGTTATAGCCAGACAACAGTAACAATGTTATTAAAATAATATGTGTTTCGTCGTCTGCTAACGTATTATCTATGATCGTACGATAGTAGACGTGAGGTATGAGGTAGTAAACACATGTTATAGCCAGACAACATACGGTGTAATTAATTAATTTGTGAATTACTTAATTACTTAATTTAATTATGTCTTGCTTAATGAAGTATATCCTTCATAAGCCAATTATAACAACGTAATTAAGGTGTAAATCTATTAATTACTCAGGTTGCTTCTTTAAGATTAATATGGTTCTTTATGTTTATTGATCAATCAATAATATAGATCGATTCGTGCGTTAGCCGCCATTTACGACAGTGTAATTAAAGTGCTAATATAAGATTCTAGAATTCTCAAGAGTGTTCACTTATTACACATTAAAATTTATGTGGTTATAATAGTGAATTGAATTGTGGATTACACTGGGTTTTCTGATAATGATGAAAGCATTATTGATCTGCTTACGTACTAATTTATTATATGTTTAACACTTGTATTCAATAACAAACATATATCTTCCTGGTATCTGTAAATACATCAAAACATCGAACCTATACATGTCAAAATATAAATTCCTTCTTAATCGCTCTCTGAAATACATATAACATATATAAAATATACATACAACAAAATCAAATAATATTTACTTTATCTAATGCGTTCATTCATCCAGATAGAATTAGCTTTAATAGATCATGATTATATTTTAAATGCAACCTTCCTTGGATAACTTTTATCATAATTACTCAGGTTTGATTCTTTGAAAGAGACAGGACAGTAGTTTGATTATGCTAATAAAATCATAAAGTGTTACTTGGTAATAGTTTATCCGTTATTTCCATCGGTGCTAGATTCCAGGTGATGACGATTATTTGAAGACGGTGCTCCATTGGGTGATGATGATGATGATGATGATCACTTTCACTGGTTATATGCACACACGCCGTTAATAGAATAGTGTAGGTGTGTTATGTTTATTCACTGTCCGCACAATTCACCTCGTCTCCGCGTAAAACCATCATTAAGTAATAAATACTTACTTAAGTGTTCATATGTGGTTCTTTGTGTGTCTACACAAGGTATTAGTGTGTGGTTATCTAATAGTTCTTTTTAAATAAGAGTGTCTTGACTACTGTAAATTATGAATATTACTGTGTCGTTCACGCACATTGTGAATTGTTGTTCGTCATACTGTTTTACTAAATCGCCAACGATTCTAATTTTCTAAGTTCACTAAAGTTCAGTCCGAACTTCACTATGTCCGTTTAGTTCACCATACCGCGTACCTCAAGACTTCACGGTTGATCGATATACCGATTCACTATCGAAATTCACGTGACTGTTTTTGATATAAGTACTGCACTTAATAAACTTATGAAATTGTCTATAACATTATGAGATTAATCACGACAGTTATGTGTCTCTCTAATACTTTTATAGCCCGAAAATATTGTAAGACTCTTCGCGAACTGCTCGATAAATCTGCGTCGCGAACGACTCAAAAGATATTATAAGACTCCGTCAAAATTTATTATTATAAGACTGCCTCAAAAATTATTATTAGACTGCCTCTTCCCGTGTCGGACACTTAGTTTTTATCAACGTCTCCCTACTAGAATTTGGTCTCTGGCTTGTCCACGCCTAAGATTACTATGATAGGCTGAATAACTACCCTCTCTCGAAGTCTTTTCCCACCATTTCGAAGTCTTCCAGTTTTCTACCCTCTGATTTGTTCTTCTCCTAGTTGCTATGGAAACTGGCTTCTCCTTCGCTCTCTTTCGTGAAATACTTTGTTCTGATACGTAGCTAGATATGTCCTTTGAATCGTCTTGTCCAGGCGTCACTCTCGTTCGGAGAAATGCAAGACATTGCTCGCCTGTCAATCAACTTATTGTTTCGAGTTTCAAGCAAGGGTTTGGCCTAACATCTTGGGTATTGTTCGTTTCTGTAACTCCGCGTCCTGGCAATTAACCGTTTTCCATCCAGCGTCAACAGCTGCAACCTCCACGCTTTCTCGTTGTAAATCTCAGCTTGTCACTTAGACGTACATCCCGCTGTGTGACATCGTTGCTTCTATTCACAATTTGTTGCTCGGATCGTTTCTATAGACTGCAACGCTTCTTCAATCCTTTGTGCCTCGCCTCGTTTTTTGTCGTGAACTCGTTTCTTAGCTACACCCTTAAATGTATCTTCGCTTCGATTCTGCGTAAACGTGTGACTGAGGCCAAGTACATTGTTCGGTTTGTTTTGGTGTCATAATTCTCCGTTGGTCCTCTCCTGTCAACTTGAGTCGTCGTTCCTTTTGTTACCTCGTGCTGGACACGCTTCCATTGTCTGATATTGGCGTTGGTTGTCGCCTATCCCAATTAACTATGGCCCTGTTCTTGGAGTCGCTGCCACCGCTGCGTGTGAACAGACTGGTCGAGAAGGAAAATTAAATTTTTTAATTTTCCGATCGCTACAGCGTCCCCAATGTGGATTTAATGACGTGACCTCAGGTAACAATTGAATCCAGATTCTGCGCCCTGTGTTCGCCGTGCCCATCTTCGTTTGTGAGAAGTGTATCTTGATGACTTACTT
The DNA here is from genome assembly GCA_034769895.1 of Magicicada septendecula. NCBI lineage: Eukaryota > Metazoa > Arthropoda > Insecta > Hemiptera > Cicadidae > Magicicada > Magicicada septendecula. Next base: position 730,362,659 of record CM068367.1, read on the forward strand.
CCGTGCTGTGTGTTGCATTTGGTATACCCCCTTTTGGTTTAGATCAATTATTTGAATTTATTGCCATCCATTTGGATTGTTTGAACGCATCTAATATGAACGCTTGCATGTGTTAATTGTGTAAACGTGTTTACATCTTATTATAAACAAATTATAAATATTCAATAAATATTTGAACTAACTACAAAACAATTTGACATTATTTCTTAAAGAATAGACATGTAATGCATCAATAAATGAACTAATATAAAATTTAATTAACTGAAGACTACGCTTCACGTATTGTAATAAAGAAAATCCTTGACTAATTAGTCCAAGTATTCCTTTAGTTACTTTCATTGCATAATTACTTTAATAATTTGGTTAATAACAGTTACGATCGTTGTGTTGTTACCTTTAATCTATACCACAATCGATCCTATTAACTAAACATGTACACATATTCTTAAAGTAACCATTAAGTAATCTTAACCTAACATCAGTTCAAAATTTAATTTAGTTATTATACACAATTTCGTCAATTTGGTTTACTTTACATGAGAAATATTGATCTACACTGATCATTCACATCCTTTCTTTTATTTATTTCACCTGTGACAATTTATTGCCACTTAATTAGATTAGAGTTTTATAATGAGAATGTCTTTTTATTCACAAAATTCCATAAAAACAACATTAATCAAAGTGTTCATTCACTTGTATCACTTAACGTATCGTTAGTCTTTTAATATCGTTAGTCTTTTACTCACATGTGTTATTCTTAAGGAATTACATAAATCTTTAAATTTAAATTTACAATATATATCGTGTTTTAATGGTTGGCTAGCCTGAATGAGATTCACGCGTCAACAACCCTAGCGTATGTGACTCAGCTCATCAGCTAACACAACAAGATATCCTCTTATCTGCTCCCTGTAGATTACACACCATCCTTCCGTTCATGGTACTTCTTAATTTGTCTTATATTAAATTTTCCTCGGACTTTGTTTTCATCTTCGCAATCGACGAGCTGGTAAGTAGCGTCTCCAAGGATCCGGTGTATTTTATATGGTCCACTATATAATTCATAGAATTTATCAATTTTCTTTTGAATTGCGTCGGATTGATAGTATGTTCTTATTAAAACTTTCTCTCCGACCTCAAATTTAGTAATTGCTTTACTTTCATTAATTAACTTTGCTTGTTTTTCTCGCTTTTTCTTTATTTTTATGAATATTTTGCTATTATCTGTTTTTTTAACTCCGACAATATCTTGGTCTAAATATTTCTTCCATGCTCTTGTTGGTTTCCTGCCGAGGTGTGCTTCATAAGGTGTTACCTCAATGGTGTCGTGATAAACCTCGTTGATGCAGCTTTCAATTATTTTGACATATCGTGACCATTTGGTATGCTGTTCATGAACAAATATTCGAAATAAATTACAAGTTGCCTGTTGACTCTCTCAGCTAAATTGGCACACGGGTTTCTTATAGCTGTATATTTAGGTTGAATGTTCAACTCCCTCAGCCCATTTATCCATTTCTTGGAAGTAAACTGAATTCCGTTGTCGGTAAGTACCGATTTTGGATAACCCACTTCTTCGCAGTATTGTTTCATTCTCCTTAATGTTGTCGTCGTCGTCGCCCTTCGGAGTGTAAACAATCTGACGTATTTTGTGAAATTGTCAATGACTACAAACAGGTATTTAACTCCGGCCGCTGCCATGGGTAAGGGTCCGTAATAATTAGCACTTACAAGCTCACCCCTCCCTAACGGTGTAAACGCTTTTGTACCACCGAACAAAATCCTGTTACTGGTGTCCTTACATTTTTGACATACATCACACATTTTTATGTGAACTTTCACTTTCTTTAGTATCTTGTCCATAGTGAAATGTTCTTGTAGTATTTCCATGCATTTTTTCGCTCCCATGTGTCCGTACATACTGTGTATTTCGGCAATTAATTTTTCAGATACGCTATCAGGTATATACAACTTCCATTCGTTTTTGCGTCGTCTGTATAATTTACCAATAACGTATTTATAAAATTCACTCTATTCCTTATCTGCGCTTCCTACACTAATTTTATTAATAATAGATTTAAGCTTAATATCGTTGAGTTGGTATTTTCCGATGTCTTTGATAATTCTACTCACCTCCTTGTCCATTTTAATTGTTATATGGTTAACTAAGTATTCGTATATATCCTCGTTGACTTCTTCTGGTATGGCGTCTGTTGGATTTCTACTTAGAATATCGGCAACAACGTTGTCCTTACCTTTGCAATGTACAATGTCAAATTTATATTATTGAATACTAAACTCCATCTTGTTATGCGGGAATTGTTTAAATGACACTTGTGCATGAAGGTCAGTGCCTTGTTATCAGTGATAACGGTCAAAGGCTGTCCCAAAATATAAATGCGAAACTTCTCTAAACATCGTACGATACATAGTAGTTCTTTTTCTGTAGCGAAATAATTCCTCTCGGCGCCTATAAATGTTCTACTTGTAAACGCAATGACTCCGATTCTCCCTTCTTCATCTAACTGGTACAATTGACCACCGTATGCAAAATTACTGGCGTCACATTGCATATAATACCTTTGATTAACTCGAGGAAATCTTAAAATAACAGTTTCAATAAATAATTCCTTAACTTGCTGAAAACAATTATTCAACTCCGGTGTCCAAATGAATTTACATCCCCTTTTCAATAATTCAAGCAGCGGTTGCGTGGTTTCCGCATATTTATCCGTGAAACGGTTATAAAAGTTGGTGAGTTCCAAGAAACCCTTCAGTTGTTTCTGATTCTTAGGAGTAGGAAACTTCATAATAGCGCTTATCTTCTCCTCCGTCGCCTGGATTCCCTGCGTTGTAAGGCGATATCCTAGGTAAGAGATTTCCTGTCTGAAGAATTGCGATTTCTCTAAACTTATCGTTAAATTTGCTTTTCTTAAATTCTCTAATAATAATTCTAAGTGTGCTAAATGTGTTTCTAGACTATTAGAATAACATAGACAGTCATCCACATAAATAATAGTATTTCTTTTGAGCTCTTCTTCTAATACCACGTCTAATCCCCTCGTTAACGCCGCCGAACTGGTACTTAATCCAAATGGTGTGACCGTAAAGCGGTAGCACTTACCCTCATACATAAAGGCTGTGAAATCTCGGCATTCTGGCTTTAATGGTACCTGCCAGAAGCTACTGGTCAGATCGACTGTAGACAAGTACTTCATCTCGCTGCATCTTGCCAATATATCATTTATCGGTGAGGCTCCCTCGTAGTCCGGGATCGTCACACTGTTTACCTTCCTCGCATCCAGACATAATCGGACCCTTCCATCCTTCTTTATCACAGTCACAAGTGGGTTTACGAATAGGCTGTTGCAACGTTCAATCACCCCAAAACGTAACATACGACTTATTTCTTCCTGAACTTTCCCCTCCTATGCAAGCGGGACTGGCCATCCTCTCTGGAAATACGGTGTCCTGTCTGTCACTTGGAATTCGTGTGCGTATCCGTCGATTCTTCCGGGGCACTCCCTGAATAAACTCCTGTTCCTTACTAACATTTCCTTTAATCGTGTCAATACATTTTCATCTCCACAGTCAATACTTTCCACCTTTTCGTCAATACTCCGCATGATTTCTTCATCTTCTTCTCTGCTTATCACCGCCATATGCATGATTGGTATCGCATACTCTGCTTCCGTCAGCTTTTCCTTTCAGCTCGATTATTCTCCTTCCTATATCTATACGGCATCCGGTTTCCTGTAGAAAACTCATCCCTAAAATACATGGTTTAACAAGATCCGGTATAATTAAAAACACACATTCGCTCCTAACTCCATCTATTTCTATATCACATAATATTTGTTTCTTAATTAATTTTGATTTGTTTCCTACTGCGCTAATTACAAGAGTGTTGGTCATGGGCAATATTTCGTACGGTTCTATGCCCTTCTTATTTTGATTATACCACGTTTCTGACATACCATTGATCAAACTCCCGGTGTCAATAAGAGCTAATACAGTTATATCATTATTGAATTTTATAATTACTTCGGGACACTTTAATACACGCTGAGCAATTTCCTCTTCATCATCATACAATAAGTCATTTCTTAAATCTGGTAGAAGGATATGTACATTATTGGTAGTATCATCGTCTGGTAAATTAACTATCTTATTTACTGGGTCGCGTGATTTTTTTTTTTCTCTTCCTGGTGCTGCATTTTGGGTTCGTCGGCCTTCGACGTAGACGCACCTTTGTTCACGAAACTAATAGTGTTGACAGGCTGCCCTCCTGCGTTCCGGTTGTATTGTGTACGGGCGGTCACTTTCACACCCCATTCCCGTTTGGGTCTGTTGTCCTCTCTCTCTCTGCCGACTTTTACCTTCTGCTTTCGCTGCGTACTGAAATTCTTTGTTATTGCGTGGTCGAATCTGTGTGTATTCGACGATCAATGACTCGAAATTCGGAATTGTAGTTATACCTCTCGTAATAACGGCCAATTGTACGTCACGACCGAAATGGCGTGCGATCTTACGAATCAATTGTCTATCAGTTATCGTGGGCGTCAGTTGTCTACTTTCTAAGAGAATACGCTCGATATACTGAATAACGCTTACTTGTCCGTGCCAATCAAATCTCCCATACTCGAGGTGGTCTCTAATTTCGTCTTGACGTTCTTGCCCCCAGTATTTTTGCGTAAAGGCTTCCCTGAACTCTTCAAAAGTAGTTATCTGATTCCTGATGACTCGCCACCAAATACCGGCGTCCATCTCAAGGTGCCTACCAATCCATTTAATACTGTCATTAGGATAATATGTCTCTTGTAGTTCCGATAGCTCCTTCAGGAATTCCATGGGATACCTATCGGTCCCATTATACTTAAGATCGTGATGGTGCGGTCCATTGATTCTGTTTCCGTTCCCACACTCACCTTCAATTAATTGCCTTTGCAGTCGTTCTTGTGTTTCTCTCATGTTTGCTATGTGACACTTTAGTTCTTCAATTCGTATAGTTTTTTCTTTAGACGTTTCGTCCAATTTCTGTTCTGTTGAGCGTTGTTTGTTATCGACTTCTTCAAGTTTTTGTTTCATGACGTTGTTTGTGTGGCACTGCTCCTGCTGCTTCTGTTGTATTGTTTCGTGTAGTTCGGCTGCTAAGTCTTCCTGTTTTTTGTTACTGTCTTTTATGTGCATTTCTATTTTGTTGTGAATCCTTTTAATGCTTGTCTGAGTGCTCTGGATGGCTCCTTTCCATTCTTGGCGGTCTGTTTCACGTGCCTCCCGCATTTCTTCATACTTCTTATCTGCGTCTTCCTTTAATTCTTTAACTGAGTCATCTTGTTTCCTTTGCATCTCGTTAAACTTCTCCTCCCAGGTATGTCGGTATTCGCGTAATTCCGAACGCATCTGCGCTATTTGCTCAGATACTTGTTGCTTCACTTCTTCTTTGTTTTGGTCGAGTTTCTCGCTTCTTATTTTATTATTTTCTCCTATTTGTGTCCTGATTTCTTCACATTGTTTATCAAATTTTTCGTTGATAATTCTGTTATTTTCATTTTGTTTATCAATATTCTCGCTAATTAATGCCATTAGTGTTTGTAGGCTCACTTCTTGGGGTCTAGGCGTCGGTCCCCGCGCCCTGACGTCTGGAGTCTCCACAACACTGTCTGGATCGCTAGGTACGTTGTCCTCCTCGGTATTAGGCATACCTAGCTGATTATTAACCTCAAATTCCACACTGTCCGAATTACTGGCCATCTTTGCCCTACTGCGAGTGATCATTCAAACTAGCCTCTACACTATGAATTATCTTTATCTTACTCTAGGTTAATCTACTCTACTGCCTGCTCTTTACCCGAACTTGTACGTGATACTTTATCGCGTTCAAACCGTGCGGTTGGGCGCCAAATTTATACGGTGTAATTAATTAATTTGTGAATTACTTAATTACTTAATTTAATTATGTCTTGCTTAATGAAGTATATCCTTCATAAGCCAATTATAACAACGTAATTAAGGTGTAAATCTATTAATTACTCAGGTTGCTTCTTTAAGATTAATATGGTTCTTTATGTTTATTGATCAATCAATAATATAGATCGATTCGTGCGTTAGCCGCCATTTACGACAGTGTAGTTAAAGTGTTAATATAAGATTCTAGAATTCTTAAGAGTGTTCACTCATTACGCACTAAAATTTATGTGGTTATAATAGTGAATTGAATTGTGGATTACACTGGGTTTCTGATAATGATGAAAGCATTATTGATCTGCTTACGTACTAATTTATTATATGTTTAACACTTGTATTCAATAACAAACATATATCTTCCTGGTATCTGTGAATACATCAAAACATCGAACCTATACATGTCAAAATATAAATTCCTTCTTAATCGCTCTCTGAAATACATATAACATATATAAAATATACATACAACAAAATCAAATAATATTTACTTTATCTAATGCGTTCATTCATCCAGATAGAATTAGCTTTAATAGATCATGATTATATTTTAAATGCAACCTTCCTTGGATAACTTTTATCATAATTACTCAGGTTTGATTCTTTGAAAGAGACAGGACAGTAGTTTGATTATGCTAATAAAATCATAAAGTGTTACTTGGTAATAGTTTATCCGTTATTTCCATCGGTGCTAGATTCCAGGTGATGACGATTATTTGAAGACGGTGCTCCATTGGGTGATGATGATGATGATGATGATCACTTTCACTGGTTATATGCACACACGCCGTTAATAGAATAGTGTAGGTGTGTTATGTTTATTCACTGTCCGCACAATTCACCTCGTCTCCGCGTAAAACCATCATTAAGTAATAAATACTTACTTAAGTGTTCATATGTGGTTCTTTGTGTGTCTACACAAGGTATTAGTGTGTGGTTGTCTAATAGTTCTTTTTAAATAAGAGTGTCTTGACTACTGTAAATTATTAATATTACTGTGTCGTTCACGCACATTGTGAATTGTTGTTCGTCATACTGTTTTACTAAATCGCCAACGATTCTAATTTTCTAAGTTCACTAAAGTTCAGTCCGAACTTCACTATGTCCGTTTAGTTCACCATACCGCGTACCTCAAGACTTCACGGTTGATCGATATACCGATTCACTATCGAAATTCACGTGACTGTTTTTGATATAAGTACTGCACTTAATAAACTTATGAAATTGTCTATAACATTATGAGATTAATCACGACAGTTATGTGTCTCTCTAATACTTTTATAGCCCGAAAATATTGTAAGACTCTTCGCGAACTGCTCGATAAATCTGCGTCGCGAACGACTCAAAAGATATTATAAGACTCCGTCAAAATTTATTATTATAAGACTGCCTCAAAAATTATTATTAGACTGCCTCTTCCCGTGTCGGACACTTAGTTTTTATCAACGTCTCCCTACTAGAATTTGGTCTCTGGCTTGTCCACGCCTAAGATTACTATGATAGGCTGAATAACTACCCTCTCTCGAAGTCTTTTCCCACCATTTCGAAGTCTTCCAGTTTTCTACCCTCTGATTTGTTCTTCTCCTAGTTGCTATGGAAACTGGCTTCTCCTTCGCTCTCTTTCGTGAAATACTTTGTTCTGATACGTAGCTAGATATGTCCTTTGAATCGTCTTGTCCAGGCGTCACTCTCGTTCGGAGAAATGCAAGACATTGCTCGCCTGTCAATCAACTTATTGTTTCGAGTTTCAAGCAAGGGTTTGGCCTAACATCTTGGGTATTGTTCGTTTCTGTAACTCCGCGTCCTGGCAATTAACCGTTTTCCATCCAGCGTCAACAGCTGCAACCTCCACGCTTTCTCGTTGTAAATCTCAGCTTGTCACTTAGACGTACATCCCGCTGTGTGACATCGTTGCTTCTATTCACAATTTGTTGCTCGGATCGTTTCTATAGACTGCAACGCTTCTTCAATCCTTTGTGCCTCGCCTCGTTTTTTGTCGTGAACTCGTTTCTTAGCTACACCCTTAAATGTATCTTCGCTTCGATTCTGCGTAAACGTGTGACTGAGGCCAAGTACATTGTTCGGTTTGTTTTGGTGTCATAAATCTCCGTTGGTCCTCTCCTGTCAACTTGAGTCGTCGTTCCTTTTGTTACCTCGTGCTGGACACGCTTCCATTGTCTGATATTGGCGTTGGTTGGCACCTATCCCAATTAACTATGGCCCTGTTCTTGGAGTCGCTGCCACCGCTGCGTGTGAACAGACTGGTCGAGAAGGAAAATTAAATTTTTTGTTTGATCGCTACAAACAGTAACAATGTTAATAAAATAATATGTGTTTTGCGTATGATAACGTATTGTCTATGATCATGCGAGGTATGAGGTAGTAAACACATGTTATTGCCAGACAACAGTAACAATGTTTTAAAATAATATGTGTTTCGTCGTCTGCTAACGTATTATCTATGATCATGCGAGGTATGAGGTAGTAAACACATGTTATAGCCAGACAACAGTAACAATGTTATTAAAATTTTATGTGTTTCGTCGTCTGCTAACGTATTATCTATGACCATGCGAGGTATGAGGTAGTAAACACATGTTATAGCCAGACAACAGTTACAATGTTATTAAAATAATATGTGTTTCGGCGTCTGCTAACGTATTATCTATGATCATGCGAGGTATGAGGTAGTAAACACATGTTATAGCCAGACAACAGTAACAATGTTATTAAAATAATATGTTTCGTCGTTTGCTAACGTATAATCTATGATCATGCTAGGTATGAGGTAGTAAACACATGTTATAGCCAAACAACAGTAACAATGTTATTACAATAATATGTGTTTCGTCGTCTGCTAACGTATTATCTATGATCATGCGAGGTATGAGGTAGTAAACACATGTTATAGCCAGACAACAGTAACAATTTTATTAAAATAATATGTTTCGTCGTCTGCTACCGTATTATCTATGATCATGCGAGGTATGAGGTAGTAAACACATGTTATAGCCAGACAACAGTAACAATGTTATTAAAATAATATGTGTTTCGTCGTCTGCTAACGTATTATCTATGATCATGCGATAGTAGACGTGAGGTATGAGGTAGTAAACACATGTTATACCCAGACAACAGTAACAATGTTATTAAAATAATATGTGTTTCGTCGTCTGCTACCGTATTATCTATGATCATGCGAGGTATGAGGTAGTAAACACATGTTATAGCCAGACAACAGTAACAATTTTATTAAAATAATATGTTTCGTCGTCTGTTAACGTATTATCTATGATCATGCGAGGTATGAGGTAGTAAACACATGTTATAGCCAGACAACAGTAACAATTTTATTAAAATAATATGTTTCGTCGTCTGCTACCGTATTATCTATGATCATGCGAGGTATGAGGTAGTAAACACATGTTATAGCCAGACAACAGTAACAATTTTATTAAAATAATATGTTTCGTCGTCTGCTACCGTAATATCTATGATCATGCGAGGTATGAGGTAGTAAACACATGTTATAGCCAGACAACAGTAACAATTTTATTAAAATAATATGTTTCGTCGTCTGCTACCGTATTATCTATGATCATGCGAGGTATGAGGTAGTAAACACATGTTATAGCCAGACAACAGTAACAATGTTATTAAAATAATATGTGTTTCGTCGTCTGCTAACGTATTATCTATGATCATGCGAGGTATGAGGTAGTAAACACATGTTACAGCCAGACAACAGTAACAATGTTATTAAAATAATATGTGTTTCGTCGTCTGCTAACGTATTATCTATGATCATGCGATAGTAGACGTGAGGTATGAGGTAGTAAACACATGTTATAGCCAGACAACAGTAACAATGTTATTAAAATAATATGTGTTTCGTCGTCTGCTAACGTATTATCTATGATCATGCGATAGTAGACGTGAGGTATGAGGTAGTAAACACATGTTATACCCAGACAACAGTAACAATGTTATTAAAATAATATGTGTTTCGTCGTCTGCTACCGTATTATCTATGATCATGCGAGGTATGAGGTAGTAAACACATGTTATAGCCAGACAACAGTAACAATTTTATTAAAATAATATGTTTCGTCGTCTGCTACCGTATTATCTATGATCATGCGAGGTATGAGGTAGTAAACACATGTTATAGCCAGACAACAGTAACAATTTTATTAAAATAATATGTTTCGTCGTCTGCTACCGTATTATCTATGATCATGCGAGGTATGAGGTAGTAAACACATGTTATAGCCAGACAACAGTAACAATTTTATTAAAATAATATGTTTCGTCGTCTGCTACCGTATTATCTATGATCATGCGAGGTATGAGGTAGTAAACACATGTTATAGCCAGACAACAGTAACAATTTTATTAAAATAATATGTTTCGTCGTCTGCTACCGTATTATCTATGATCATGCGAGGTATGAGGTAGTAAACACATGTTATAGCCAGACAACAGTAACAATTTTATTAAAATAATATGTTTCGTCGTCTGCTACCGTATTATCTATGATCATGCGAGGTATGAGGTAGTAAACACATGTTATAGCCAGACAACAGTAACAATTTTATTAAAATAATATGTTTCGTCGTCTGCTACCGTATTATCTATGATCATGCGAGGTATGAGGTAGTAAACACATGTTATAGCCAGACAACAGTAACAATTTTATTAAAATAATATGTTTCGTCGTCTGCTACCGTTTTAGCTATGATCATGCGAGGTATGAGGTAGTAAACACATGTTATAGCCAGACAACAGTAACAATTTTATTAAAATAATATGTTTCGTCGTCTGCTACCGTTTTAGCTATGATCATGCGAGGTATGAGGTAGTAAACACATGTTATAGCCAGACAACAGTAACAATTTTATTAAAATAATATGTTTCGTCGTCTGCTACCGTATTATCTATGATCATGCGAGGTATGAGGTAGTAAACACATGTTATAGCCAGACAACAGTAACAATTTTATTAAAATAATATGTTTCGTCGTCTGCTACCGTATTATCTATGATCATGCGAGGTATGAGGTAGTAAACACATGTTATAGCCAGACAACAGTAACAATTTTATTAAAATAATATGTTTCGTCGTCTGCTACCGTATTATCTATGATCATGCGAGGTATGAGGTAGTAAACACATGTTATAGCCAGACAACAGTAACAATGTTATTAAAATAATATGTGTTTCGTCGTCTGCTAACGTATTATCTATGATCATGCGATAGTAGACGTGAGGTATGAGGTAGTAAACACATGTTATACCCAGACAACAGTAACAATGTTATTAAAATAATATGTGTTTCGTCGTCTGCTACCGTATTATCTATGATCATGCGAGGTATGAGGTAGTAAACACATGTTATAGCCAGACAACAGTAACAATTTTATTAAAATAATATGTTTCGTCGTCTGTTAACGTATTATCTATGATCATGCGAGGTATGAGGTAGTAAACACATGTTATAGCCAGAGAACAGTAACAATGTTATTTGCGTATATAAATGAATGCACACTAACATTCACAGCGGACTAAAACCAACAGTTATCCGGTCACTGAATCTGTAAGCCAAGTTTGCTTAATGTCGTGTTTCTTCACTTTTGTTCAAGAGGATGGCCGCTATATGTTTTGAAAGTTTATTCACACACATGAACGCACCATAGTACCTATTACCATAAAATGGTGTAGACTTGAATAACTAGAGTTTAATCACGCACAGATTTCTTCCGCTCTTTTCTGTCCTTTGCCAGTGTCTTTCCGTCATCTCAAGGTCTTTTTGTTCTCTTTATAGAATTTTTGTGTATTATCCCGGAATTGTCTACGTATTTCCTGTCCATATTTTCTTAATTTTCGTTTCCTATATTCGTCTTACTGGTCTTGTCTCTTTTATTCGTAGGACTACAAGGAATTTATGGTAATATAAATTGTCTTTCTTCTTTTTTATCTTCGTCTTTTTATCATGTGTAGTTGATGCAGAAGGGTAATTTAATTAATGAAATGTATAATGCAGGTTTAGTATCATAATTACCACGAATGAATTCAGATTTCAACAGCCAATAGAGAACAAATTCATTGGACACCATTGGTGTGCATTTATTTGTAGTTGAAAAAACATTAAAGTCAAGCCTATGCTCTGGAATGATTTCTGCCTAAATTAGACTGAGCTCGTTGAGCTAAGAGCAATGTACATTTGTTTCACAGTAGACCAATGAAATCACCGCTCATTGAATTGATTATGTTTGTTATCTGACCTATAGCAAGTAACCTTATCGTGAAGTTTAATGGTGCTGCTGCAGTAACCGACTATTTCAAATACAATTACGTTTGATTGCATAAACACGCACGCACGCGCGCGCGCACACACACACACACACACACACACACACACAGGTGTTTCTTGACCATAAATACGATCGTTATGACTTGTCGTAAAACGATGGTAATTACTATCATATTAATAATTCTTAAATCGCACTGGATAATGAAGCTGATGATTTTATTGCAACAGTAAATATTCATAGGTAGCTATGAGAACATCGATTGTTTTTTTTTAGGCTGGCGACCTTGTTTAGTCCATTGGTACTGTGAACCGAGATTCGCACGGTCACACGCTTAGGACATAATCGAAGTAGAAACGTAAAAACGACACAAAGTGTAACCGAGGCAGTCGTGGCTATCGATCAGTTATGTTCTCGCTTTCATGCGTGCAACAACAGACGGCTCGGCAGCTGGAACGCCAAATCTGGCCAGTCATTACGTTAAGTGTCGTACACAGCCCGTCACTAGTAAATTCATAATTTCAGTTCCGTATTTTCCACACTAATTATGAAAATCGCTGCTTAGTATTCAGCACGTATTGTTCTTCCCGTGTAGTACAAAGAAGTTCATGGAAACGAGTGCTATGACGTAAAGCTACTAGCGAGTCTATACAATGGTGTGTGACTCATTGTGTAACTGACTAGCAGACCAAGTTTTTTCCTGTCACTACTGCTTCTAACGTCACGTTTTTTTTTTCTTTTGAGTGAATGTTTTCTGCATTTTCGTGCCCAAAGAGAAACATATATCACGCGCTCCGCAATAGATCTAAAACGTCTCATGGACGGAGCACAGAAAATCAATTTCAGAATCAAACGCACACGTACATTTATAAAAACAGTTGTTGATGTTTTTGCGTGATGTGTAGTTTTACTGTAGTAGTATTTCCTGAACGCGTATACTTTAACGAATTACTCTTTCTTGTGCTCGTATTACATCTCTTCTTCTTCACCTCAGAGATTAGGCTATTACGCTTATTCCATCTTCAGCGCTGCCATCTTCTTCTGGACCTATCTACATCTCTTCTTCCTGTGGTCTGTAACGGATTACCTGTTTTATCGGATTGTCATCGCTCATCTTCTCTATATGGTGTTTCCATTACAATGAACACTGTTAATCCTATCTTTCGTACTGTATATCCCCAAATAGCCCTTATATCTTCATTCTTAATTTTAATGCGGAGGGAACAACCCTCAAGAACTTCAATTAAGCGACTGAGTATCTTGTTTCCGCAACGCCCGCGTCTCACATCACATAGGTGAGCACGGATGCTGTCACTACCGTATAAAATTTCAACTTTGTCGTCTTGTTATTCTGTTATGTAGCGTGTGGTATATGGTGTCACTCGTTAGTTAGTATATATGAAGTTTATTGGTAATGTAAATCTCGGTCTCATAACTGGCATCACATCCTACGAAGTTAAAATGTGATACCCATTGACTACTACCTTCCAAGTCTCTAGCCACTTTTCTTTGAAAGTCTTAACCTTTGTTTTGTTTTCAGATATTGTCAAATCATAATTCTTACATATAAGGTTCAAGCGGTATATAGGCCTAGTAAATTATAGGACATCCTCTATCTGTTGTAAAATTATCTGGTCATCCGCAAACAAGATTGTGTTCATACATTTATGGCTTGGGGTTAATCTAATTCCGGAATTAACAACAATCTTCCACTGTCGTACAACGTTGTCAATATACGCATTAAATAAGGTTGGTGATAAACTAATTGTTTATAATCCGAGCATACAATTTGTAGGACGTGTTCAGCAGATTAATTCCTCTATAGTCCTCACATGAGTTACCGACTCCGTTTTTGTATAATGAGAAAACTTCTGTTCATTCAACCCTGGGACCTTTTTCTGCTTTCAGCACTCATTTAACAAATGTAGCATTCTTAAATCCTACCATCATATTTTAAAATCTGTATAATAAAATATGTTGTGTCTGATCTTTAGCGAAAAGAAAATATGAGGGCTACTCAAAGAAACAATTGCCTTGCCTTTTGTGATTTCTGAAGCTTATACGGAAGGTACTTATCATGGACCGTTAAACATCTACCTCAAACAGACCACGGAAGAATTGTTGCGCAGTGTATCTGTAAGGATAGGCTTGCCATAATTTTTTATTGACCAACCGGAACACCTGTTTAGGGGGGGGGGGTTAAGAAGGAAGGCTGGAATTAAAGTATAAACATTACATTGTTTATATTTTTTAATAACTTTAAGTGCAGTACTTTAAATTGTGTTCAATCAAAAAAGTACCGATTACGTTAAGAATTTGCAAGAAGAGTGTAAACTTAAACTTGTTTTTTAAACCAGTCACATTTTTCACTTGAATGCGCCTTTCTCAATATGTCCTTTTTGTTTTTTATTTTGTCAAAAAATTCATTACAACTAAGTCCAAAATTTATTTTACACACCATCAACACACGCACTTTTGACTCCTGCATTAAACCTCTGTCATGTGCCCAATCATTGTTCATCAATGAGAACACTCTCTACAGGAGCTGATGTTCCAGGAAGGCAAAAGATGTACTCAATTATCAGTCCAAGATTGGGCATTAGGATGTCATTACTAGGAACCAAATGCACCGACCGGGACATCTCGGTTACCGGGCGGGACAGCGGAACTATCCCGGTCAAACCGGGACGTATGCTAAACCTATGTAGGAGCACATTTATTAGCGTACAGGCATCGTTAAGACGGGTGCAGGCCAAAACACGAAAGGCATGTCCTTGTATCGTTGGTTGGTTTAGATCTTGGGAAGTAATGTTTCCTCCACCGGCTATGACGGTAATTAACGCAGAATCCAGGTTTGCAAGAGAGATTCCTATTTCACTACGGACCAAAATGGTTAGTATAACTTTCGTACAGGCCAAACCTGTATCGTACAGTTTTCACCTCGTCAATGTTATTAGGGGCAGCTTACAACCAGCCGGAAGGAACTAGCCAGTGAAATGAAGAAAATTAACGAAAGACAACCCCTCGAACCAATGTCGCTGGGGTCGAACTAATTGCATTGCGGTCACCAAGAACTGGCCAAGAACGTGCAGATATTGTGAAGTTAAAAGGATAAAGATGAAGTTCCCGACACAAGAAAGTTGTAGAACGTCTAAATTCGATGACGTTATGATGATGATAATTCAGTAAGTACAGAAACAGTTAATAACAAATTAATGAAATCAATAGTAAATGTCAGAATGAATGTAAAGAAGTAATGAATACAGTAACGCAAGACAAGAGAAGAATCGCATAACTAGGAAATAAAGATGAGCTATTTACAACACATTCTCGCTTCTGTAGACTACATACCATGTTCTACATGTAGTCTTATTTAATATTCTTGTCAATATTTATTACGTTTTATCGAAAGTAGTGGCAGCAGTACTCTAGTGTGCCCTGATATTTGAGAATATATTATCAGAAAAAAATCAGACCATGGTTTGTTACCATTTTGAGAGAGATTTTTTGCTTCCCAACCACTATTACAGAACCAATTGTAAATGACTGGGAGATAAAGTTGTTTCACACTAGAAGTTATAGACAAAAACATTTTTATCAAGCGACTGTGTATTAATATTAGATTACAATCGATCAAATTAACTGCAAACAACTTATACTATAAGTGAAGTTAATATTGTAACTGAGAAATGAAATGAAATTTTAATAGGCTCAAAAAACCCGAACATTTCTAAATGTTTTGAATAAAAGTTGTAAACATTTGACAAGTTTATTCAAATTTCGTAACATTTTTTCATTTTTGTACTTCAACTTTTCATCTTACTAAAGTTGAAAATAATTCTTTTTCTGTGAAGTATCAGAAAAACGTAATTATGGAATCGCATAACGAGAAATTATTATTTAAAATTATATATTACAATAAACTGCAATATTTTAGTATAAGAAATTTTAGAGTTTCTAAAATAAGAATGAGTACATTATAAAGTTACACATCTACATGCAGGTAGGGTGAAATGAGCATTTATCACATGTAAATTTTATGAATTAAAAAGAATTATTTTTATAATGCAAATGTAAGTGTTTCGTAAGGAAAGCGTATTGGTGGCTGTTAACTCGCCGCATCGGTGTGTCAAAGCAACAAACGTTATCAGTGGAGGAGTGAGTCGGCAGCCTTTGCAGTCACACCTTGTCACTCCACATTAACATTCTCCTGATTAGCAGTCACATTCTATGCAATGTGTGTTGCACCGTGTAATTAAACAAAATTGAAAGCTTATTGACATTTTTTTCCTTGAAATAATACGTGTACAGTAAAACTAACTTTGTGTTCCGTTATTAATTTTGTAAAATGTAATTGAATAACACACCATCCCCAACTGACAAACCCGCGCTCCTGAACAGATATGTCTTGGAAAGGCTCCTGAGAGACAGTTTGGAGAGGCATATTTTGTGGAGGACGGAGAACAAACAGGCTTATAGAAAGAATTTTTTGTTTAACATGTTCTTTAAAACGAAATCAAATTTTCATTTAAAAAACACGTTTATGACTATTATTGAATCTTTTAAAAATAAGTAAGCTTACGAGACAAACAGACGTCTTTTATTTGAGAGAAAAATAAAGAAATTTTCTCTCAACACGGTGGTGGAAAGTCCATTCCAATATTTTGGAGGAAGAAGATTCCCTGATTTCTACTTTCGTGGATTCCCATATATGTGTAGACTTATGCAGAATGTTCACAAGAGTTCCCTTTCTTGAAAAGCAATTTTATAGGTAACAATGAGTGTACTTTTTAATTTACAGGTTTATTATAGATGACAGCAAGAAACTTGAAAAAATATATTTCTATAGCAACTGTTAAGTGTTGTTGATGTCATTAGGATGCAGTCATATCCTGCACACACTATGTTTCTTATATGTACAGCAATTCGTTTACTTATTGTATGAACATAATATATCACAGTCTAAAAATAATGTTAAAAGACAATTTATTAATATTTTTTTTAATTGTTAGTACACGCAAAACCAGTACGTAGTTATACGAAAAAATTCTACCAGTAATAATCGGAAAAGTAATGTGCTTGACATACTAAAGATGATTCTACGAAACGAATGTGACTAATGAGAAGCGCGCATTCAAAATACTACAGAGCAGAGCTTTCATATCATTTGATACCAGAGTTATAAACAGCCATATACCATATTACTCAAAATAAAAATTGCTGGATGTCTAAGATTAATAGTTTCACATTCTTAAATTTTAATGTAAAAACTACCGGTGTACTACTGACTCCGAAAAAACATAAAAACGATATAAAATCGAATAATTTTAGTGGGTGTCTTCTATTTGCTTCCAGTTCGTCCGCTGCCGTCTAGCACGCTGTGCTCAGTTTTAATTAATATGTAAAGAAGATTTTCGGAAATTCTTTCTGCTTTAGTAATAACAATAGTGTGTGCGCGCGCGAGAGTTATACCTGTTTACTTATGCGTAAATCTGTTGTAATGTTTACGTGTATTTTATCATAGATTTTCTTTCCTACTTTGCACATGGAACTGAGCATGAACAAAATGAAAAAACCGGCGAATTGCACATGACAACCTGTCCGTGCGAGTGTGTGTTGGAGTTAAAGTAAACAAATATAAAACAAACATTGAAATATCACGTTACATATTTTTTGAAGGTTTACTACGTAATTTACTTTACTGAATTTAATTAAATAATTTATTTACGTTACTTTTGTGATGATTTATCGAACGTCAACCATTGTTTGTTCAATGAATAAATTCCGTGCAAATGTGTTGCTTGTGTGTATATGTACATGTACATATTAATGTGTACGTATACTGATATACTGATACGTTATACTTAACTTTAGTTATTCAGCTTCAGAAAAACCTTAATGAACGGTATTATTATGGGTCATGGAGTCGTTTTACTGGCAGTCAATCCTCTAATATTTAGGTTTCGCACGCGTGGAATATAATAGTACCTTAAAATGATTATAATATTTGTTCTAAAACATTTTACAAAAGAACGACAAAATATTAAGTCAATATTAGTGAGGATACAAATATGTCTCAATATTAGTGAGACATGTTTCGAGCATTTTGGTCATGTTCCTGCATATGTGAACAGTTGTGATGCCACTTCAATACAAACCAGCTTATTTGAATCGTCCTTTCTAATTCAGGCTGAAGTCGTAATTGCAAGTGTGTCATTGGGTCTAAGAGTAGGAAAACACTTCTCATTTCGCGATAGTTAATTCCGTTTAATTTTCTAATGATAATATATTTGTTACATGGTACGTCTTGACCGAAATATATTCTATGATACCTTATAATGTCGTACCTCAAATCATACATAAGCTTGAGTTGCAGAACTCGCTCACACTTTTACAGTTAACATCATTCTCTTCAGTCTGATATGCGGCATGAATTTTTACAACTTTTTCAAACTTTTTTGTACGTTTTTTTGGCTCTGGTGTCTTAAAAATGCTTTATTTCCATACCTAAACTTGTAGTAAAATTGTGGTTAAAATTATCTTTTATTTGTTTAATATGGAAAAACATATTAAATGGGTTTTTGGGGTTTTCAAACCCTTCAAAGTTTTTGTTACACTTTTGAGGCTCTAATGCCCGAAAATTTGGAAAATTCAAAACTGAACACTATATTCTTTTTAATTTGATACCCCGCATGCTTTTATTAAACTTTTTGAAAGTTTGACCCCTCATATGTTATCCCTTACCCCCTACATTTTTGGGGATCAAGCTAAAAAACAAAAAAAAAAACAATAAGGGGTTCTGTAAAAGAATGGACTGACAATTTCTGTCAGTTGGGACCTAGGGACCCAAAATTTTGAAATGTCCAAAACTTTATACTACATCCAGATGTTAGTTAAAATTATCTTTAATTTGATACCCACATGCATTTTTACGATTTTATCAAAATTTGCACCCACTTTTTGTGTCCTGACGTCCAAAATTTTTGAAATTTTCAAAATGAGCATTCTTTTCAGATTGTAAAAATTCCCTTCGATTTCATACCCAAAACAAGCATTTGCGATTTTTTCCACAATTTTGACTTCCTCACGTTTTTGGCTCCCGCCCCCCTATTTTTGGGGAATCAATTAAAAAAAAACGGGTTCTTTAGGGTTAAAGTATTGACACAAATGCCAAGTTTTACGAAAATTGGTTGACGCATTCAAAAGTTATCGTGCGACATACCCCAAACAGATCGATAGACAAATGCCAAATGGTCGAGTTAAAACTGAGAACTCGCTTCCCTCGTTGAACAATGTTTGTATCTGGAGTCCAAAAAGAAAACTCATGAACACTTTTTGTTTAAATTTGCCTCCTCTTCCTGTAAAGTGTTAACTTTTAGGAAGATCGTCTATCCTTAAAATCGATTTATATTTTATCTCTTTCTGTGTTTAACTTGTAGCGTGACAGAAAATCCACCTTGTTATAATTTAAAAAATAATCAAGTACAGAATAAAAATAAAATGACTCAAAGGAAAATTACTATAAAAATTAATCAAGGACCACAGTAAATTGAAATCATAGATTCGAAGAAATAAAGTAAATTAAAAACAACCATACAATATATAATAAATCATAGGAAAATAATGATAATCCAATGTATAGAGTAATTATACCCAAGTAGAATAGGAGCATGTAAGGAAATACCACGGATAAACAAACCTCCATAATAAAAGGATAACTATTGGAAAAAACAACCACATATTATAAAAATAGAAACCCCCTAAAAAGATGAAATGTCAATAAGAAAAGTACAATACAATAAAATTAGAATAAATGTAAAGTAAGTGTAAGTAAAGTTTCTAGATATATGATTAACAGTGGACCAGTGCAATTTATTTTTATGATGAAAAGCAACTAATGATGATCCCATTTAAGTGATATTCTTTATCTTACAAGACTAGATAAAATGACTAGAAATAAGATAAGAGAATGCAGTAAATAGTGATGTGAACAAGGGTAAATCCCTAAACTAAAACAAAAACAGCAAAAGACTGCATAAAAATTAATTTTAATAAACTATTTAAATAAAAAACAGATGTGTTTTGTTGATGTTAACAGTTCATTGAACTCAAGGCTTGAATGCTTGAGATTGAGTCTATTTTTTTTTATATAATATCTTTATTATGTTTTAATGATATCAATTAATAATAAACACTATTGTAATTAAGTAAGGGCAATTTAGTTAAGATTTTATAAGAATTGTATGTCAGAAAGGGTATTAGCAAGCTGAAATAATAATAAGCTTTGTAATTGAACTAACATAAAATATAGGCTAAATGGTAAATATCACCAACATTATAATTAGTAAATAAGTTAATGAAATTAATTAAATTAATGAAAATTGTTTAATGTAAATCAATAACCGTGTATAATAACTGTAACAACACTTTGTGAAGGTATTGAAGGAATGTATAAAATTATTAGAAAAAATGCAAGTGTAATAACACTGGAATCTAAGGAAAAGCCTAAATTGAAGATAATAGGCTATTCAAATTAGCTAACCAAATCATAAAATTACTGAGAATTAAAGAAAACAAACCATAATAATTCAATCAATGATCTTGTTCAATGATAATTAGAATCTAACAGAAATTGTAAACCATTTAATGGGGAAGGAAGTAAAGTAGCTAAAGCCTACAACCAAATATACTGTAAATATGACTTTTTAAGTTAAAAAATACTATAAAGTATATCATGTGTGGTATTAAATGATGCAGAATTAAATAAGGAAATTGATTATGTAATTAGTATTTAATAAGAATAAATAATAAGCAAAATGTAATTAATAATATAATGTAAAAGTCAATTATTTAGTACAACATATAATTGAGGCTGAAGTGTCAGTTGATTAAAACAATATGAATTTAATATTAAATCAGCCAGGACCTTTTGTATGAAGAAGAAAAAGAGTTAGTTGATTGTTAAACGTTGAGATGAACACATCGGAACGATCTCACACAAATTAAAAAATTAAAACAGATAGAAGATATAATTTTGGATACGAACTAAACCTATAAAAATAAAAAAGAGAAATTTAAAAATATGAGTCATCAACACTGAGTTCAAATGAAATAAATCAAATTAGTCTCTTTATGAAGATTGGAAGGCGTAACCCAGATATTAGAACAATATAAACGTTAATTCAGAATTTTATACGATACGAAATTTTCCATTGTAAAACTTTATGAACTATTGGAACAGGAACACATTTGAACACTGATTGCCGAGCCAAACAACTGATCACTAATCCAGAATAATTACACTGTGATGAAGAGAAATTAATCACTACTGCTCAGATGAGGAACACATAAAGAATCAACATTTATTTGAAGGAATTCCGTCGTGAAGACTTCTCGTACATACGCAGCAAGGAAGCGGCCATCTTTGTTTGGAAACGGACCAGTCCAGCCAGCTGTGGTGACGTCAGCCTTCGCCCAGATTGTTGGTTCGAGAAATCTAATTTTATTAACATTTTTATATTAAATATAATTTCTATTTTTATAATTAAGAACTTTTTTATTGTAAGTGTTGTACTTTTCAGCATTGCCCTTTCTCTGACTATTTAAATAACAGCTAAAAGAACCTGTAATTCAATATTAATAATTTACATAATGAAACCAATTTGCCCTGAGATATGAGTTTTCGAGCTGTGGATTAGCAGGTCGATTCAAAATCGATTAATCACTATTAGATTAATAAATTCATTTAATATCCTAATTTTGAGTTTTATTTCTTGGTAAACATATATTTAGAAGAATTTCAGGTAACATTTGAAAACTGAACTCCAAGGAAGAAGAGAATAACATTGTGAAGGAGTACCATCACGGAATAGTTGAATATCACTAATCGATTATTACATTTCATAATCTATTTAACGCTGGAAACCAATTATTGTTATTCTAACATAACAAATCAACTAAATTAGTAATTAAAAGAATTAAGGACAAATATAATAAATAAATAAATAATTAATAAATTAATAAATAATAAAAAAGAAACAAAAATTTTTTTTTAATTTTCAAACAAAATTTTTTTACCAAGTTATATTATAATTTTTGTAACTCCGAAACTCAAATTTACGAAACGTCAAGGAAACATTTGAACCGTTACAAAATTGACGTTACCAACGTGTGGCTTATTATATAATCAAACCCGAAAAATTTGTTTTATTACAAACTACATTAGACAGTTTAAGCTTTTCCTCTTCCGTAGGGGGTATTTTTTCAGGTTCAGTTTTATTTTATTTATTTATGAACTGGAAAGCTTCTTTCTGACACATTCTCACACGTACTAATTTTAACAAAATAGCTGCGATTGAAGGTATAAACTTGAGGTTACTGCATAAGAATCAGTGTGAAAATGTATCAGTCATTGTATTCTTTACAAAACATACTTTTCATAACAGTGCAGTGTTGGTTTGAAGTATAATCGACTGTTATTATCGAAACGTAAACACCTTGGGGCGCAGCGCCAATGATTCTCTTATCCTTTGACGACCAGTGTCCATCACTCAGGGGTATCGGCCTTTAAAGTTTCTGTGTGTGTGTGTGTGAGTGTGTAGGTTGTAGTTTATAGGCTTCATAAGTTGTACGTTTAACCTGCAACCTCTAGTTTATGTACGTTACAGGTTTAGTAGTTTGTATTGTTAAATGTATTTGGAATTGGCGAGTTTTTAAACAGAATGGTGTACAGTTACTTATCCACGTTCAAAACCGTATTTGAAAAATGATAACAAATTTTCGCTCTAAGGATTGGTAAAGCAATTTCCAACAAAAGTAAATATCCCAAACTTTAATTTTTTTCTTTCTACCTCTTCCGTATTAATGTTTCGTAATGTGTACAGAATAACGTATTCCATGTAACGTGTAAATTATAAAAGCAGAATATTAGTTATTGTACGAGCGAAGCGAATTCTCAGTTTTAAGTCGACTTTGGCATTTGTCCTGTCTATCTGTCTACTTGAAGTATGCTCACGGTAATTTCTTACAGCATCAACCAATTTTGGTAAAACTTGACATACCTATCCATGCTTATACCCTCCACACCCCTACTCTTGATCGTTTTAAGTTGATCGCTCCAAAACAGAGGGACGGGAGGCAAACATATATATATGAGACAAACATTTTGAAAAAGTCGCAAAAGTCCGTTTGGTGTATCAGATTTAAAATAATTCTAACCAAAATCTGAATAAGCATTCATTTTTTGAAATTTCAGAATTTTTTGACACCAGTGCCAAAAAGGGATAAAAATTTTGAAAAATTCGTAAATTTCCTAATTAATGCAAAATTAATATCTATCCGCCTTCATAAAGTTTATAAACTATGCTTGCAAAAATGCTTACGTATTGCTAATGAGTTACGCCTATTTATGTTTGTGAACAGTATTAGATACAGGCGTATAGACGTCTATGTAAACTTAGGACTAAACTATTGTCACTCAGGCACATTATGGTTATATTTTAGGACTAAACTATTGTCACTCAGGCACATTATGGTTATACATTAGGACTAAACTATTGTCACTCAGCCACATTATGGTTATACATTAGGACTAAACTATTGTCACTCAGGCACATTATGGTTATACATTAGGACTAAACTATTGTCACTCAGGCACATTATGGTTATAAAACTAAACTATTGTCACTCAGGCACATTATGGTTATACATTAGGACTAAACTATTGTCACTCAGGCACATTATGGTTATAAAACTAAACTATTGTCACTCAGGCACATTATGGTTATACATTAGGACTAAACTATTGTCACTCAGGCACATTATGGTTATAAAACTAAACTATTGTCACTCAGGCACATTATGGTTATAAAAACAAAAAACAAAAAGAAAAACAGTAGTTCAGAATGTATTTTTAGCGTTTTTATGTATGATTATTGTTTTACAATTGTTATTTTACTAAAGTCGGGGATTACGTAACATTTTTAATAATACAAAAATTATCTAATAATAAACGTAATTCTTTCCAAATATTGAGCGAGTAAAAACAGCATCTCAGGGAGCTTACTGTCAAAGTAAGGTAGAGAAATTAATGAAACCAGTTTACTGCGATTACCGTCACTGTAATTATGGAACTTGCAAAGAGATGCCGCTGAAGCCGTTATTCCGTACACGTTGGAAACTTGTCGCTATGCACATGTATGCAAGCACGCGTGTGTGCGCTTGAACTATTATTATTTTTTTTGTAGTGTTGCCTGGTGTGTCATGATTATTTAGAAATCAAATTCCATGTTCAATGGAGCAAGTGGTTTGCTTACGACGAACGGAAAATACAATGCAGCAACACAAGGAAATGTCCGTTCATACACTTTAAAAATTTATTGAAGGATGTTCAGGATGCCGCGGGATATTAACCAGCAAAATTGGCTCAACCTTGACCAAAGAAATCAGTTGAACAAATGATACTTTTTGTCAAGATAAACGCTACATGGATGTAACTTAGTGTGAGGAGTCGAGCTTTTAAAATTTTATTGTACGGTCGGATAATTATGAGATTCCATTTGGTTGTTTGTTTTTGCGTCTTTTCCTTGACATGTTTATGGCATCAAAACAAATCACGTTTTATTGACGTCCTGAAACATCTTAAGCAATCTACGTTAGTCAGTTATAATTTGTAGCCTTGTTGCATTATAATTGGGAATTTGGAGCAATAATAATAATAATAATTATGACAACAGTAACAACGACGGTAATATATTGATAACAGAGTTATGCACACAAAAAGCTTTTCACTTTTTGCTCATTAGTTCTTTGCCTTACGAGTTAACGAGTTTCTCTTACGAAATAAATGTGTATTCTGAAACTAAATGTTCAACTCTACGAATTCAATATAGACTCTGAGAAGTAGACAGCAGAAAGTCTGTGATGATCACTTTCAACTAAGGACTGTGCTTTGTACCTGCGACCTAATAGGTTTTCAGTACGAAGCTGAATATTGAGAAGAGATGTAAGTTGAACTCGTAAATTTGTATGATTGGAAACTTTGTATGATTTTCGTTGACGATCTCCAACAATTTTTACTCCTGATGCAGCAGTACGAGGTTTTGTCAGATAGTTCGTGTAATTTTTAATTTCCCGAGCTACAAGTGTCCCAACTAAACACAGTTTTTATATGATGTTGTTAGACATCTCAGTGACAATCGACTCTGTTGGAGGCATGGTTTAGATTTGACAGCTAACTGAGTAAACTGTGTTTTAGTATACTTGGCGATTCATTTTTGCCGTCCTACAATGCAAGACTGGAGAACATAGAATAAATTTTGTGTAAAGAATGAGATAAACTGTTCTGTCGTTGTGAAATTGTTGCAGAAAGATTTTGGCGAGCCTGATGTACATGAATAAGCGATTTACAAATGGTACAGAATCTTCAAAACTTTCCTGAATGAGTCGAAGATCGTGTTGGTCACATGAAGATTATGGTTTTGTTCCACGTAATTTCATGACTAGGTACAACGTAAATAAAGAGGTATAACGTAATTTGGGCATTCTACGTCACTTATGTGCAGCTGTTCATAGAAAACGTCCTGGTGTAGGGAAGAATAATTTATGGAAATTTCGTCCCGATAATGCACCGGGACGCACGTTCGAGAATTTTACGCAAAAAAATCGTAATGACACCGCAACCTCCGTATTCGGCAGATATGTCCCAATGCGATGTTTACTCTTTCAAACAATGAAATGTGCCGCGAAAGGACAACTTTTCGCGACTGCTGAAGACGAAAAACAAAAATCGCTGAGCGAAGTCAAGGCTATCCACAAAAAGCGCATACAACAAGTATTTAGAAGACTGAATATCCGGCTGAGACTACTTTGAAGAGAGCATTCTTTCGTTGTAAAAGAAAGATACACACGTAAATGACTCAAGGCATAATTTTTCAAATAAACAGAAATTGCACGAATTATTTTATTTAACCTTGTATTCGCATCCATAACCTTGAATAGTCTAGTGATGTACGCAGTATCAACTTAACTACTGAGGATGCTGTATCGCAGAATGGGCATAAACGTTTGATGATAGCAATAATGTCATAAAACCTTGATTTTCAACCGAAAAAAGTGTTTTTAAGACGTATCATTGTTCAGAAGTAAATAGAAAAATTGATCCCGTGGAATTGTTTGATCCAAAATCCACTACAATCCAAGTAAATGACGGTTATTACATCTTTCCATCTGTTACCTGTCATTTCTCAATGAAAGAATAAACAGAACTGATCAAGTTGAATGTAGATAGACTAGACAGTAGCAGGGTTAGATGTTGCAAGGTGTAAGTTGTGTAAGTTCGCCGAACGTCTCAGTGATTGTTCCTGACGACTCATGTAGTTATATCATAAATATCATCAGGGAACTAGATATCCACCAGTTATACTAGAGGTATAGGATACAGACTATCTCAAGCTGTTATACCGAGTTCAGCAGTGGTATAGACAAGAGGTTT
Source organism: Magicicada septendecula (assembly GCA_034769895.1). Taxonomy (NCBI): domain Eukaryota; kingdom Metazoa; phylum Arthropoda; class Insecta; order Hemiptera; family Cicadidae; genus Magicicada; species Magicicada septendecula. Next base: position 730,389,427 of record CM068367.1, read on the forward strand.
CAACATTATAGCTGCTACAGTTGATTCCTGAAACTTTTGTGGGTATACTTTGGTACGTATGGTACCAAATCATGTGGACATATACAGTATATAGAGTCAGACAAGTTCTGAGTAAAGCGTGGGGACAAGATATAGACGTCTATAATATTTTTGTTGATTTTAGACAAGCCTATGATTCGATAGATAGGGATAAACTATCTAATATTTTATACGAATTCGACATACCAGTGAAACTGGTAAGGATGATAAACTTGACAATGACTAATACAGAAGCTCAGGTACGAATACAAGGACACAAGACAGAAGGATTTGTAATGAATCGAGGGTTAAACAGGGAGATGGGCTGGCCCCGACCTTGTTTAATCTAGCTTTAGAATATGTGATCAGAAAACTGTCAGTAGGAAGAAACAACGTACTGACAAACAAATCGGTCCAATTAGTAGCCTATGCGGACGACATCAACATAATGTGTAGGACAAAAAATGCAGCAGAGAAAACGTATTCTGAACTCAAAGAAAATGCTAGCAATATAGGCCTCAAAATCAACATAGATAAAACAAAAATATTAGTGCAGACTAGAAGACAAAGAAACTACGGAACAATCGACAATATCGAAAAGGTGGACAACGTTAAATACTTGGGAACCATATTAGAAAAAAACGGCACAGAAGAAGCCGAAATCCGAAGCCAATAAAGCGTATTTCGCCACATCAAGTATCTTCAGATCCAAAGACATCCACAGAAACACGAAACTAAGGATATACAAATCAATAATAAGACCCATCCTAACCTATGGTTGCGAAACGTGTATCCTGAACTCCAAGGCAGCAAACACTCTCGATACCTTTGAAAGAAAAATATTACGAAGAATCCTGGGACCAGTTAATGACGTACATGGCTGGAGAATAAGATATAACTATGAATTGTATCAAATGTATAAAGAACCACCGTTAACACGGTACATAAAACTACAGCGTCTAAGGTGGGCTGGTCATGTAGCCAGGATGGGAGAAGAAAGGATACCACAAAAACTATTGTATACTAGAATCCATGGAAAAAGACCAGTGGAAAGGCCAAGGAGAAGATGGGAGGATGCGGTGGATGAGGATGCAAGAGAGATATTGAAAGTGCGTTCCTGGAGGAGGATGGCTGCTGACAGAGGAGAATGGGGGGAAAAATTGAAGGAGGCCAGGGCCCAACAAGGGCTGTAGTGCCATAGAAAGAAGAAGAAAGATTTGGTATAAAACATCCTGGCTAGAACCAGGCTACAAGACCGACATTTAGGTTCTAGCTGATGGAGGTGCTATTGAACTATCTAACTTTCTAGAAATTATGCATTTCTAAAAGAAAGGAGAACAGCAACGTAGTTTTACGCCAGTTAAAAGCTGCTAGATTGGACAATCAGAAGGCCGGTTAAAAAAATATAGAAGAAACTTAAATTTGGTAGTTTTTTAATTTTTAACGCATCTTCTTTGTTTAAGATCATTTTTTTTTAACTTCAGGCGTAAGTGAGAACAGTAAGTGAGAAGTTTCCACTGGGGACAACTAGTTTCTCCACGGAAACTACACAGTGATTCTCTTTCTTGAAAACTTGCCCTAGGGATTCTACAGAGGGAGCATTCTATATGAGGATCCTAACACTAATTAAGTACACTGTGAACTGATAAAAAACCTTAATCCGTAAATTCCACAAGGGGCTCCCATATCGAAAACTTTCTAAAGGAGATAACGTCCCAAAACCCTTGTCTCGGGCCCTCTACGGAGTGAGCTGTATCTGGAACTCCTACCACTGGAGAACTCCCCAGAAGAACATAAAAATTGTAAACTATCTCTACTAACCAAGATTAGACATCTCTAATGGAGTTCCTCTGTACGGAACCCTGGGGCCATAAGTAGCAAACACTCTCTTTGCATGTTTATCACAGCCACCAACTGAGGGCTTATTGTTGCCTAACATTTCTCTCAACTTTGTTTAGTAACTGATAGTTTCCTTGTAAATAGATTAAGAATAAACAATCCTACCTAGCAATTGATTATTTTCAGCAGTTGTCGCGTAGTGTCCTATAGATATTTTTTTTTTTATAAAACATTCCTTCCCGGGAACATCTCAACAGAAATAACTTTCTCTGGCGACAGAACGAGGAACACGTTACAGACGTAGGGGAGTTTTAGAGTAGAGGTCCGCGATCATCAATGATCTCGTTATATTCTGCCCTGATTCATAAAATCGTGCTCATAAACTTGTAATAATATTTTCTTTTATTGAAATTATCGAATGTAAACGAATTTCTTTCATGTTATGGGTCAAATTTTTCAGATCAATTTTTGTGTCAATCAGTTTTGTCTCACCTGGACGTAGGCGACACGTTGCCCTAGTAGAATTCTGACAGATAGGCAACGGACTTAATAACACCATCCTTCTTCTCAATGGACTCACTGGACTAACCCAGAGAATCTTAATGGACTGCTATAACCCTACGGAGATTAAACTCTCGCACACAAACCTCGGTTTTACGGATTATAGCAGTCGAGTCGAGTCTGTAGAATGGAGTTAAACATTTTGAACGTATTTAATTATGATTTTCAACGAATAATTTAATGATAAAGCGCAGTTGTGGAGTTGAACTTAATTATATTTAACTATAGTATAATTTTATAATAAAATATATCAAGTGAAGAAAATAAGAATACTAGTATGTCAAGCATTACTTAATTATCGAAACTAAAACTTTTTACAAAAAAAGCAAGCACAATATACGATGTAGCAAAAATGAAATGACACTTCATTCACGATTAAACAATTTTTCATCTTTTTAATTACTATAATCAATATCACTCCCAACTACAATTTCTGACAAACATAGTATTAACGTTTGTTAAATGAAATGTTCCTGGTCTCGGCTGAAGAAACTGATAAACCTTATGCTGAGAATATTAACGTTCCTCAGACTTCTAACATGGCCACAATATTCGCGTAGTTCTTCACCTAGTATACCATTAATATGCCCATTACAGTCGTCAGAGCTTCTGGCACACCAGAATGTTTTGTTTTGGCGCTGGAGCAATCTGTTGCCCTTAGTTTACAATAATTCTCCTCTTCCAACTCTTACAATGGACAGGAAACAGCAATCCTTGTAAAACATTGTATTAAACTTTGTTTGCTTTTTTAAAAACTTGTTCGTAAAAACGACGTTTAGCTCTATAAAGGTTTTCTGTATGGGTTGTTGCAGTATATATAATCTAGGATCATTCAGGAGGCTGCCGACACCGTTGGGCTGCTGCTTCGTTGATTTGGTCATCGATGACATGCACCTGACATTCATGCGCACTTTGTTTTTACTCTCTTGAAGGCCAAAACCCTCCTCAGATAGCTTCCTCTTCTGGAAACCACTTTAAAAGAAATCTTCCCCTAAAACTCTTTTCTTTATATTCTTTGTTGTTTATCAGATTGTTAGCTCCCATTAATAATTTTTATATTTTATTTATACTATCTTCGAATCAAGGTGTTGATTGGCGCCACGTCAGTCACTTAAGTTTTTGCTAGGATGTTCTTCTTTGGTTTGTCGGACAGTCTATTTCACCTTTATCTATCTGATGAATCGTATCAGTTCAAATTTGTCATATCTCGTCAGATGTCCAAATTATTCTGATTTCTTTGTTGTTATCGTATTTAAGATTTCACTGTTCCAATTTAGCATTTCTGTGACTTCGACAATAGGCGTTTTACGTAGCCATCATATTCTTAACATTTTCTTCTTCAAAATTTTGAAAACTCCTATTGCTCTTGTTGTTATTAAGCTGAATAAACTCCATGTCCGCTATTTACAATTGTTCGGCCTTAAGTGTTCATTATGGTTGTATAAAACCTATGAGTATTTAAATATGTATTATGGTCTACAGTGTACTTATAAAAATTCGTATTTAAAAGGTAAAAATGTTCTGCGCAGAGTGGGTACATAGGTGTGTGTGTACTGTAGAGGTTGAACACACACACACACACACACACACACACACACACACACACACACACACACACACACACACACACACACACACACACACACACACACACACACACACACACACACACACACACACACACACACACACACACACACACACACACACACACACACACACACACACACACACACACACACACACACACACACACACACACACACACACACACACACACACACACACACACAGTCCTCAATGACTTAAAGATATAAATGACGTGTTTGATTTTCAGGAAATATTATTTTATGTAATTTTTTATCTTTTTGACACGTTTCTTACGCGTACAACAACACCTGCCCGTGTGTGCCCGTGTTTATAAGCGTCTATCTTTTCGTTTACTGTGGGTTATTATAGTCGAAGTAATTATACAATATGTGTGTCAGGGAAATCTGAGCGTTGTACTTAAAGCTCCATTTTAACGTTTGCAAATACACAAAAAACTCGTTAAATTTATAGCCCTATAGGCTTTTACGGCTGGTATCAATTAAGTTGAAATTTCCCGGGCTTGGTTCAACGTCGTATTTGTTGGTACAAATCTTTCCGACTGTACCCGCAGTCGTCTTCTTCGGTGATCTACAGACAAGGCATCAGTGTCCACTTCTGCGCGACAACTTTGGATCAGGTGTAGAGTGCGGAAGGCCTCGTCTGCGGATGCCAGTACGATGTATGACTATGGCCCTATAGCCTGGACGTCTATTCTTTAACTCCACTCTGAAAGTCTGATAGATAACGTTAATAGTCAGCAGGTCAAATTTTCTACTTTACACTTGTATATAATGACTACGTGTTTATCTTATAGCAAACATTTCATTGGGAAATCCAAACCCAGCAGTGGCGTATGTACTGTCATACCAAATCCAAACCCAGCAGTGGCGTATGTACTGTCATACCAAATCCAAACCCAGCAGTGGCGTATGTACTGTCATACCAAATCCAAACCCAGCAGTGGCGTATGTACTGTCATACCAAATCCAAACCCAGCAGTGGCGTATGTACTGTCATACCAAATCCAAACCCAGCAGTGGCGTATGTACTGTCATACCAAATCCAAACCCAACAGTGACGTATGTACTGTCATACCAAATCCAAACCCAGCAGTGGCGTATGTACTGTCATACCAAATCCAAACCCAGCAGTGGCGTATGTACTGTCATACCAAATCCAAACCCAGCAGTGGCGTATGTACTGTCATACCAAATCCAAACCCAGCAGTGGCGTATGTACTGTCATACCAAATCCAAACCCAGCAGTGGCGTATGTACTGTCATACCAAATCCAAACCCAGCAGTGGCGTATGTACTGTCATACCAAATCCAAACCCAGCAGTGGCGTATGTACTGTCATACCAAATCCAAACCCAGCAGTGGCGTATGTACTGTCATACCAAATCCAAACCCAGCAGTGACGTATGTACTGTCATACCAAATCCAAACCCAGCAGTGGCGTATGTACTGTCATACCAAATCCAAACCCAGCAGTGGCGTATGTACTGTCATACCAAATCCAAACCCAGCAGTGGCGTATGTACTGTCATACCAAATCCAAACCCAGCAGTGGCGTATGTACTGTCATACCAAATCCAAACCCAGCAGTGGCGTATGTACTGTCATACCAAATCCAAACCCAGCAGTGGCGTATGTACTGTCATACCAAATCCAAACCCAGCAGTGGCGTATGTACTGTCATACCAAATCCAAACCCAGCAGTGGCGTATGTACTGTCATACCAAATCCAAACCCAGCAGTGGCGTATGTACTGTCATACCAAATCCAAACCCAGCAGTGGCGTATGTACTGTCATACCAAATCCAAACCTAGCAGTGGCGTATGTACTGTCATACCAAATCCAAACCCAGCAGTGGCGTATGTACTGTCATACCAAATCCAAACCCAGCAGTGGCGTATGTACTGTCATACCAAATCCAAACCCAGCAGTGGCGTATGTACTGTCATACCAAATCCAAACCCAGCAGTGGCGTATGTACTGTCATACCAAATCCAAACCCAGCAGTGACGTATGTACTGTCATACCAAATCCAAACCCAGCAGTGGCGTATGTACTGTCATACCAAATCCAAACCCAGCAGTGGCGTATGTACTGTCATACCAAATCCAAACCCAGCAGTGGCGTATGTACTGTCATACCAAATCCAAACCCAGCAGTGGCGTATGTACTGTCATACCAAATCCAAACCCAGCAGTGGCGTATGGTGGCGTATGTACTGTGATACCAAATTACTTTATTATGCTTAATTATTGTGCCACCAGCCCTCTACATGACACTTTCCCCTTTAATTCTTATTATTATTCCTATCTTCTAAGATTGGGCCCCGCAGGTTATATCGACTGCCAAATTATCGTGTTATGTTATAATTAAACGTACAAAAATATATAAATTTAATTGCAAATAACCTTTGTTTCTTGTAACGCTGTACAGAACATGTTTTCTTTAATCGCAGCTTACATGATCAAATGTTTCATCAAATACCGCAGCAGGAGAAAAGCGACTAGATTGGCGATTACTAAGACAACAATGTTTGACGCAAAAGAAAAAAATTGGCATCTAAATTAATTGAGAAATTAATAATGTTAATAGTACACGAGAAAGTGGAAATCACGTGCGTGTGCACAACATCACAGGCGCTGTACAGCAGTGCTTCCCAAACTTTTCAGTCTGCGGACCCCCCCCCCCCCAAATAATTTAAAACTTCACGGTCTCCGTCTGAGTTCTGAAATAAAACAAACAGTAAATATGATAGAAACTCTTATATATTAATTAAAATGTATTAAAATCAAAATTCTCTTAATTTGCAAAATTATAATATTAATGACATCAAACAATGAAGCTGTTTAATGTGAACAATGAAGCTGTTTCTGAACAATTATCTCTGTAATATTGGGTTTAATGTCTGATAATTTCAATATTAAGTCACTCTCGACATCAGGTTTTTTCTTAATTTTGATTTCAAGTACGTGAGCAAGGACAATGCTGTTTCACACAAATAAGTAGAGGGAAACACATTTAAATGCTTCAAAGCTTTTTTTTGGGAGTTCAGGATAGTCAGTCATTACATATGACCGGAAGTCAGCTAGATGTAATTGCGAAAACTGTAATTTTAATGAACTATAAGTTGAAAGTTCTGCCAATAAATCTTCTTTTTGTAGTATAAGAGACAGGTCTAGTCACTTCGGCTGACAAACAGATCTGCTACACGGCAGATTTAAAGACATTATTAAAGCCATTAGTTTGAAATTACTTTTACAATTACAATTAGTTTGACCCCCCCCCCAAAAAAATACTGGAATCTTGTACTAATTCTTTTAAGATTCTAAAATTTAGATTTTAAAGCATAAAATTCGGAGAAAATTGGGTATATCTAATTTTTCTTAAAAGTGTCTGCGGACCCCCTGAAACAATGTTGCGGACCCCACATTGGGAACCACTGCTGTACAGCAAACCAAATTGTACGTTTCCGTTAATAACCGGAACACTATATACATCAACGGCAAACTCATTGTCTCATCTTAGCAGGTTTTTTTTAATACGTTTTATTTGAATTTTGTAATTTTCTCCGAAAAATAATGTAATACGCTTTTCGGTTTACATAAATGTATTGAGAACTTCGAATGCAATAGAAATTCATTAAAAACAAAATAAAATAAAATTGTTGATTAAATACAAATTATGTAGGGTAAAGGTAAAAAACGCATGAGTCTGAGTATTTAGCAAAATAATTTCTGTTTAGTTTAAAATCAATAGGTATTATAATTAAAAAAAAATTAAATTCACAATTTCATTGTGTGGAGAGCAGTTTAATATTTACGATACTATGCAGTACGTAAAGGAGTGGAAGTGGTGACTTATTTATTTGGTGTAAACTTAGGTTTTATATTTTACGTTACACGATTACCCGTTCGATGTTACATTCATTTATTATGGTACAATAAATAATCCAATTGTATACAACATATACAAGTGTCTACCTTCTATTGGCACAGCGTATGTACAGTATACAGTGTAGCATAATGTACTTACTATTATTTATAAATATCTGCGTGTTTGTGTGACTTGAAACATTACATTTTTCTTTTCCACATCTCTACAGTTTCGTGCACTACTCCGTACAGTTACGCAATACGACAACGTTCACAAATTTGGCTGAGTCGACAAGACCAGATGTCTATTAAAAATGTTTAATTTTTGAATTTTAAAATTTGCTACAAATACAATGTCGAATGTTTATGGTAATGATGAATATACTTGCTTGATGATGTGTATGTTAAATTTGAAACTGTCATTTATTTACACATATTTTTTGTAATTGAAAAGGCTTATTAACGGTCCAGTCTTGGGTTTTGCAACGGAACACATGAGTTTCTGTATTGCACATAGAAAGCAGTAAAGTGAGTATAGCGATTACAGCACTTACGCTGGGACAGTACAGTACACTACAGTAATTAGTATTTAGGAAGCGTTTACAAACGTGTGTTACAAGATAATATTGAGGTTACATGACAGCGTTATGATAGTACTATATAAATAATAATTAAACATCTGACGAAGGATTTTACTGTTGGCATGACTTTATAAGGTCACGTTAGTTTTGTTAGCAGTATTGTTATTATTGTATTTGAGGCGTTTCTGTAAACGACTTTAGTAAACTGTGTTAGATTAGATTAGATTAGATTGTTGTAGATAACATTAGATTACAAAGGCGGCAGATGTGAAGTTTACAGTATGACAGAATGATACGTGTCCCAGGCGACTCCAGGCGACCAAACAGTATACAAATTAACGAATTTTATTAAGTTCATCGGATTCCTAGTTATTTACGGATTGACGGATTGACCAAACTAATTGATGCTACGAAGTCAGGTCTACGAAGACCAATAATATTTTTGGATTTCGTTGTCCATGAAGTGTCCGTTACTTAACTAAGTATAATTATTTCACTACCGACTCGGAATACAAATTTTTATGGGTAAAAACGTAAATGTTTTACTTTATAACCTGAACCGGTTTTCGCTTTTCAAAAAGCTTCTTCAGAGGTTGAAATATTGTCGCACGCTGGCAGCACTGTGCGTCTTGTTGTTGGCGACGGAATCGATTTTCGAAAGATCGTTGTTGTGTGTGTGGGGTGTGATATGTTCGAATAATGCGTGTGATTTGAATTGCGTCTGTTCGTTTCGGATGTTGTTTTTATTTGTTTTCGTGTGTTTGTATATTTCCAGTTGTTCTAGAGTGTCTAGTTTTCGGCCTTTTGTGGGTACGTGTAGAATGTTCATGTTATTGTAGATGTTTTTGTATGTGTGGTTTGGTTCAATGAGGTGGTTTGCAAAGGTGGATTCTGTAGTGGAGTGGAGTGCCTTTGTGTGTTCAATGTATCTTTGTTTGAAGCTACATCTTGTCTGGCCTATGTAGAATTTGTTGCAACACACACTATCAAAACACACACACAAAGCACAAAACAAATTCGATCTACCTGATGTTTACAAACTAAATTGCTCAGATTGCAACAAATTGCATACATTTGCAAACCACCTCATTGAAGCAAACCACATATACAAAAAATTGTGGGTGTGTGTACTTATGTACGCGCGTTAGAAGTTATACTTCTTTGGCGTGATTGAACAAAACTAAGGGTTAACATGCATGCTAAAAATTCATACGAGTAGAACGATAAGAGGAGTGAAAGGAGATGGTAAATACGATTATCGGTTATAGATACCGCATCTAGCTGGACCCGTGAAAAATATTTGGAACGGATTGCGGTTTGGAGTTAATAGATTGGAGATGACATGTGGCAAAAGTTCTTTTTGTTTATCGTTATTATTATGCCATTTTTCATATGGTTGACGTTTGAGAAAAACTCTTGACCTTTTAATTCCAGCTCGAAGTATATTGCAATAATCTTCGTCTGAGGAAATATTGTTATTTTGATATAAAGAATCAAAATCAGAGTAATCATTATTTTCGAGATTAACCCTAATATCTTTATAACAATTTGCATAATTTTTGAATTCAGGCTCATCTTTTCGCATAGGTGATAATATAGTTGTAGATCGGCAAGGCATAAAAGTTGCTTCAAATCTACACTGCTGAGGTTTATTTGCCACTATTTTTTTATAGCATGTAAACGTGTGTTTGTGTGTTTATAATATGACTATTATACACTAAAAGATAAAAATTTAATTCAATTGAATTAATTTAAATTCAATATTATAATATTTTGGTAGAGAAAATACTACTAGAGATACTAGTAGAGTAAAAAAATAATTTTTTATCAAATAGCTCAAAATACTTACGAATAGTGTATTACAGTAATGGATTTACTTTTCGATAGACTTCTGAATAATTAAGTGTGATCTATAATGTAAAATACAGAAATATATATTGGATTATTGGATTAAAGCAAACATAGGCCTAATGATAGAATACTTATCGAAACTTTTATTGATTTAATATAAAAAAGACTTTTGAAATTAATACTTACGAAAAATTAACCTCAAATATTTTTAAACACTTATTAAAATTTGGTTACACAATTTTTGTCACCGAAAAATATTTCACAGCACAATGTAACTTATATAAAGTTATTTAAAAAGAAAAGTTAATTACTATAGTGAGTTAGAGTTATAAGTTAGTTGCCCGGTGGTTTCTGCAGAAAGTTTCTGAATAGACTTCTAATCAAGGTTACGCTTCTAATGAACACAGAAATTGATGTAATTAAAAATTCAGTTTTGCTGACCACGTGATGTGTGTGTGTGTGTGTGTGTGTGTGTGTGTGTGTGTGTGTGTGTAACGTTTCACAATTATTATTATTTACGAATACAAGCCTGTGTTTATATTTAACGCAACTGTATTGTGTAAACCACCAGCTAGGTAATAGAATTTTTGTATGATTCTTGCCCTATGTACGTATAATTGTTGCGCAGCAATTTTCTTTTTCTTTAATTATATAAATGAGCAAGACATTGATGGCATGAAATAACTAAATAAAATTGAAGAAATAAATCATCGGGTTATTAATTGTTACTTTTAAATTATATATCCATTCACGATCAGCACCAGCAGGTCCATCGGGGCCGCGACCGAAATGTTTTGGTTTTTTGGCCTCAGGCACGTTGTCCACGGCTAACTTCATCCTGTTAACTTTCCGTTTCCGTTGCATGGTGCGCGCGCATTTCGTTACATACAAAAAATTTCACTCTCAACGCGCCTAAAGAAGTATAACTTCAAAAACATCGACAATAACATGAACATTCTACACGTACACACAAAAAGCCGGAAACTAGACACTCTAGAACAACTGAAAATATACAAACACACGAAAACAAATAAAAACGACATCCTAAACGAACAGACACAATTCAAATCACACGCATTATTCGAACATATCACACCCCACGCACACAACATCGATCTTTCGAAAATCGATTCCGTCGCCAACAAAAAGACGCACTGTGCTGCCAGCGGCAACCTCTGAAGAAGCTTTTTGAAAAGCGAAAACCGGTTCAGATTATAAGGTAAAACATTTACGTTTTTACCCATAAAAATTTGTCTTCCGAGTCGGTAGTGAAATAAATATATTCAATAATATTTCTCAGGGCAATGAGCATCTAGGATTCATATGATCTACCTGTAGTTCTCAAAAGATTAGCTACTTAGTTCCATGGGCTCATAGAAAAGTCGTAGTACCTAGTTCAGCTAAATGCTTTATAAAATTTCCCATGAATGTTTTTTAGAAAGTTTTTCAGTTTCCCGTGAAAATAACTACACGGGTTTCACTTTATTCCTCCCGACTCCAAACTCCTTCAGGCACTTAACAAGGTAAAGAATTTTATTACAATTAAAGGTAGCAATCCCATTTTATGAAATAAATAATTATTTAAAATAATTCTTTGTACTCAATTCTGATGTTAAAACTACATTTTTGAATAGTAGGCGTACAACACCATTTGGTTTTGCAATATGAACACTTTTAAATTTAATTTTTAGATTTTGTTGTCGTATTAATATGTTCAATATAGGATTCTTCAATTTCCGTGTGACATATTATTTCCAGAAATGGTTCATAATAAATTCTGTTTAATTAACCGCCAAAATTATGATTTTTATTACGGTAATGGGGATAATCAACGCCCTACTCTCATCGTATTATAAATAGTGATGGAGTGACCTTATTAGAGAATAGACGACCCTAAATAGAGTTAGTTTAGGTTAATCAATAAATGACTATGGTCGTGGACTGCCGTAACGACAGAGACGTAACCAGAATTTCCTTCGGGAGTTTAGTTTTTGTGAATAAAACTAGCAAAATTAAAAGAAAAGAACTCGTTATTTACTATTTGTTATGTTGTAATCATGAAGGTGTGTGTGGAAACATAAAGGTTACATTATCGAAGGTTAGACATTAGACATTTCTAAAATTTAAGAAAGTCGTGAAACAATAAAAATTCGACATTAAATATAAATAAATGAAACGATGCCGGAAAAATGGCAGATATATTCTCCCACTTCTGTAAACGCTAATAGTGTTAACTTTTTGATTTTAATTGCTTGTTAGTGAATCAGTGTCTGTAAATATATGAAGAAAATAGAATTAAATCGGACTGGTCGTTTTGCCACAGAAATTAATCAGATTTTCGTAAAATGGGCACTACAAGTCTTCGAAAACAAACGTTTCAAAATTGTGGACGGGGTGTGGAAACACACGGTTGCCGCAAATTTTGTTTAAGTTAGCATACGAGTCAGTTCACCATTAGTGGCTATGGGCCACTTGTAAATGACGACCCGAACGTCATGTTCGATCTTAGGTTTACGTAGTGGGGAATAACGGCCACGTATTACAGTAGTAATTGTTGATTTCTTTTCGAAATGGTAGTAAATCATTAATAAAAAAAACGACAAAGTTATTTACTACAGATAAAAAAGTCGTGTAAAACAATAGACGCATCTGCCTAACAGTCGAATAGGAAGCAACGTACTGTTTAAAATAGAAAATTTGCTGTTGCTGTTGAATAAATTACTGCACTATAAATATCGAAAGACGACTTGGACTGTCTACGGCCTGAATAAACTTATGAAGGCTACCTCTTTCCTACTCGCTAAGAAGAAATAATTCGGAAAACGAGGATAAAAATTTGAACCACCCCTCAGCCACCAGATAACAAACAGTTATTACACGTAGCAATTTCGGCCCCTATAACATACTACAATTAAAAATATTCCTACTCACGTAACTAATTAGCCTAATTATTTAATTAGACTAATATAACTACATTTTTGTCGGAACATTTAAAACAAATTTGACAATCTTTTTTCTTTATCGTTGTAGGGAGGGTTTAACCTCCAAACCCCCCTCGTGCACCACTGCCAACGAGAATCTTGTCTTAGTCTCTGCCGCCACCATTAACATCTTACGTAAATTGTTTCTCCGTCTACTACACCTTTTTAACCACACATTCTGTATGTCAAAATTCTCGTAGTATTAGATTTCTATCCACTTTTAAGTATGTAACTACTGTGTGATGTACAGAAGTATCAGAAACTAGTTTTTATGTTCCAACATTCTAGTTTCCTATCTTAAAAGTTTCCTAATTTTATATCTTATACCAGCGCTAGGATTGCTATGTTTAGCGCGTCAAGTGAGTAGGTTTCTTTAAACAATACCGATTATTTCAAAGACATAATTTTTTCCTAATTTCGTCTCTTTTGTTGATGGGAATTTTAACTCACCCGCTTTCAGCTTCTTTTAATGAATGATATCGTCTGCACTCGAGACTTTGAGCAAGAACTAAGATCTTAAAGAGGGTGTCACTTCTTCCATTCTGTTGCTACTTCATCTTTGCATGATTACATACTGGAATGTAACTGTCTATTTTTAATGTTTATTAAATTTGTATAATTGTAAAAGGAAACGCATTCATCACATTTGAAAAAAAAAACTTCCCTAAAGCATCTATATATTCGGTCTACCTGAACGGAGTCAAACACTGGACATTAACTGACTATCTGTAAATACATTATGAATAATTCAATGCTTTTATAGCTGACCTTGCTTATTATTTGTACACTTTCGGTTACACACAGAATACTGTTACCGCTGGTGAATTCTGAAGTTTCTGTGATATGAATAGAAGTTGTTACTTCAAAGAAGGGAAAGGCTTTCCTTTTACATAACGTCTGTCGATACAGAGTAGTAGTAGTGCGTTTAAACTGTCAACATTATTGAACATTCAAGTGGTAATATTATGATCTGGAATTATTAAACTATTAACTATTAAAAACTTCATCTTATAGAGTTATCTTACGCTCATGAATCATTTGTAAACAGGATAATGCCAAACTTTTATTCTATTTTGACCTACATGTTTGCATATTAATAAGTCAGGAAACATACACGCTAACCTATATAAGATAACAAAGTTGAAATTAACAAAGGTAAACGCTTAGTTTTCACACTACAGCAAAATGTGGCCCCATTCAAGGTACAACGGAAGACAGACCAAATTTTATGTCTATTCTCGTATCCTTAATCGTTAGGTTTAATGTGAGAAGAAAATGCATCAGTATATAGCGGTTATTAGTGTAACAGTTGAAAGTACTACGACCTTGATTAGTTAAAATGATGGTTGTGTCGTTAGCAAACGTAGCAGTTGTTTCTCTGGTAGTTGGTATGTCGGAAGTGTACAGGAGTAGAAGGCCAGACTACTACACTGAGGAACTCCTAACTCTATGTTGAAATCACTAGAGGTTTACCGTTGACTTTAGCTTCGAATTTACGTTTATGCAGGTCAGATTTCAGCAGGATCGGCAAACTGTGGGAAAGATTTTGATTTTGTATAATAGGCCCTGATACTTTATCAAATCCCTAGCTGATATCCAATAATGCGGCTGTGCAGTATCATTTCTTTTAAACTGCTTTATTAATTGTATTTGTTATTCGGTGGTACTGTTGTGCTGTCATGTGGGCATCTGGGATTAGGCCAAACTAATGATCAGGAACCCCGTATCGGTCTGTTAAATCTTTAGCATTTTGTTTATAAGTTTGTCAAGAGGTTCTGCAATTATTACGCTGAGATGAAACGTCCGTGAGATTTCGGTATCGGTGCAATTTAGGACCTGGTTTCTCTTCGAGGTTGTGATCGTTGTGTTATATGGTCGGATGTGGAGTAGAGACTTACGAAAGATATTCAAATAAGACATTGGTTTTGTCCTTCTCTCTTTTGGCCCATGGTCCCAAAGGAGTTGAGTTGATCTACGTATTGGAGGTGCCAACGATCTAGGTTTTATGCTTTTTTTATGTAGTTCCAGGTGGATGTTTGTAATAGCATTTTGGCACCAGAGTTCGGAAGAATGCCATGAAATGTTCTTCTTTTAAGTTGTGTCTGGGTGGACAATAGTCAGCTGTACCAGTAAACTCATGTGTTGGTTGTACGTTGCTTTCGTATTTTCAGAATTCGAAGTGATCGATTTTTATTTTTTAACCGCACAGCCTCCGTGAGGTGTACCATCTCCAGATAGTTTGTGTAGTATAAATTTTTATTTGAAATATTGAAATAGTTTCTGTTGGTGAAATACGTTTCGATGATGAAGAGTATGTCAATTAAGTTTAGATGCCGAATCAACTGTTATTCTTCTTTCCATTGAGGAATCCTTAGAAACTTAGCCATCTTCATTTAAGTTTGTTAAGTAGCATTGTAAGCATGTTAAGTAGTATGCTGTTTTACTGTAATAATTGATTAAACAGATTCTGAATTAATCTAAAAATATGATTAGTGTCGTCTGTGTCGGCGTCTCAATTGTGTTTTGCTTCGTCGCATCAGCATTGAGTTGTACGTTGTGGGTATAATTACGCGTAGTTTGATATCGTTGGACGTTACTGGTAGCAGTTATTTCTGTTTGTTCCTTGGATGACATTTCTGTAATTCTCACAGATTTTGTAATCGGCGGAGTGAATGTGTTTAGGAAAGGCATATTTTTGCTGGGGTTTCTCTAGGTTTTCTGCACCTACTGTGTTGTGGGATCCTGCGCATTTGACACAGATGAACGGTTTAGTACAGTACGATTTGGAGTGACCGTGTAACAGCCTTTGCGTAGGTTGTTTTTTATTAACTTAAATTTCTCAAAATTAAATTCTTTATAAATTGTATTACAAATTTACATTTACTTATTCGCAATATAAACAACTAAATTCACATTAAACCTAAATTTGTTGTTTCACATAACAAACTAAAACTAAAACTAAATTCACATTAAAAAACGTTGTTTTTCGACGTCAATTTTTTGAGATTTACTACGAAACGTTTCTAAAAATATCGGTATGGAGAACCATACATGACTTCCATGTTCTAAGATTTATATTTAAAATCATATTCGAAATGAAATATTTCCATAGAAACTACGTCTTTCTACTTATTGCTTCAGCATTAACCACAGTACTGTGGTCACAAACGTATACCACCTCACGTTTTCGCGCTCGATTTTCACCGATGATGGCAGTCGATGGCACTGCCGAAAAGTCTGGTTTTGTAGAAAACATTGGACTACGGCTAAAGAGCCCGGGAAGCAATTTTAACAAAAAATTACTTCTTTGTTGCCGATAACGTAGTACACATATAAAAAAGTCTCCCCTCCACCTTCAACTAAAATTTTTAATAATAGAAAATTACCCCCACCCCGTTCACCTAACCTCTTCATTTATAGATATTTCATCTACATTTCTACAGTGGATTGCTATGAGCTTCTTATCAGGATACTTTATTTATAAAAATTAAGTATTTTACTCTTGTTAAATCATAAAATGTTTCAGGTAAACTACCCCTTTCACTTAACCGATCTTCTCCAAAATCAATAGACCTTCCGCCCTCTACAATTCAGGGAAGCATGCAAAAAATATTTGATTCTGTTTGAATGTGCGACAGTTATCGTTCGTCATGAAAACATTTCTCTTGTTACAACATAAAATGTAGCAGGTAAACTACCCCTTTCCCTTAACCGATCTTCACCAAAATCAATAGACCTTGAGCTCTCTGCAACTCAGGAAAGGGTGCAAAAAATTATTTGATTCTCATTGAATTTTCGGCAGTTATCGTTCGTCATAAAAAAGTTACGCTTTTTAAAACATAAAACGTTGCTGATAAACTACCCCTTCCCTTAACCGATCTTCAACAAAATCAACAGACCTAGAGTTCTCTTTAGTTCAAAAAGGTATGCAAAAACCTAGTTGAATCTGTTTGAATTTACGGCAGTTATCGTTCGTCATATAAAAAATTACCCTTGTTAAAACATAAAATGTTGCTGGTAAACTACCCTTTTCCCTTAACCGATCTTCACCAACACCAATAGGTTTTGAGAACTCTACAATACAGGGCTGTATGCAAAACATCATTTGATTCTGTTTGCATTTGCGGCTGTTATCGTTTACTATAGAAAAAAATTACCCTTGATAAAAAACCGTTGCTAGTAAACTACCCCTTTCCCTTAACCGATCTTCACCAAAAACAATAGGTCTTGAGTAATCTACAATTCAGGCCTGTATGCAAACAATTATTTGATTCTGTTTGAATTTACGGCTGTTATCGTTTGCCATAGAAAACACCCTTGATAAAACATAAAACGTTGCTGGTAAACTACCCTATTCCATTAACCAATCTTCACCAAAAACAATAGGTCTTGAGAACCCTACAATTCAGGGCTGTATACAAAACATTAGTTGATTCTCTTTGAATTTACGGCAGTTATCGTTCGTCATAGAAAAAATACCCTTGTTAAAACATAAAACGTTGCAGGTAAACTACCCCTTTCCCTTAACCGATCTTCAACAAAATCAACAGCCCTTGAGTTCTGTATAATTCAAAAAGGTATGCAGAAGGGTAGTTGATTCTGTTTTAATGTATGGCAGTTATCGTTCGTCAAAAAAAAATTACCCTTGATAAAACATAAAATGTTGCTGGTAAACTACCCGTTTCCCTTAACCGATCTTCAACAAAATCAACAGACCTTGAGTTCTGTATAATTCAAAAAGGTATGCAGAAGGGTAGTTGATTCTGTTTTAATGTATGGCTGTTATCGTTCGTAAAAAAAAAAATTACCCTTGATAAAACATAAAATGTTGCTGGTAAACAACCCTATTCCCTTAACCGATCTTCACCAAAACCAACAGGTCTTGAGAACTCTACATTTCAGGGCTGTATGCAAAATATTATATGATTCTGTTTGAATTTGCGGCTGTTATCGTTTGCCATATAAAATACCCTTGATAAGACAAAAAACGTGTCAGGTAAACTACCCCTTTCCCTTAACCGATCTTCACCAAAAACAATAGGTCTTTAGTACTCAACAAAACAGGGCTGTATGCAAAAACGTATTTGATTCTGTTTGAATTTGCGGCTCTTATCGTTTGCCATAGAAAATACCGTTTTAAAACATAAAATGTTGCTGGTAAACTACCCCTTTCCCTTAACCGATCTTCACCAACACCAATAGGTATTGAGACGTCTACAATACAGGGCTGTATGCAAAACATCATTTGATTCTGTTTGAATTTGCGGCTGTTATCATTTACCATAGAAAAAATTACCCTTGATAAAAAATCGTTGCAGGTAAACTACCTCTTTCCCTTAACCGATCTTCACCAAAACGATAGGTCTTGAGAACTCTACAATTAAGGGCTGTGTGCAAAATATTGTATGATTTTGTTTGCATTTGCGGCTGTTATCGTTTGCCATACAAAATACCCTTGATAAAACAAAAAACGTGGCAGGTAAACTACCCCTTTCCCTTAAACGATCTTCACCAAAAACAATAGATCTTTAGTACTCAAGAAATCAGGGCTGTATGCAAAAACGTATTTGATTATGTGTGAATTTGCGGCTCTTATCGTTTGCAATAGAAAATACCCTTTTAAAACATAAAATGTTGCAGGTAAACTACCCCTTTCCCTTAACCGATCTTCACCAAAAACAAAAGGTCTTGAGAACTCTACAATTCAGGGCAGTATGCAAAACATTATTTGATTATGTTTGAATTTACGGCTGTTATCGTTTGCCATAAAAAATACCCTTGTTAAAACATAAAACGTTGCAGGTAAACTACCCCTTCCCCTTAACCGATCTTTACCAAAATCAACAGATCTTGAGAACTCTACAATTCAGGGCTGTATGCGAAACATTATTTGATTCTGTTTGAATTTGCGGCTGTTATCGTTTGCCAAACAAACAAAATTACCCTTGATAAAAAAAACCGTTGCAGGTAAACTACCCCCTTCCCTCAACCGATCTTCACCAAAAACAATAGGTCGCGAGTACTCTACAAATCAGGGCTGTATGCAAAAATTATTTGATTCTGTTTGAATTTGCGGCTGTTATCGTTTGCCATAGAAAAAATCCACACACACACACACACACACACACACACACACACACACACACACACACACACACACACACACACACACACACACACACACACACACACACACACACACACACACACACACACACACACACACACACACACACATTCCGAAAAACGACTTTTTTTCATGCTTTGAGTGTAGTACAATCAGAATCTGCAATAATCTCGAACACGATTTTTTTTGCCATCACCATACTTCCATTTCCTTAAGGAACATGGAAGTAAAAACTGCCTAAGATACAGTTCTGGAATCCTCTTTTTTCAATTTTTTAGGTCAAAGACCATATGAAACCACCAAATTTACTCTTTAATTTACGTTCCAAGAATTTCAGTAGGGCTTAATTCTAGCCTTGGAGCAGAAACCCAGGTGACATTTTCCATAAGCCATAAATCGAAAACTAAGCGTTTCGCACTTGTGTTTGTACGAAGTTTCTTCTTTATTTCGGCCTGCAGAATGCCCCCCATTCCTGAAGTATGTCCCATTACTCGAGGGACACTCTGTATATGTCTGATATTTAATTCTGGCTGAAGGTCTACAAAGACTGCTTAATTCTTCCTTAGTGACTCTATGACATGCGTTAATTGTATTTCTCACTTTGTATCCGAAGTTGAGTAACTCCTGTTTAATGTCTGCTGTATTTGTTGGTATCTTGTAATCATTCTGTTGTGTGGGTAAGCCTACATGTTTCTCGTCGCTGGTGGATGACGGTGTTTGAAAATTGAAATTCGGTGGTTTCATTAGTTGTGTGCTTGTTACTTGGTGGTGCCATTTGTTGGAATCTTTGTAAAAAATTGTTTAAGCGAACCTGTTGCATTGGCGTAAATTGTTAAGCTGAATGCGGCAATCGTCCAGTTGAATTTGCTGGTCGTTATATTGTTGAATATGCATTGTATTATTTTGTCCAGGGCAGTTTCCAAAAGGAAGTACTGTTTACTTAGTGAATGGTTGTTTATACAGTACATACACTATTATACATCAACAGACACGAGCGCGCTAGGGTTCCATGTGTGTTTGATACTTCAGAAGTATAGATGAGAGTTTATTGCTTAAACAGACAGACTGAGTTCTTAAATTGTTGCTTATAATAGTAAACACTAAACACAAACGAATTTCTTATCGGTATCTGCAAGGCTGATCGACACACGCCCGTTCGTGACAAACTGCAGTTAATTTAAGAAAAGCATAAGGTAAAATACCATTTAATATATGATTACGCTCAATGGCGTAATTACAAGGGGGGATCGTGGAATCAATTCTCCCCCAGAGAGGTATTAAAAATTTCAGCGAAACAACCGCTAAACATAGGGCTATTTCTAAACCAGTTCCGTGTGTTAAAATAAGGATTATAAATAATTGTGGAAATAAAACGAATTTAAAATGGTTGTAAATGAATAAAATATAATCAGAATTTTATTTATAATGACAGTCACTCCAACATTTGGTAAATTAGGTACGTATTTGTAGCATACAAAAACCAATTACGCTCGCGCCAGATAAAAGACAGAACATGTTAATCTACCTTTATTTTTTCGCCCAGACACACTTTCCCGTACACAGTTGTCTTCTTTGTTATCTCCACTGAAATGTCATGTCTCTTCAAGTCTAATGTCTCTATGGGTTGAACCGTTGTCTTTTCTCAGATAAACTAGCAGTCTCTTCACTTTAATACGGAAAAGTGCGAAGATTTTATTGCTGGATTTTACATAAAATATAACTTAGCACGAACTATAAGTTGCTGTAAACATTGTTGGGACAACATCCTTAATGTACGAGGAGGAATAAAACTGGGTCAGCCCTTATACTTCACGTTGGTTTAACGTAAAGAATTTCTAAAATGTATTTATAAAATTATATTGAAAGAATTCTGAATTTCTCATTTTTACTGACGAAAATGGGGAGTCTAAAGCTAGTCTCATCCCAGAAGACTCATCCCTCCCCCTCCCCCCTGGAGCAGCTTCTAGATACGCCACTGCTCACACTTATATTAATGAGCGCTTAAATGACGCTGAACAAAATTTCTTGCTGTTACAATATTGGAGAAATAATTATTTTCTTACTTAATGAGAATCTAAATACTGTACTGTAGTTTTTTAATTACACAGGCGCGCGGGTATGAGAACATAGTTCAGGCGGCGGATGGATGGAATGTAATTAACCTGTGGAATAGGTTTGCCTTTATGCATATTACCTAAACAACTAAATAAGGCTGACCTACACGTACTGTGCAACAACGTAGTTGAGTGTGCAGAATCCGTAACGTAATAAACTTACCTTATCTGAGAGGCGTCTCTGATAACTACTCCAATAAATCATACACTTCAAGGCCAACAGGCACGAGGTATGAAACATTTGTAGAAATAAAATACTGCCGAGTGTCTTTACAGACTTCTTACAAACGTATAAAATAATGAAATAAATTGGGCGCCTCGACAAGGTGGCGGTTGTATTCGGCGCGTGCCTGCTTTCTTCCTTACGTCATTTCTTAAAAAGGAAACTTGATGGGTATTACAAAATTTGGAAATAAAGTGTAAACATCAGTGATATTAATTTACTTCGACGCACGAAACACTTAACTTCTTCGTTGCCTTTTTAAAAATGAAGTAAATCGAATATAATTCCTACAAATTTACAATTTAAGAACCATACAGTTGTATTTAGTCTTGAATGTCATAGTTTACTGTTTGGTATAGTTAAGGCTTTTATTGAAGCAACTATTTTGTTTTTGTTTTTTAATAAACTTCAATTCCAACCTTTTGTGGTTGTAAATCAGAATGCCTAAGTGTCTTGCTTCTACTTTCAGATACACGGAAATAATCTTGCACCACTTGTAAATGACGACCGTACTTATACTACTGGATACCTTCTTGCCAATCACATGCAAACGCAGAGCTGCGCTGATATAAACCATTATTAACAAACAGTAAATGAAAAGTTGTGTCACTTCAATGTGAATTTATTGTACGCAATTCTATTAATTAATATTAATAGAATATTCCAATATATTTTCTATGAATCTTCACTAACAAAATTAACCAAACAAAATAATTTTCAGAATATTGTGCCAAGTTTTATTCTGCCTGAATCCCCCCCTTCCGGTTGGCTGTTGTCCCGATTCCATGTGTTTACCTTAGGTACAATGAAACAGAAATTAAGCGAGAACCCGGTGTTGCAACGAGCTTAAACTATGCGCAGTCATAACACTAACTAATGTGCTGTTCTCACTGCCGTGGCCGTTGTGTGTTACAGAAACCTAATTTGTCTCTTATGCAACATTCCTATTCTTGTTGAGTCAATTCATTGGGTGATTAGCTTTTAAGCGATCATTCCTAACGATTTTCGGCAGCAGTGCTGTCATATTTCAAGATGACCTAGCATTTAATCCATTTAAGTAATGCAGGCGTAATTATTATTATTTTTGTATATAACTTTTACTGTTGAACGAACGATGCGAGTTATCAGTTTAAATTCGACCGCTTGGCATTTGTCCGACTGTCCTGTCTGTATATTTATTTGGGGAATGTCTCACGATAATTTTTGAACCTATCAATAGGTTTTTTTAAAACTTGGCATGCGTGTCCGTACTTTTATTTTTACAGAACCCTATTGTTTTTTAGATTCATTCCCCAAAAAAAGGTGGGCGAGAGGTAAAAATGTCAAATGGTCAAAGGTTAGAAAAAATCGCAAAAGTCCTTCTGGGGGAACAAATTAAGGAAAATTTTAACCAAAATATAAATTTAGTGTTCAGTTTTTAATATTTCAAAATTTTGGGAAGCCGGGCGTCAGAAAATGGGTGGAAATTCTGATAGAATCACAAAAATTCATACAGGATATCAAATTAAAGAGAATTTTTACTAAAATGCAGTTTTGCAGTTATAGAAGTTCCCAGATTTTTGACCTAGGGCCAAAAAATGGATCAAAAATTGTAAAAATTCAGCCGGGTGTGAGACTAAAGGGAATTTTAACGTAAATATGATTTTACGAATTTCTAGCGATTTTAGAATTTATTATATGATTGCTCTACAATATTTACTAAACAAACAAACTTTACTACGGTAAACAAAAAAATAGTAGGAGAATTGAAACATTTTTCTAATAATTTTTCTAGTAACTGAAAAATTTTCTAATATCAAAATTTATCCAGTAATAAATGAACTTGGTTCAAAACATTGAGTGAGTTCTGCAGCTCAGGGAGCATAGCCGTTATTAATTGAGCGAACGAAGCGAGTTCCGTTTTAACTCGACCGTTTCGTGTTTGTCTATCTATTTGGAACATGTCTCAGAATAACTTTTGAATGCATCAACCAATTTTCATAAAACTTGGCATACACGTCCTTACTCTTACCCTACAAAATTCTATTTTTATAAATTGATCCTCTTCTCCAAAATAGGCAGAAATGTGAGTGTTCAAATGGAAAAAAATATCGAAAAATGCATGTATGGTCAAAATTAAAGGACAGTTTAAGCAAAATCTGGATTTAGAATTCAGTTTTGAACATTTCAGAAATCTTAGACACCAGGGTAAGAATTTTTATAAAACCGTAAAAATACATGGGGTAGGCTATATCACATTAAAGGAAATTTTAACCAAAATCTGTATATAGTGTTCAGTTTTAAGAATTAAAAAAAAATTAGGACACAGGGACGTAAAAATAGATAAAAAACGTTTAAATTTGTAAAAATACAGCCGGGTGTCATACTGAAGGGAATTTTGATCCAGATCCCAAAATAGGCCTATATTTTAGTATGAAATATTTAACTTTAGAGCGCTATGGGACAAAAATTGAACTAAAAATTGTAAAAGTCAGTATGGGTGATCAAGTTACGAGAAATATTATGTAGTATAAAACTCGGTTTGTTTAATAATTTGACAGAATTAATATGTCTCACCATTGCTTGGAAATTTTGGATCGCCTTCAAAAAGTTTGTAAGCTATGTTTACAAGAAAATTATTACATATTTTTATCAGTTTGTAATAAGTATAAGATATGGCCTATAGATATTTATGGAAATTAATACACTAGGAATAAAATGTTTTTCATTTAGGCATTGTGGTCGTAAATTTAACTACAATATCGGTATGGAGAACCATACATGACTTCCATGTTCTAAGATTTATATTTAAAATCATTTACGAAATGAAATGTTTCCATAGAAACTACTTCTTTCCACTTATTGCTTCAGCCTTAACCACAGTACTGTGGTCACTAACGTATACCACCACACGTTATCGCACTCGATTTTCACTGATGATGGCAGTAGACGGCACTGCCGAAACGTCTGGTTTTGCAGAAAACATTGGACTACGGCCAAACAGCCCGGGAAGGAATTTTAACAACAACCTACTACTTAGTTGCCGATAACGTAGTACACATATAAAAATTATTCCCTCTCCTTTCAACTATAATTTTCATTTATAGAAAATTACCCCCACCCGTTCAACTAGCCTCTTCATTTATAGATATTTCATCTACATTTCTACAGTGGATTATTAAGATCTTCTTATCAGGATACTTATTTATCAAAATTAAGTACTTTACTCTTGTTACAACAAAAAATGTTTCTGGTAAACTGCCTTTTCCCCGTAACCGATCTTCACCAAAATCAATAGGCCTTGAGTCTTCCACAACTCAGGCACCTATGTAAAAAATTATTTGATTCTGTTTGAATTTACGGCAGTTATCGTTCGTCATGAAAAAATTTCTCTTGTTACAACTTAAATTTTGCAGGTAAACTACCCCTTTCCCTTAACCGATCTTCACCAAAATCAAGAAACCTTTAGTTCGTTACAATTCAGGAATATATGCAAAAAATTATTTTATTCTCTTTGAATTTACGGCAGTTATCGTTCGTCGAAGAAAAAATTACCCTTTTTTAAACATAAAATGTTGCAGGTAAACTACCACTTTCCCTTAACCGATCTTCACCAAAATCAACACACTTTGAGTACTTAAAACGTTAGGAGTGTATGCAAAAAAGTATTTGATTCTCGTTGAATATGCGGCAGTTATCATTCGTCATAAAAATAAAATTAACCTTTTAAAACATAAAATGTTGCAGGTAAACTATCCTTTTCTCTTAACCGATCTTCACCAAAATCAACAGCCATTGAGTTCTCTATAGCTCAGGAAGGCATGGAAAACATTATTTGATTCTGATTGAATTTACGGCAGTTATCATTCGTCATAAAAAAAATTACCCATGTTAAAACATAAAACGTTGCCGGTAAACTACCCCTTTCCCTAACCCGATCTTCAACAAAAACAATAGGTCTTGAGAACTCTACAATTAAGGGCTGTGTGCAAAACATTATTTGATTCTGTTTGAATTTACGGCTGTTATCGTTTGCCATAGAAAAAGTCTATAGATAGACAGACAGATAGACACACAGACAGACACACACACTGACACTTTTAAAAAATGACTTTTTTCATGTTTTGAGGGTAGTACAATCAGAATCTGCAATAATCTCGACCACGATTTTTTTTTGCCATCACCATACTTCCATTTCCTTACGGAACATGGAAGTAAAATATCCGTATGGAGAACCATACATGACTTCCATGTTCTAAAATTTATATTTATAATCATTTTCGAAATGAAATATTTCCATAAAAACTACTTCTTTCTACTTAATGCTTCAGCCTTAACCACAGTACTGTGGTCACTAACGTATACCACCACACGTTATCGCACTCGATTTTTACTGCTGATGGCAGTCGACGGTACTGGCGAAACGTCTGGTTTTGCACAAAACATTGGACTACGGCCAAACAGCCCGGGAAGGAATTTTAACAACAAACTACTACTTTGTTACCGATAACGTAGTACACATATAAAAATTATCCCCTCCCCCTTCAACTATAATTTTCATTTATAGAAAATTACACCCACCCCGTTCAACTAGCCTCTTTATTTATAGATATTTCATCTACGTTTCTACAGTGGATTATTAAAATCTTCTTATCAGGATACTTTATTTATCAAAATTAAGTACTTTACTCTTGTTACAACAAAAAATGTTTCTGGTAAACTACCCTTTCCCAATAACTGATCTTCACCAAAATCAACAGGCCTTGAGTCCTCTACAACGCAGGCACATATGTAAAAAATTATTTGATTCTGTTTGAATGTGCGGCAGTTATCGTTCGTCATAGAAACAATTACTCTTGTTAAAACATTAAAAGTGGCAGGTACAATTATTAGTTTTAGTGTTATTAATTAATTTAATTAATTAAGTATTGAGCTGTAATTAAGATATGACTAGCTCCAAGTTTGGGATGCCATCTACAACTGTTAGTTTATATTACACTAGTTAATCACTCGTTGCCATTAATTAATTTCTTAAACCCTGCGATTGGAGCGCCATATACAATATTATGTTTATAGTTGTTAATCAATTAATGTAATAAAAGTAATAAATTGTAATTACCTTTTTTTTTGTTGCTCGAATCCTTCGTTGGGATGTCATAGATAACTATGGATATATAATATACATCAATGCAAATTTGATATAAATGCAATCTTATGCAAATTAGTTTTACTTTGTTTTATTGCGGATAGATTAGTTAATTAGGTTCACTCTATGGACGTCATATACAACCATGTCTGTTAATGCTTATATCACATTGGGTTAAGTGTGTACGTGTATTAAGTGTGATGAGTACCATTAATTAATATTGTAACAATATAAGAGAGGTCGTCCTTCTTATTTAGCCTCACGTTGGAGTCGTCAATCTGTAACGTAATTATTAGAGACGTCCTCGTCTTCGTTTAAGCCTCTCGTTGTATGCGTCAATCTGTAACGTAATTATTAGGTCGTACCTGTAAAATGTACACCAATTTTGTATGTGTAATAATGATTAGTGCGTTCGTCTCGCACCGGGGTCGTTACATTAATGTTCACGGCTAACGATGTCCGTAGCGTTGCGGTAATCACCTGTATAACACGGCAGTAACCTTACCTGTTGTTATAGGGGTGTGTTAATCCCGGGTGGCGCCAAGTTGTTATATAAACAACTAAATTATTGTCTGATGAGTTAGCAGCGGTGACGGTCGGGGCATTCAAATAATTCCCGCTCGCACAGCCGTCTGAATTGTCGATGCTGTTGCGCAAATGACAACTTGTTCGCTTCTCGTCAAATCTATTCTTAAGTAAACACTAGTAATATATAAAGCACTCCCTATGAAATAATAACGACGGTTACTCCCAGTAATAGTTATTTTTAATAGGTGATAATTAAAATATTCAAACTGACAATTATATAATGATAAAAATTTGCACCGACTGATTACATTAGACTCTTGTCCTCTGGGCTTGACGAATCGATCAAGGAAACAATTATTTTTCGTATGGCTGTGTACCTTGAAGTATTACAATTATTTTTGTTTCCAAAATCGTGGATTCTTGTGACTATGAGCTAAAGAATTCCTATGGTTACAATAAAAATATATTACCTTATTCTACGTGTACATAAATAATAATGTGTGATGTTACAATCTGTTCTGTGGTGTCGTTATACGTGTTTTATAAGTTCGTGTTTAACTAATAGGTTATATTTAACGTAAACAAGTTTTTATCAAGTTTTATTTTACTTAGATAATCTGTGAAAGAGAAATATTTGTTTATAGTGAGATAAATTTACCTTTAGTAAAATTTAGAGTGATTAGGGTTTTGGAAAATAAGTAATTTAATTGTACTTAACACCTCAGCATGACTCGGTGTCTTCGTTCGTTTGATCGGGTAGGATTTGGCTGCAATAAGTTCGGTTTTCATGAATTTTGGGGCTTCAATGGGTTGGGCGTCTTTTTCATAATGTATCTGGATGTTCTTTTCGGGTAATTTTCCGTTTAATTGCCTTGGATCTCGAGTTGACTGCTATAAATGGTCGTCTGCTTCTTATGCTGTCATGGTTAGGAACTTTATTACTTTTTTACGTTTTTAACAGAAAAACGTTCTTCCCAACATTGGCTTCTGTATTCTCTTAATGACGCTACTTCTGTCTAACGGTATTCAACGGTAATTCCGTCTTCAACTGCCGTTTCCATGGCAACTGCATGATTTTGATTGGTTGATTTTGAGATGATGTATTGTTATCAAAATTCGAATTCTTCGTATATCTTCTGATTGCTGTTATTCCTCTATCTTCCTTCCTGGTTATTAAATATTGTCACTATAGTATCTATTTCCTTTCATAGATTATTTTGATACCCCACAACTTTGGGTAATTTTAGATTTTATGTTTTTACAATTATGTTAATGCTTGTTAGTTACATTTCTTTTTGTATACAAATGCTTATTATAATATTTTGTTTTACAAATGATTTACAATTTATTCTTGGTGAATCCTTCACCTCAGATTTGCTAATTTCTTTGTTAATTTGTTATAATTTTTGGTTGTTTGGTTCTGACAGTTATGCCCTTTCATAGGCTTGAGTAGCCATTATGGTATTTGACTTATTTCATTTAAATCAAATTTCGTTTCAGCCTAATGGGCTTTACTTTGTTATCATTATTGGTTGTGTTGTATTTTGAGTCTGTTGGTGTTTTGATTACATGTCAATATTGCTTTCTCTATCTTAATATTTAAAACATTACAATTTGGCTTATGGACTGCAAGTTTCTTTCAGCCATATCCTATTCATAACATTAAAACGAACAATTCTTTATAAGTTATTAGAGTTATTATTTTGAGTGAGAAATATCATCACTTCCTTCCAACTTATTATTTGCTAATTTTTTGTTTACAATACATATTATTTTTATTGTGATAAACAACATCACTTTTATGAAATTTATAACTACCCCTTATAACATGGGTGTCTTTGATTTGTCTCTAATTTCTTAATTTTTAAACAATCTTTACATTCTCTCCATGTCAACACCTTCAATTTATTCTTTCCTGGGATCCTCCCTTTTAATTACTATCGGTTATAATTAAACTTAATCTATTAAACATCTTTTCTTAAATAATAATGTCATCCTCACTTTCCAGTGTTCAGTATATCTTATTCTATAATTCATACTTAATACTATTTTTCACCATATATTTATTCACTGTTATTTTTCCACTTTTAAACCTTTAGTGTTTTTCACAGATTTATTAAGTGTCTATTTTCTTTATTATTCACTATTTCTTATAATAGTTATATTCTATATCTTACACTATTCCCATTTATACCTCACCTTCACTTTTAAATTATCTATAGTTAATTATAATTTAATTAGTGTACCTTCCTTATCACTTCACTTTGGGGTTTTTACACATACACTATTGCACTGTATCACTGTTTATACTATGTGTTTTTTAGTGGGTAATCCCTATACTTATTTCTCTTTCATTACAATATATCCTTAATACTATTAACAATTTTATGTTCTTACAATACTATTTTTACATCTAATTCTCAATTGGGGTTTAGTTTGCTTCTTTATCATTTTAATCTTTAACCTTTTTTAATAGGGTTTCTTCCCTAACTCATTGTTGTCCATTAATGGGTAATAACAGTTACTTTTTCCTTTCTCATAGGGTAATTATTGGTCTTGGTTCCAATGTTATTCTTGAGTGCATTATTTCTCCTTCTCCTATGTTTTATTACTTGTATATGTATCATTATTGGTTTTCATTTCTATCTATTTCCCTCCTTCTTCATTTTCATCGTATTTGGTTAATACCTTGGCTTTTCCATCCTCTCCTTTGGGTACATTTCGACGTGTTACTTGGGTCGTTTAATTCCATGAACTTGTTTCATTTTTGTTTGGGTTTTGGATTTTTTCCTCTCTTCCTTTCGTTTGGTTAATCACCTTCTTCTCTTCTTTGGTTGTATTCTCGTTGGTTTTTTCGCAGATCCCTTCTTCATTTGTTTCCTTTTGTTGGGTCAATCACTTGGGTTAGGTCATCTCGTCGTTTGTCGAGTCATAGTTTTTATATTTTATTTAAATTAATCCTTTTTATTTAACATGAAGTATTATTTTAGATTCAATATTGTTTTGTTCATCCCTGGTATTGGGTTGGCTTAATTGTGTTGTAACAATATTCAGATGATTTTGACTTTACTATGAGTATTACTACGTTATCACTAATTTATTCCATACTTTGGGTGTCATTTGTATCTACGGATAATTACGTAAGGTAATTGGTATTAATTAGGATGATTATAAATGATCCGACTTGTACACCAAATTCTGCATTACAAACAATAATTTATTCAGACCCTTTGCAATGGTCATCAATTTCTGAAATTAATTATAACATTACTTCGCAATAACATATGATACATTACATTACTAATTCGTTCATTACTTCTCTAATGATTCATCTCGTAATTAATTAAGTATTTAAATCATAACTTCTTTACATATTACAAAATTTCTCTCATTAATGGATTCATATTTCGTATTCTTCCTTTCGCATTATATGATTCAGCTTTACTCTAATTGAATTTAAATGTGCATTCTAACTAGATCAGAGGTGTGTTCTTTGTGAGGAACAGGACAGAGGCTACTAAACATAAGTGATACATAAATGTTTTACTTGAGGTACGTATCCGCATCTACGGCGTGTGTCTACGATGATTTCCTCTCTCCCTCGCTCCTCAGGATGGCTGATGACTTGGTGGACATTCTCATCGTCGTCTGAAATTACACTATTCACTATCGCTGAGATTAGCACTCCGGCGTCAACATTCTTTTTTTCGCACTCGTTTGGAAGTTATATGTGTAACAAAAGTTAGTTAGTACGATCATTTGGATTTGATTTATTCATTTCATGACTTATTCGCGTGTGATTGTAACTTCACAACTTTGTTCACAAGCACGGATTGTTTGTACTTTATATAGTCGGCACAATTATTTCACTTATGAACCTTTTCATTACGATATTTGAAATATTTAATAGACACAAATAGTACGTTAATTCATCACACAATCGCTTGTGGGATTGTCCACCTTGTGGTTTGTTTTTAGATCACTTTGGCCTTTTACTCATTCTTCCTTCCGCTGTACCTTTGCTATATACTATCATTTGCTCATACAGTTGATTGTTTTTTATTTATTCATATGTTAATTTCATCATATCTAACTTTTCATTATTTTGTTTTTCTATTCTTCTAGTGATCATTTTAATTATCTTAGACATTTGTACTCTTTTCTCAGTTATTTAGCAATATTCTGCTTTAGCCATTTTTTGTATATTTGTTTTATACATAATTTCTCTTTTTCTTTGTACCAGTTCAGATTTTTTTTTTTCTTTGAATACATTTGATTCATTATAATTTCAGGTATTTATCTTAGCAGTTTTAGCTTGATTTTTTATTTTTGTTTATTTGATTTTGTATTAAATATCATTTTTGATAATTCTTTGTAAGTTAATTCTCTTACTTTATAGGAATTTTTTGTAGCGTATTCCTTTTTTGGTACATTTTGTTTAATTATTTTATATACTTCATATATCAACTTTTTAATAGACTGTAAGTTGATTTCACTTAGTAGGAATTTGTGTAACTTATTCCTTTGTTTTTATATTTTTTATTTTAGGCCTCATAAGTCATCGAAATATTGTTGTAAGTTGTGCTCACATAATTTTTGAATTTTGGCATTTGTTTATTTTATTTATAGTAATTTAGTTTTCTTCATAGAATTTCTTTATTGAAGCTTGGTTGTAAACTCCTTTTACTTTCTTGGTGGTTATATTACTTATCTCATAAGTATTATTTCCATTGTCCTTCGTGATGACGTATGGCCCTACATATAATAATAGCAATTTTTTGGCTATTCCTTCAAGTGTACTGGGTAGTTCCCTGTTTTTGATTAGTACTCTCTTTCGCTTGTTGTATTTTATTATTTTAACTTGGTTTTGTGAATACCTTGCTCTTTGTTTTTCTATTTTCTCCATAATATGGTTATAACATTGGGTTTCATCATAGGGGTCTTCTGGGTTGACTGGGAAGTTTATTAGTTCTTGTATCTCTCTATGGGGCTTTCTTCCAAACATCATCAAGGATGGGGTGTTTTCAGTAAATTGGTGGTAACTAATATTTAGAAATACTTCGGTTGAAGCCAAATACTTTTGCCATTCTTTTTGGTTATTATGACAATAAGTTCTTAGTATTCGTCCAACTTCACTTAACACTCTTTCTGCGGGGTTACTACTAGGGTGGTATTTGGATGTTTTATAGGTTTTTATATTCTCTTTTAGTAACTCGTTTCGCCACTTTTTTCCTTTGAACTGCGTTCCATGGTCAGTTATTATCATGCATGGTTTTCCCACTTCATTGATATATTTAGTTTTTATTATTTCTAATATTTTCTTAGTAGTAGCTCGGTTTATTGCATATAATTTCGTGTATTTTGTATAGTGGTCTAACATGATTACAATAAACTTGTATTTATGTCTCCCTCCGCTACGTGGGAATGGTCCACATATATCGAGGAATACCTTTTCTAACTTTGTTGTTGAGGTGATGGGTATCATGGTTCCCTCTTTTTTCTCATTATTAGTCTTTACCATTTGACATATTATACATGTTTTAATATTTTGGTTTACCTTCTTTCTTACTACATTTTTTATAAAGACTTCCTCCTCCAATGCTTTTACAATTTTTACAGTTCCCATATGTCCGTATCGAACATGATAATCCTTAATTATCTTATATTCTAATGTTTTTGGAACTACAAGTTTCCATGTGCTATTATTCTTTTTTGTTTTAACAAAGAGTATATCTTGGTGGATACAATAATATTTATTCACAACTTCTTCATCTTCTAACGGTCTTTTTCTTATGTTTAGTAATTTTGAATCTTGTTTCTGCTGTACCACTATCTCGTTCAGAATATCTTCCAGGTCCTTTCTATTCTTTATTATACAAAACACTTTGACGATTTTCTCCTTTTCTCCTTCAAATGTTTGGTCTACTACATTTATTCTGGATAATACATCTGCGGCAACATTTTTACGTCCTGGAATGTACTCCCACGTTATGTGGTACTCTTGTAATGCGAGTATCGATCGTGTAAGCCTCCCATGACTTAACTTACACTGTTTCAAGAAGGAAATGGACTTATGGTCGCTTCGGACGGTGATTGGATATCCTAGGATGTACGTCCTAAACTTTCCACATGCGAATACAATACTGAGTAGTTCCTTTTCAGTAACATTGTAGGTACGTTCGCAGCGGTTCAGTACTCTGCTGGCGAAGCTGATAACCAGGTGGTGTCCGTCCTTATCCTCTTGATATAATTCGGCGCCTAGGCTCACATCACTGGCGTCAAAATTTAAGTAGAATGGCTGTTCAAAATTAGGGTGGTGTAGCATTATAGTTTCAAGAAATTTTATTTTGATTAATTTTAACACTTCTTCTTGTTCCTTCCCCCAAGTCCACTTTTCCTTAGCTGATAGTTGTTTAGAGAACTTTGCTGTTAAATAAGAATAATTTGTTTGGAACTTTCTATAGTAGTTACAAATACCTAAAAAGGATTGTAGCTGCTTCTTATTCTTTGGTGTGGGAAAATTCTGAATAGCTTCCACCTTCTCTTGGGATGGTGTTATCCCCTGTTCTGTTAAGTTGAACCCCAAGAATTTGACTTGGTTTGCTATGAACTTGGACTTATCTAATTTTAATGTTATATTATTTTCAGATAGCTTTTGTAATAATTGTTTGACCCGATCGCAGTGCTCATCCCAGTCAGATGATGTTATTAGAAGGTCGTCCACGTACACTGTTGTGAACTGCAATGCTTCTTGACCTATGACTTGGTCCATGCACTTGACAAACACTGCGACGGAATTATAATGAGGCCGAAAGTTAACCTCTTAAACTGGTAATTCCTTCCGTCGAAGATGAATGCCATGTATTTCCTACTGTGTGGGTGTAGCTCCACCTGCCAGTACCCACACACAGTATCCCAGGTACTTATATATTTGGTGCCATGAAATTTCTTAAGTATCTCTTCAATCTCTCCCAGTGACGTTCGGTCGTTAATGATCATCTTATTGATCTCCCGGGCGTCTAAACATATTCTTACCTTACCATTCTTTTTTGGTATGGCGACTATAGGACTCGTGTAGGGAGACTGACTGTATTCAATGATGTCCTCCTCCATCATTCTATTTATTTCCGTCCTCACTTCGTTTTATAGGGAGTAGGCGATTGGGTAGGATTTTCTGTGAAAGTCTATGGGTTCTCGAAAGTTTATTTTACATTGAAATCCTTTGACCTTTCCTGGAGTATTTGAGAAAACGTGATGGTATGCTTGATATATGGCTATTAGTTTTTCAGCCTGTTCACCCGTTATCTCTTGCTGAGGTCTCTCTCTTTGGAACCTTCTAATTTCTTCGACTTTTCTTTTCCACAATTCTCCCTCTCCCTCTTCATCTTCTATGGTAATTGATGGTTTATATGTTTGACAATAATAACTTTTTAACCCCTTATTATGATTTAGGGTTATTGGTGTTGGGTTACTGTTGATTATATTGGCTGACCACACTCCCTTCTCAGAAGTAAGCACTACTATTCCCTTCTGCAGGTCAATGATTGCTGAATGTTGTCTCAGTGCGTCGCATCCAATCAGCATGTTAAATGGTAATCCATTTGCGACAAGGAAAATAATAGGTATTATTTCGTTTTGACTGGTTAGCTCTAAGGAGACTTGTTTTCTGATGGTCTTATTTTGTCTGCCTGTGGCACCAATTATTACAATATTGTTTATAGGTAGAGTTGGGATAGGTATATTGGAGTTGGCTTGGATTCGCTCCAATTCGGGTTGGTTTATGAGAGATATATTCGATCCAGTATCGATCATAATCATAGTGGTGACTCCATTAATATTGGCTCTTATATGCACTATTTCACTATTCGTTGTTGACAATAGGTTATCCTCTTCCTCCAGAAGTTCTTCCCTGATGTCTTTTAAGTAGTTAGTTGTATTATTGTTATTTTCTTGATATCACTTTTCGTCGTGGTTCGTCGATTTAACCCAAGTGATTGGTCATGTGAAGGGTCATGGCGGTTTCTCACTGACCTTTTTAGTTTAAAGGTTGCTGGGAACCACTGGCCAGACTATTTGCTTGGTCTGCCGTTTCATTGGTCGACGTTGATTGATCATGTATGTGATTCCTCGGCGCTTCCATTGTTCTGGTTCCTGGAGATTGCTGGTTATCATATTGGGAATCGTTGTACATTGTGTTTGTTCTTGTAACGGGACAATATCGTCGATGATTGTTTTGCCTCCTCCCGCTGATAAAATTGACTTGGCGCCTCATGTCGCCCCTATTCTGGTTACTCCCGTTTCTCCTGTTATAATGGTAATTCGGGTCGTACCGGTTGCCATAGTAGTTGTGATTATTCGGGTGGCCATTTGGATTTCGAACTTGTTCTATTCCCCTGTTGTTATTATTGGGTGTACTAGGGTTTTGCGCATTTCTGTTACTTGGTTGGTTCCCCTGGTTGTAATTCGGATGATCTCTGTTGTTCGGTTGGTTACCTTGATTATAATTGGGTTGACTCCGATGGAATGGTTGGTCCCCTGGGTAATTGTTTGGATTTCGGTTCATATTGTTCCGGTTATTGTTCTGGGTATAAGTGTAGGACAAATTGTAGCTTGGTATATTGTAATTTTCGTTCCACCGGTTGTACTTCTGATTGATCATACGATTTTTCTTATACTGGCTGTCATTTTCGTGGTCTTCCAGCAAATTGGCCATTCCCTGTATGGTCTTTATTTGTCCCTGTCTCCTAGCCCTCTGAATAGCGTCTTCATAATGATATCCCAGTTGAATGACTAGGGATTCTTCGGGTATCTTTGGTTCGAGGTTTCGAGCTAGGCAGACCTTTCCTAAGAAGTACGAGGTTAATGTTTGTCCAGCCTGTGGCACATATCTTCCGTTACTTATGTCATTTCTCACCACATTTTGGGTCGATTCTGACCAGTATTTTTCGCGGAACAACGTTTTGAACTCTTGTGTACAGCTGATTTCTGGTCGCGTGGCTGTCCACCAATTGTCATTCGTATCTCGAAACATCTCATCGATAAGACTTCTCACCGTCGTCCATCTGGTATCTCTATTTTTCTCTATGAGCTCCTCCTTCCTTTTCAGAAATTCTATGGGGTTTCTTCGGTAACTTTTAAAGTTTATTACTTCCCCGATTTTCATTTGTAAAGATGTGAGTGCTACTGCAAGGCTTCTCCCTCAAAGCGTCTAGTTCCTCCTGCATCTGTTTCTCCCTCTGACTGATTTCTATGATTTTTTCTTTATTTTCTTGAGTTTTTTCGTCAATCTTGTTGATAGTGGTATATACTCTTTCAACGCGTTCGCTGACATCAGTCTGGATTTCCTTGTGCCTCTCCTTCAGCTTCTGAAGCACCTCCTGTTTATTTTTGCTGCACTCTTCGGTGGTGGTCTTCTGCAGTTCTTGGATCCTGAGACTTCCTTCCTCCTGGACGTGGTTTATTTTATCAGTCAGCTCTTCCTGGATGTGTATTACCGTTTCGTTCGTCTCGGTTATAGTCTGTTTGATTTCATCTCTGCATTCCGCCAACTGTTGCCTCCATTCATCCTTTGTCTTCTCGCCTTCTTCCTTCAACTGTCTTTGGAGTGTTTCACAATTATTTTCAATCTTGTTATTTAATACTTCAAGATCCTTTTTTATCTGCCTCTTCAGTTCCTCACTCTTCTTTTCTAACGCCTCTTGGCTTCTTTTCAACGCCTCTTGGTTGCCTTCCAATTTATTATTCAGGATCTCTATGTTCTCCTTCAAAAATTTCCT
This sequence comes from Magicicada septendecula, assembly GCA_034769895.1. Taxonomy (NCBI): domain Eukaryota; kingdom Metazoa; phylum Arthropoda; class Insecta; order Hemiptera; family Cicadidae; genus Magicicada; species Magicicada septendecula. The sequence continues at coordinate 730,426,631 of CM068367.1, forward strand.
GTCTTCTTTCCTTCCCTCTTGCAATGATTCTAATTTTTTATTCAATTCTTCCTTGTTTTCCTTTCTTTGTTTCTTCAGTTCTTCCTGGTCTTCCTTTCTTTGTTCTTTTGCTTGTCCGAATTGCTCCATCATCATCCTCATCATGCAATCCCATCTTGTCTCTTCGGTCGGTTTGTCTGGTTGGTCGCCGACCATTACTTCCACTTCCGGTTCTGGTTGAGTTGGATTTTCTGGTTGGTTTTCTTGAGGATCCTCTTCGAATAGCTCCCCGAACATTTCTTCGATTTCTTCCATCTCTTCTGGTTGACCTTCACCTTCAATTCCTTTCTGAGTGTCCTTTCTGGTAACCATGGAATGTCTCTTCATAGTCGCCGCTGGCCTTCTTTTAAAGCCTCGCCGGTTGGTCGCCAATCTGTAACGATATAAGAGAGGTCGTCCTTCTTATTTAGCCTCACGTTGGAGTCGTCAATCTGTAACGTAAACAATCTTTACATTCTCTCCATGTCAACACCTTCAATTTATTCTTTCCTGGGATCCTCCCTTTTAATTACTATCGGTTATAATTAAACTTAATCTATTAAACATCTTTTCTTAAATAATAATGTCATCCTCACTTTCCAGTGTTCAGTATATCTTATTCTATAATTCATACTTAATACTATTTTTCACCATATATTTATTCACTGTTATTTTTCCACTTTTAAACCTTTAGTGTTTTTCACAGATTTATTAAGTGTCTATTTTCTTTATTATTCACTATTTCTTATAATAGTTATATTCTATATCTTACACTATTCCCATTTATACCTCACCTTCACTTTTAAATTATCTATAGTTAATTATAATTTAATTAGTGTACCTTCCTTATCACTTCACTTTGGGGTTTTTACACATACACTATTGCACTGTATCACTGTTTATACTATGTGTTTTTTAGTGGGTAATCCCTATACTTATTTCTCTTTCATTACAATATATCCTTAATACTATTAACAATTTTATGTTCTTACAATACTATTTTTACATCTAATTCTCAATTGGGGTTTAGTTTGCTTCTTTATCATTTTAATCTTTAACCTTTTTTAATAGGGTTTCTTCCCTAACTCACTGTTGTCCATTAATGGGTAATAACAGTTACTTTTTCCTTTCTCATAGGGTAATTATTGGTCTTGGTTCCAATGTTATTCTTGAGTGCATTATTTCTCCTTCTCCTATGTTTTATTATTTGTATGTGTATCATTATTGGTTTTCATTTCTATCTATTTCCCTCCTTCTTCATTTTCATCGTATTTGGTTAATACCTTGGTTTTTCCATCCTCTCCTTTGGGTACATTTCGACGTGTTACATTGGGTCGTTTAATTCCATGAACTTGTTTCATTTTTGTTTGGGTTTTGGATTTTTTCCTCTCTTCCTTTCGTTTGGTTAATCACCTTCTTCTCTTCTTTGGTTGTATTCTCGTTGGTTTTTTCGCAGATCCCTTCTTCATTTGTTTCCTTTTGTTAGGTCAATCACTTGGGTTAGGTCATGTCGTCGTTTGTCGAGTCATAGTTTTTATATTTTATTTAAATTAATCCTTTTTATTTAACATGAAGTATTATTTTAGATTCAATATTGTTTTGTTCATCCCTGGTATTGGGTTGGCTTAATTGTGTTGTAACAATATTCAGATGATTTTGACTTTACTATGAGTATTACTACGTTATCACTAATTTATTCCATACTTTGGGTGTCATTTGTATCTACGGATAATTACGTAAGGCAATTGGTATTAATTAGGATGATTATAAATGATCCGACTCGTACACCAAATTCTGCATTACAAACAATAATTTATTCAGACCCTTTGCAATGGTCATCAATTTCTGAAATTAATTATAACATTACTTCGCAATAACATATGATACATTACATTACTAATTCGTTCATTACTTCTCTAATGATTCATCTCGTAATTAATTAAGTATTTAAATCATAACTTCTTTACATATTACAAAATTTCTCTCAATAATGGATTCATATTTCGTATTCTTCCTTTCGCATTATATGATTCAGCTTTACTCTAATTGAATTTAAATGTGCATTCTAACTAGATCAGAGGTGTGTTCTTTGTGAGGAACAGGACAAAGGCTACTAAACATAAGTGATACATAAATGTTTTACTTGAGGTACGTATCCGCATCTACGGCGTGTGTCTACGATGATTTCCTCTCTCCTTCGCTCCTCAGGATGGCTGATGACTTGGTGGACATTCTCATCGTCGTCTGAAATTACACTATTCACTATCGCTGAGATTAGCACTCCGGCGTCAACATTCTTTTTTTCGCACTCGTTTAGAAGTTATATGTGTAACAAAAGTTAGTTAGTACGATCATTTGGATTTGATTTATTCATTTCATGACTTATTCGCGTGTGATTGTAACTTCACAACTTTGTTCACAAGCACGGATTGTTTGTACTTTATATAGTCGGCACAATTATTTCACTTATGAACCTTTTCATTACGATATTTGAAATATTTAATAGACACAAATAGTACGTTAATTCATCACACAATCGCGATATTTATTTCATATGTCCGACTTATCTTTCACGATTTCGCACAATGTCTATACTTAATTCATACCGTCAGAGTTTTTGAGCGTCTTAACACAACTCGTTATTATACAAACTTTGAATTTGAACTAAGTCCCTTATAAGTTCGACTTCGTTACATACAATACGATATTGCGATTCACCATCAACATTTTACTCCGCACTTTTCGACTCGTCAGTATATTGGGATAATACGAAGTCTGATTAAGATTAACCCGACATTGTTATAGAGAAAACTCCATAACTAAGATTCTTATCGTTACTACGACTTTGAATAAAACTTCCGATTTTGTACATGCGAAATAACAAACTCCCGACGAATATAATGTCAAAAAATCAACTAACTCTAACAACTGACTCCCATCAACTCACTAACAAAATTCAACTAACTCCAACAATTAACTAACTCTCCAAAAACCAAATAACTTATCTCTCTTCGTCAACACTTATTTTTATATTTCGAGTCCTACTACTATTCCTGCATCCAGTGCACTCCTTCCCACCATCTACGTCCTTATTGGTTTTTCGTCTTCATTTCCACGAAGACTCCTCCCTGAGTCTCTAGCTAGACTCCTGGCTTCGTCTTTATTCGCTCTTGACCCTTGTCTCCATGCTAACGTCTTCTAAAGAACCGCCTTTACCAAACTCTCGTTCGTGGTAGGCTCATCTGATCCCTTCTCTTAAATCTTACTCTTTCGCTCCTCCTTTGCTGTAAGACGGCGGTCCGAATTTCATGGTTGTTCATCATCCAATTGTTTTTGTATTTCCTTTCAGCTCGTTCCTACTAATTGCTGTTCAGATACCCATGTGTCTTTTAGTTTGGGTGTGACCAATTGCTGTATTGTCTCCTGACTTCCTTCGTTTCGTTCACACGCTGACGGAGGTCGCTTTCTCGGTAAGGCCCATCTGTTCTGCAGCTCTCCTGCACGGTCCGTTCTCTGGCTGGTAAACAAGTTCCCCGCTGTTTCACCATACGTGGTCCTTTGTTCATATAACATTCGTCTGAATTTTTCCATTGTGGACTCTCTACATCTGTGTGTCGTCGCTAAGCTCCCACACGTGGCTTGACAATACTCGCGTCGCCGTCATATCCGCATTCTTGGTAATTGGCCCAGTAAGACGTATTTTTTTGTTTTTCTGTTACTGCAGCGTGTTCCCATGCCATACCCTTACGTCGAACATCTGCTATAACTGAGGCATTGTCTTCTCTAGCGGTGCCTATTTCTTCGCTAATGCGTCGCACGTGTCGTTACCGAACGGCGGCTGGTTGGATCCTACGTATACCATTTCTGACAGCTGACACTTGCTACTGTCCCTTCTACGCAACAAAAAAAATTCCCCTACAAAATTGCTTTACAGTGTTCCCAATTTGGGTCCATTGTGATGAGTCCCGAATCCAAGGGATCCCAAATTCGTGCCCTTGCTGAAGTATTCACCAATAATCATCCTTCCCTAAAGAGAGTGTAGTAAGTGTGCTATTCTCTTGTGTGACCCACTGTCCGATGTTATCTCACCTCTAATGGTTTCAATATTAGTACTGATTTTATAACTCGTTATTTTGATATTATGAATCCATTTTACATATTTCCTATTATTTAAACAATTAGAATAACATTCATTTTCATGTCCTACATCTACATTTCTAAACAGGACGATTTTATTGCTTATTAATTATCTTTATCCATTCAAGTAAAATTGTAATATACATGATCATTTACTTATCTACATACATGCTAAACTTAGGTATTAATGAAAATCGTTTTACTATTTTGGTTACAAAAAAAATCAAGCCTACGTTGTAAAATTTTAAACACCTACTAATTTCATTCATCCTTGGTTATTTACCCAAAGATTATATTACAAATTAATAAGATCATACTACTTTTGATATTTTAAACATCAATAAAGTAAACTCTTATACATCTTTTTAAGTAATAGCTAAACGTTAAACTTATTTCAATAGAATCTCATTTCTGGTCCTTATAACCTTATTTACATTTTCCTTTTAATTCGAGTTTAATTAATACATGTATATACAACTCTTTTGTTTCAATGATTTTCAATAAAATAATTACGATTACCGAAGTCGTATTAACTATCTTCTATGATACAAAATGATTTTTAACGTTCATTATAAACTTTAGCAATTTATTGCTAGTTAATTCAAAAAATTTAGTGAATTTCCTTGCTTACTATTAGCTATACTTTTCTATTCTATCATAGATATGGTCTTTAATGTCTTAACATAAAAAACAAAACAATTTATTCCTACTTATTAGTCTCTGTTTCATTACTCACTATAATACAATTACATAATGTTTCGACTTTATTACAAAGACAATTCTGTTACTTAGCTAAGCAAACTTGAATGGTCTTTTCTCGTTACCTTTTAAGGCATAACGTATACATATAGACTCTTCTCCCTTAGCTGATGAATGATTTGCCTAGTACATATATTAAGTCGCATGTGCATATGTCTTTTCGTTAATTTATTTTATTTATTATCCTCCATATAGATTTCCTACCTTTAACTTCCGTCCTTCTTAGAATAATACCTTTTTAATTGGCTGATGTTGAATTTGCCGCGGATCTTTTGTTCATCGCTGCATTCAACTAAGATATATGTAGCCTCCCCTAAGACTTGCCTCACCTTATAGGGTCCACTATATAACTCGCAAAATTTATCAATTTTCCGTTGTACGGCGTCAGATTGGCAATATTTCCTAATCAATACTAAATCTCTTATCTTAGATTTAGTTGTTTTATTAGCGTCGTTCATCTTGTTCGCGTGTTTCTCTCGCTTCATCTTCATCTTTACGAAGATCTGATGATTGTCTGGTATGTTATCTCCTGAGACTTCCTGGTTAATATACCTTTCCCAGATACGTGTTGGTCTTCTCCCGAACTGCGCTTCGTAAGGTGTTAATTCTATAGTATCATGATATGTCTCGTTAATACAGCTCTCAATTATAACAATAAATCGAGACCACTTTGTATGTTGATCGCCGACGAATATCCGGAACAGGTTTCCCAATTGTCGGTTTACGCGTTCCGCGAGATTGGTGCACGGGTTGCGTATGGCAGTGTACTTTGGTTTTATTTGAAGCTCATTTAACTCTTTTACCCATTGTTTTGAGGTAAATTGTGTCCCGTTGTCTGTTAAGATTGCTTTTGGTTTTCCAACTTCCTCAATATATTGGCGAACTCTTCTAATGTTGCCCTTCTCAACGTGTATAACTTCACGAACTTAGTAAAGTTATCTATCATGACGAAGATGTATCTCACGCCACCCGTTGATACTGGTAACGGTCCGTAATAGTCTCCACTAACTAGTTCCCCTTTCTTCGTTTGTAAGATAGGTTTTGGTCCTCCAAACAGGTTTCGATTGTTGGTATCCTTGCACCGTTGACATTTGTCACACGTTTTTATGTACTCTTTTATTTGCTTTGACATTTTGTCAAAAGTAAAATATTCTTGAATCATCTTGGTACATTTTTTGCTTCCCAAGTGTCCATACATTTGATGTATTTCGGCGATAATTTCACCCGTTATGCTCGCTGGCACATATAATTTCCATTTTCCCTTACATTTCCTATACAACTTGTCATCAACATAATTATAAAATCTACACATATCCTTATCATTTCTACCATTTAAATTATCCATTATCAGTCCTAACTTCTTGGGGTTGGAACACTTGCCCGGAGTGACACTTGCACGGAGTGACATTTGCCCGGAGCCCTCCCCTCCACATCACGGTATTTGGTGAGTCAGAAGTAAGACTGTGACACTTGCCCGGAACTAACATTAGTATCTTAAAACTGTTCAAAATGTATCCTCTTTCAATTTTGGAAGGGTTGAATTCAGTTATATAGTGCAATATTACTTTTATTTTATGAATTTAAGAGACTTTTAGCCAACTTTGCGTCGTTTCCAGCGAACACCACGGGGAGGTAGTTTCTTATCGCTCCCCATATATTTTTTTCACTTTATGAGTTCGTCAATTTTTTTTTTAATGCTGAATTAGAATATTTACATATTTACAAATCTTTCCTGGTGATAGTCTACTTCTCTAACCTATAGGCATTGCCTTTACTTTAACTTCTGGACATAACCAACAGAAACAAGGAAAGACCTTAGTTTGCCATCTAGTTCCAGTTTTTTCAAGGCTTTTGAAATGATTTCATCACTCTTCACTGCTGCTTTTTTTCTCTTCTTCCCGTAAATATTCAGGGCTATTCTGTCAAAAAAGTGGCCGTAATACTCTGCGTCCTCTCGTAGAGTCTTGAGCAGTGAATATACATTTGGATGAGACCTCGAAATTAAACTATTACTTCTTTGATTCCACCCTTCAGAAACATTGTTGGTCCGGTGCCGTCTTTCGTAACAGTCAGTCCAGACTTTCCTTTGGATATGCTCATTCTCAAGCCACTGATCGACGATGTAGTCATAGAACACCAGCAGTTTCTCGTCTTCAGGTGTGCTTTCCTGTATACTTAGCCAAGCATCATCAGTCAGTTCTAGCGGAACATGCGCGAGGGCAGAACACATTCGAATGTGAAGTCGAATCTCTTCATTTTCTTTGTACGCAGGAGTAAGGCCACAATCTTGTACTCTCCTCCATAAACATTGGTTAAAATGGTAGTTACAACAAAAAATTTCAGCTTCAGGAAACAGAGTTTCAGCTGATTGGATGATTGCCAGTTCAAAGTCCATTGTACTGTAAGTGTCACAGGATTCCATCCAGGTACGTTGTTTTTCACTGCTTTGAAAAAACGATCATATGTTTCTTGTTTCTTATTTGGCAACAACGCGTAGACTGCTGAAATAGTGTTGGTTTCTTTCCAAGAACTTCCCAGATCGGTGTGGATGATAAATAACTGCCCAAACTGTTTGCTTGAACTCTTGAAGGTTCCGTCGACGAAGAATGAAAAACAACTTGTCAATGCAGATTTTCCTTTTTCGCTGGAAAACACCAATATTCTGTCTTTAGGCCCTCTGTTGTCGTCTTCAAGTAGAAAATTTTTACCGTCATTCATAAGTAGATCATTTTTCTCTAATCGTATTCCTTTGTAGGCCCCACAGTTTTTCTTCGAATGCGATGTAATGATTGGCACTTCTGTCTGATGGTAGTGAAGTCACAAGGTCATATCCCCGATTAAAAAGCGGGCCTACTTCTTCGGCGTACATTTTTGAAATCGTAATATCCGTTTCCCTTGCACGCTTCTTTGCATTAACAACACTTTTTCTCACTTCAGTTGCCACTTCGTCCGGAATACAAACATGAGTTGCTTCGCCTACGATAGTATTATTTTTCGTTGATATTCTGCATTTATATTTACTTTTCTTATAATCAACGCATCTCCAATAAGTTACATTTTCTTTGTTGGTATAGTCAACACTCCCTCCATTGCTCCTGCATTCCTATAACCAGTCCGACTCACCCCCTACCGGACTCCGTGCAAGTGTCACTGACAAAAATACACATAATTAGTCATTTCCTGGAATGCTTAGGGCTCTGGGCAAAAGTCAACAAATTCCATCTCCGTGCAAGTGTCACAACTTCATCTCATTATCTTTCCTTTGGAATTTTCCCATATCTCTTATCATTTTACTCACATCCTTATTCATTTTTATAGTTATATAGTTGATTTGGTATTCAAAGTTGTCATCTATTTGGTCTTCTTCCGCCGCGTCCTCTGGATACCGGCTACTATGTTTTCTTTTCCTTTGCAATGGAGAATATTGAAGTTATACTCTTGTATACTAAGAATCTACCTCGTTATTCTTGAATTGTTTAAAAATGGCATTTATTCATGAAGGTGAGTGCTTTGTTATCAGTAATTATGGTTAACGGTTGACCCAAGACGTATATTCGGAACTTCTCCAAACATCTGACAATACTTAATAATTCCTTTTCTGTCGTGAAATAATCCTTTTCAGCACCTTTAAAAGTTTTACTGGTGTATGCAATAACACCAATATTCCCTTCTTCATCCAATTGATATAGTTGTCCCCCATACGCGAAGTTGCTTGCGTCACATTGAAGGAAGTATCGTTTGTTGATTTTCGGAAATCTTAATATCACCGTATTGATAAATAAATTCTTCACTTCCTGGAAACACCGGTCTAATTCTGGTGTCCATGAAAACTTCTTACCTTTCTTCAATAGGTCCAACAATGGTTGAGTAGTCTCCGCATATTTTGCAGTAAATCGATTATAAAAGTTTGTCAATCCCAAAACTCCTTTTAATTGTTTCTGGTTTTTTGGAACTGGAAAATTTCTGATTGCTGCTACTTTTTCTTCCGTTGCTTGCACTCGTTCGTAGTTAAGCGATATCCGAGATATGCAATTTCTTGACGAAAAAACTGTGATTTCTCGAGGTTAATCGTAACATTCTCTCTACGTAAATTGTTTAATAATAACTCTAAATGTATAAGATGCGTCTTGATGTCGTCAGAGTAGCAGAGACAGTCGTCAACATAGATGATAGTATTTCCTTTTACCTCATCCTCTAGTGTCATATCTAGTCCCCTTGTCAGAGCGGCAGAACTGGTGCTCAATCCAAATGGCGTTACGGTGTATCTGTAGCATTTCCCCTCATACATGAATGCGGTAAAGTCACGGCAACTTTGTTTTAGTGGCACCTGCCAAAAACTGCTTGTTAAATCAACTCTGGATAGGTACTTCATATTTCCGCATCTAGCTAAGACTTCTTGTATGGGAGTTGGTCCTTCATAGTCAGGGATGGTGACACTATTTTTTGAGCGTCCAAACACAACCTGACGTTACCGTCCTTCTTTATCACGGTGACCATCGGATTAATACATGGGTTATTTCCCCTTTCAATTACACCATGTTTCAATATTTTGTTGATTTCGGCATCAATCTTTTGCTTGTATGCAATCGGAATTGGCCACCCGCGTTGGAAATAAGGCGTGCTGTCCGTTACTTTAAACTCGTGTTCATAGCATTCCATTCTTCCTGGACTCTCCCGAAATAAACTTTTATTCCTCATTAAGATTTCTCTAAGATTCTCTACTATTTCTTCATCTTCACATATTATGTTGTCAACTTTCTCATTTATTTTCTTCACGATTTCTTCATCCTCTCCTTATTCCACTACTTCCATGTGTACAATGGGTATACTGAATTCCTGTTCATCTGCTCTTCCTTTAAACTCGACGGCCCCCCTTGCTACATTAATTAAACACCTTTCATCTTTTAGAAAGCTAATGCCTAAGATACAATTGCTAACTAAGTTCGGAATGATTAAAAATACACTATCCGTCTAGACCTCGTTAATATAGACTTCGCATAAAATTTGTTTTCGTATCAGCTTAGATTTACTTCCTACCGCACTAATAATTAACGTGTTAGTCATGCTTAGCTCTTCGTAAGGTTCTAAATATTGTTTGGTTTGATTGAACCATTCCTCGGACAACCCATTTATTGCACTACCAGTGTCCACTAAGGCAGCAACTGAAATATTATTATTAAATTTAATTATTATCTCTGGACATTTTGATATCCGTTGTTCGATTTTTATCTCGTCCTCATAAGTCAATTCATGTCGTATATCCGGTAGGAGTATGCTTGTCTCGTAATGTCGGTAACTAGGCGTTATTTCGGCTATCTCGTTGTTTGACCGAGTTAATTTTTTTTCCTTTTCTTTGTCACCCCCTTTCACAGCTGAGGTCGACGCACCGTTATTTACGAACTCAATAGAATTTACCAGCTGTCGGTCACTTGGCCTAGCATTCCCTTTATTATTGTCGTTTTCACTCTTTTTGTTGGTCCAGGGCTGTTGTCTCCAGCCCACGCCCTTGTTGTGAAACGTGGTGAGGAATTTGTCGCCCCGCCAGTACCGCGGGCGTTCACCTTTTCGTGTGCTCTGACGAAGTCGTTTCCTCTGTTCGCGCGTTGGTTTATTGTCGCGTATTCAGAAATTAGTGACTCGAGGTTTTGAATAGAATTTATCTCCCTCGTCACTACTGCAACCTCAATTTCTCTCCCATAATGTCTTGCGAGTTTCTTTATCAATTGTCGATCAGTGATAGCTGGAGTCAGTTGACGACTTTCAAGCAATTTGCATTCCATGTATTGTACTGCGCTCAAACTGCCCTTCCAATTGTAGCGGCCGTATTCCAAACTGTCCCGGATCGCCTCCTGTTTTTCTTGGCCCCAATACTTCTGTGTGAAGATGTCTTTAAATTCTTCAAAGTTATTAATTTGCTTTCGGATTACCCTCCACCAGACTGCTGCGTCCGCCTCTAAATGACGTCCAATCCATTTGACATTATCGGTTGGGTAAAACATGTTTTGTAGTTCTGACAACTCCTTGAGAAATTCCATTGGGTATCGGTCCGTGCCGTTATACTTTAGTTCGCTGTTATTCAACCCACTCACTCTTGCGGTCGGTCTGACTTCAGCGTCCGCTAATTGGCGTTGCAACATTTCTTGTCCTCCCTTGATCTTGGTAATATGACCTCTTAATTCTTCAATTCTTGTGCCCTTTTCTTTATCTGTCACATCGATTTTCTGTTGTTCAGTAGATCGTTGTCTGTTATCCACTTCTACGATCTTCTGTTTCAGAGCGTTAACTGCCTCTCCTTGTTCTCGCTGTTGTTGTTTTACGTTGTTCAGGATTTCTCCCTTTCATTCTTCATTTCTGCTGCTAGTTTCCTGTATATGTGTGTCTATTTTGTTATTTATTTGATCTACTGTCTTTTGTGTACTGCTAATCGCTTCTTGCCATTCCTGTCGGTCCTTCTTTTTTAATTCCTTACTTTCTTTGGTATGTCTTTTTAATTCACCCCTCAACTCCTTCATTCCACTTTCATTCTTCTTCTGTAACTCGCTGATTTTCTCTTCCCATTTCTTTGCGTGTTCTTGCAATTCTAACTTTATTTTTCCAATCTGTTCTTCATTATGCCGTTTCAGTTCCTCACTTTGTTTATTCTGCTTCTCGCCCAGTTTCTCACTTAATTTCTCACTTAATTCTTCATTCTGTTGTCTTATGAACTTTACTAACATTTGGAAATTCATCTCGCGAGGTTCTGACGCTTGTCCCCCCGCACTGCTTTCTTGTGTCGTCTGCACTGGTGTTGTCACTCTGCGTCGTATTCTCTTCAAGCCCTTCGACGCCTAACTGATTGTTCACGTCGAACTCTTGACATTCTGAATGGTTGACTCCCATTTTTACACGGCTTCGAGTAATCATTCAAGTTTACTTAATCTAAGTTTACTTTGCTACTGTCTACTTATCTCTAACAAGTACTTATTTCCACTGCCTGTCTTCAACCTACTCAATAACAAGAATTATTACTTATTAATCGAGCATCCCGTTGGGCCCCATATACAATTATTTGTTTTGGTGTTATTAATTAATTTAATTAATTAAGTATTGAACTGTAATTAAGATATGACTAGCTCCAAGTTTGGGATATAATCTACAACTGTTAGTTTATATTACACTAGTTAATCAGTCGTTGCCATCAATTAATTTCTTAAACCCTGCGATTGGAGCGCCATATACAATATTATGTTTATAGTTGTTAATCAATTAATGTAATAAAAGTAATAAATTGTAATTACCTTATATGTTGCTCGAATCCTTCGTTGGGATGTCATAGATAACTATGGATATGTAATATACATCAATGCAAATTTGATATAAATGGAATCTTATGCAAATTAGTTTTACTTTGTTTTATTGCGGACAGATTAGTTAATTAGGTTCACTCTATGGGCGTCATATACAACCATGTCTGTTAATGCTTATATCACATTGGATTAAGCGTGTACGTGTATTAAGTGTGATGAGTACCATTAATTAATATTCAGATGATTTTGACTTTACTATGAGTATTACTACGTTATCACTAATTTATTCCATACTTTGGGTGTCATTTGTATCTACGGATAATTACGTAAGGTAATTGGTATTAATTAGGATGATTATAAATGATCCGACTCGTACACCAAATTCTGCATTACAAACAATAATTTATTCAGACCCTTTGCAATGGTCATCAATTCTGAAATTAATTATAACATTACTTCGCAATAACATACGATACATTACATTACTAATTTGTTCATTACTTCTCTAATGATTCATCTCGTAATTAATTAAGTATTTAAATCATAACTTCTTTACATATTACAAAATTTCTCTCATTAATGGATTCATATTTCGTATTCTTCCTTTCGCATTATATGATTCAGCTTTACTCTAATTGAATTTAAATGTGCATTCTAACTAGATCAGAGGTGTGTTCTTTGTGAGGAACAGGACAAAGGCTACTAAACATAAGTGATACATAAATGTTTTACTTGCGGTACGTATCCGCATCTACGGCGTGTGTCTACGATGATTTCCTCTCTCCCTCGCTCCTCAGGATGGCTGATGACTTGGTGGACACTCCATCGTCGTCTGAAATTACACTATTCACTATCGCTGAGATTAGCACTCCGGCGTCAACATTCTTTTTTCGCACTCGTTTAGAAGTTATATGTGTAACAAAAGTTAGTTAGTACGATCATTTGGATTTGATTTATTCATTTCATGACTTATTCGCGTGTGATTGTAACTTCACAACTTTGTTCACAAGCACGGATTGTTTGTACTTTATATAGTCGGCACAATTATTTCACTTATGAACCTTTTCATTACGATATTTGAAATATTTAATAGACACAAATAGTACGTTAATTCATCACACAATCGCGATATTTAGTTCATATGTCCGAATTATCTTTCACGATTTCGCACAATGTCTATACTTAATTCATACCGTCAGAGTTTTTGAGCGTCTTAACACAACTCGTTATTATACAAACTTTGAATTTGAACTAAGTCCCTTATAAGTTAGACTTCATTACATACAATACGATATTGCGATTCACCATCAACATTTTACTCCGCACTTTTCGACTCGTCAGTATATTGGGATAATACGAAGTCTGATTAAGATTAACCCGACATTGCTATAGAGAAAACTCCATAACTAAGATTCTTATCGTTACTACGACTTTGAATAAAACTTCCGATTTTGTACATGCGAAATAACAAACTCCCGACGAATATAATGTCAAAAAATCAACTAACTCTAACAACTGACTCCCATCAACTCACTAACAAAATTCAACTAACTCCAACAATTAACTAACTCTCCAAAAACCAAATAACTTATCTCTCTTCGTCAACACTTATTTTTATATTTCGAGTCCTACTACTATTCCTGCATCCAGTGCACTCCTTCCCACCATCTACGTCCTTATTGGTTTCTCGTCTTCATTTCCACGAAGACTCCTCCCTGAGTCTCTAGCTAGACTCCTGGCTTCGTCTTTATTCGTTCTTGACCCTTGTCTCCATGGTAACGTCTTCTAAAGAACCGCCTTTACCAAACTCTCGTTCGTGGTAGACTCATCTGATCCCTTCTCTTAAATCTTACTCTTTCGCTCCTCCTTTGCTGTAAGACGGCGGACCGAATTTCATGGTTGTCCATCATCCAATTGTTTTTGTATTTCCTTTCAGCTCGTTCCTACTAATTGCTGTTCAGATACCCATGTGTCTTTTAGTTTGGGTGTGACCAATTGCTGTATTGTCTCCTGACTTCCTTCGTTTCGTTCTGTTCTGCAGGTCTCCTGCACGGTCCGTTCTCTGGCTGGTAAACAAGTTCCCCGCTGTTTCACCATGCGTGGTCCTTTGTTCATGTAACATCCGTCTGAATTTTTCCATTGTGGACTCTCTACATCTGTGTGTCGTCGCTAAGCTCCCACACGTGGCTTGACAATACTCGCGTCGCCATCATATCCGTATTCTTGGTAATTGGCCCAGTAAGAAGTATTCCTTTGTTTTTCTGTTACTGCAGCGTGTTCCCATGCCATACCCTTACGTCGAACATCTGCTATAACCGATGCATTGTCTTCTCTAGCGGTGCCTATTTCGTCGCTAATGCGTCGCACGTGTCATTACCGAACGGCGCGGCGGCTGGTTGGCTCCTACGTATATCATTTCTGACAGCTGACACTTGCTACTGTCCCTTCTACACAAAAACAAGTTCCCCTAAAAAATTGCTTTACACAGGTAAATTACGCCTTTCCCTTAACCGATCTTCACCAAAATCAACAGACCTACAGTTCTTAACAATTCAGGAAAGTATGCAACAAATTATTTGATTCTCTTTGAATTTACGGCAGTTATCGTTCGTCATAAAAAAATTACCATTGTTAAAACATAAAACGTTGCTGGTAAACTACGCCTTTCCCTTAACCGATTTTCACCAAAATCAACAGACCTTCAGTTCTTAACAATTCAGGAAAGTATGCAACAAATTATTTGATTCTCTTTGAATTTACGGCAGTTATCGTTCGTCATAACAAATTACCATTGTTAAAACGTAAAACGTTGCTGGTAAACTACCCCTTTCCCTTAACCGATCTTCATCAAAATCAACAGACCTTGAGTTCTCTATAATTCAAAAAGGTATGCAAAAAAGTAGTGATTCTGTTTGAATTTACGGCAGTTATCGTTACCGTAAAATGTTTCCGGTAAACTACCCCTCTCCCTTAACCGATCTTCACCAACACCAATAGGTCTTGAGAACTCTACAATTCAGGGATGTATGCAAACATTATTTGATTCTGTTTGAATTTGCTGCTCTTATCGTTTGCCATAGAAAAAAATTACCCTTGATTAAAAACAAACGTTGGGGGTAAACTACCCCTTTTCCTTAACCGAACTTCACCAAAAACAAAAAGTCTTGAGAACTCTACAATTCAGGGCTATATGCAAAAATTATTTGATTCTGTTTGAATTTGCGGCTGTTATCGTTTGCTATAGAAAAAATTACCTTGATAAAAAAAAACGTTGCCGGTAAACTACCCCTTTCCCTTAACCGAACTTCACCAAAAACAAAAGGTCTTGAGTACTCTACAATTCAGGCCTATATGCAAAACATTATTGATACTGTTTGAATTTGCGGCTCTTTACATTACAATTCAGGGCAGTATGCAAAAAATTATTCGATTCTGTTTGATTTTGCGGCTGTTATCGTTTGCCATAAAAAATACCCTTGTTAAACATAAAACGTTGCAGGTAAACTACCCCTTTCCCTTAACCGATCTTCACCAAAACAATAAATCTTGAGAACTCTACAATTCAGGGCTGTATGCAAAAAATTATTTGATTCTGTTTGAATTTTTCGGCTGTTATCGTTTGCCATATAAAATACCCTTGTTAAAACATAAAACGTTGCAGGTAAACTACCCCTTTCCCTTAACCGATCTTCACCAAAAACAATAGGTCTGGAGAACTCTACAATTCAGGGCTGTATGCAAAACATTATTTGATTCTGTTTGAATTTGCGGCTGTTATCGTTTACCATAGAAAAAAATCTACCGACACACACACACACACACACACACACACACACACACACACACACACACACACACACACACACACACACACACACACACACACACACACACACACACACACACACACACGCTTTTCGAAAAATGAATTTTTTTAATGTTTAGAGGGTAGTAGAATCAGAATCTGCAATAATCTTGAACACGATTTTTTTTTGCCATCACCATACTTACATTTCCTTAAAGAACATGGAAGTAAAATGACTTTTTTCTTTTTTTGAGGGTAGTACAATCAGAATCTGCAATAATCTCGAACACGATAGTTTTTGCCATCACCATACTTCCATTTCCTTATGGAACATGGAAGTAAAAAGTGCAGTAGTTTTGAATTTTTAGTGTTTATTGTATGATTATTTGTTTTACAATTAATGCTATTTTATTAAAGAAATAGAGTAATCCGCGTTTTCGTAATTACTTCCATATTCCATAAGGAAATGGAAGTATTGTGATGGCGAAAAAAATCGTTTTCGAGATAACGGCTGATTCTGATTGTACTACCCTTAAAACATGAAAAAAAGTCTTTTCGAAAAGTGTCTGTGTGTGAGTCTGTGTGTAGAATTTTTTCTATGGCAAACGATAACAGCCGCAAATTCAAACAGAATCAAATAATTTTTTGCATACAGCCTGAATTGTAGAGGTCTCAAGGCCTATTGTTTTTGGTGCAGATCGGTTAAGGGAAAGGGGTATTTTACCTTCAACGTTTTACGTTTTAATAAAAGTAAAATGCTTAATTTTGATAAATAAAGTA
Source organism: Magicicada septendecula (assembly GCA_034769895.1). NCBI lineage: Eukaryota > Metazoa > Arthropoda > Insecta > Hemiptera > Cicadidae > Magicicada > Magicicada septendecula. The sequence goes on from CM068367.1 coordinate 730,443,416, forward strand.
TCCTGAAAAGAAGGTCATAATAATCCACCGTAGAAAGGTAGATGAAATATCTATAAATGAAAAGGGTAGTAAGGGGGAGGCGGTAAATTTTTATAAATTAAAATGGTAGTTGATGGAGGAGGTAAATTTTTATATGTGTACTACGTTATTGACAGCATAGAAGTAGTTTCTGTGGAAAAATTTCATTTCATTTTAACAAAATTCTATATTTTTCATTTTAATTTAAATCACGTATGAGTGAAAATATATCGTTCCTGGCAAGCAAGCATATCTCAATTATGTAATGTTTACTTTTCCAAAGCTTTATTATTGTGATTACCGCAATAAAAAGGCTGGCAGGACACACACACACACACACACACACACACACAATTCGTGTTATTTCTGGCCTCACTCATGTTTATTTTCTTATGTTTGCACGTTTTTTACTTCCGTGTTCCATAAGGAAATTGAAGTACTGTCTGGCCGTAATTTGAAGATCGAGCAGTAGGTAAGGTGGGAGAAGCAGGCCGGGCACTACGGTTGGCTAAGTGGGGGTGTAGTAATCTCTAAGCTGAGAACATTACCTCGTCAAACTAGTCTCTCACCCCTCCCGGCAATTAGCGCGTCTCTTGATCTCTAACGCGTTCACGCATTCCTCGCGTGGCTTTCACTAGACAAATTTGTTTACGGTCTTCGAGAACACTTCGTTGTTATCGTTATTACATTTATTATTTACTTCGTTGTTATTGTTTAAAATTTATTATTACTTCGTTGTTATCGTTATTAAATTTATTATTTACTTAGTTGTTATCGTTATTAAATTTATTATTTACTTCGTTGTCAGCAAATTTTAAACAGTGAACTGTTATTTTTGTGCGTTTTCAAAACATGGAACAACAAAAACTTACGTCAACACCTACTACTAGCTTCAGAACTCCGAAAACAAACCGGAAGGTAATTCGCAGTAGGGAGCGCACCATTGTCAGCAACATAATAGAAACATGTGTACAGGAGGCTAGTTCAGGAACTCTGCTGGCACCTATTACTTGCCCTAACAAGAGAGCAGCCCTTTATACGAGAAAAGGGATAGCTATTGGACGAGTTAGGAAAGAAAGGAAAGATTCTCCAAGAGGGGATCTAAAGTCACCACAGAAACCACGAACAAGAGTGCCTGTTGTGATTGACAACTTTGACAGAAGTATAATTCGCCAAACAATAGAGCACTTTTATTTACACAATTACAAATTGTGCCTTCCGTCAGGAAACTGCTGGCTACACTGAAAGAGAGAATTAATTTCCCATACGGCAAAACAAAGCTTAGACAACTATTACACGATATGGGATTTAAGTGGAAACGGTCCTGCTGTAACCCCTCTTTCCTTTTTATGCTTTTTATCTATACAAAACCAACTCCCCCCTTATTCCTTTTTTTTTTTAATTTAAATGCTCACACAACTGATCTAATGCGGACCGCTGGGACTATGAGAGGTGGTCTCTAGATGTGTCGGGGCATTTAACCTCTTGGATATCTTGCCTGGTGCCCTGATATCCAAGGAAAGGGATTACAACTCCCCGATTAAATTTAAAATAACATTGGTGCTCTTGGATGTCAATAACGAGACCACTTTTGCAGATGAAATCGGCACCAATAATGCATTCAACTCCCAGAGCAGGAGTGGGAAATGGGCACAATTTCCTGGGATGCCGTCCAGCACACTACGGAAGACTGTGCAGACCTTTTAATTAAACCCTGTCGTTCAAGGTCCTCGCACACTTTGGATGAAATGATGGATCTTGCTGATCCGGAGTCAACTAATGCTCTGAGTTGACTCTTTTTCAACTCCAACAGCAAGAAGGGGCATACGGAAGTGGGCCTAGAGATGGTTTGGAGGACCTTGATGCCCAAAGACTTGGGACCCACCACTGGCCTGGAGGCGCGTACCTTAGAAGACCCGCGACAGGTAGGGGAAGACCTCCGACATATCTTCCCCTCATTGACCTTTTTCTGAATGAACTTGGGCGCCTTGGGGAGGGACGTTGGACTCGACCCAACCCCGGTACAACATCGTCTGATGTGGCCCAACCTACCACACCTAAAACAAGTCACATTAGGCGAACGACGGCGCCTCTCGTTACAAGAGTTTACAATATCAATTTCGGCACCGCATGATGATGGAACAATTCGCCCTCCATGCCTCTCGGGTCTTACCTTACCATGTGCTACTTGCTCACGGGACTCATCAATCCCCTGGACCGTTCTAGAAACCACACACAGCCGTTCGAGGTCCGCAAAACAACGGGGACGGTCCGCGAACACCAAACGGGATCTCTCTTGGGGAGTCACCCCTTCTAAAATAATTCTAACGATGTCCTTCTCGGGCAACCCCAACCTCAAAATCCGGGCACTTTTACGGATATCCTGCACAAAGTCCCCCAACGCCTCCCCGTTGGCCTGTGCACGATAGAACCGGCTATGTTTCAAATGCTCACGTTGCCGACGGGGTATGAAAGAGTCCAACACCTCCCCATGGAGAGAGTCGATACTGCCACCACGACGCAGAGTGCCGGTGACCAGCTCAGCCAATGAACATACTTACAAAAACATATTCACAAGAATCAGAAAAACCCAAGTACTGTCCTTCCTTTGAGTGGACCCCCGGGTTTCCTAGCGCTGCGAAAACCTGACCCGCTCCAGAACCAACACTCCGTCAGTCGCCAGACTCAAAGAAGAAACAACATCAGACACTAACACCAACATACAATCCACACCACCAAACACTAACCACAATATACGACATTTCGACTACGACATTGTCACCATTGCAGTCGGACGGTACCGACTTCCAGTCGGGCCATACCGCATCCCGCTAACCGCACGCGCGATTACTTTCATAGAATAAATAAGGGAACCCATCCCCACGCGATCTCCGGCAAGGTCCAATTTCAAAACAACAAAACCCAACTACAACACATGCCCGTGGCAGCATCAGGTTTACAATTCAAAACACCTAACGATAATTCCTACATAGCACATATATATACCCACATGTTAGATCGACTATTATAGTGCCACATTATTCAATTATTAAATGTTATTGTATTTGCCAAACTATCTCCGAGTTTGCAAGCCCCATCACACCAAAGGACCCAAGGGTTCAAGCCTAGAATGAACCACGCTCTCTGCTACCATTTGTAACCCCTCTTTCCTTTTTATGCTTTTTATCTATAGAAAACCAACTCCCCCCTTATTCCTTTTTTTTTTATATTTAATTTTCTATTTACTTATTTATCTTCTTTTTTTTTTTTTGAAAGAGAGACCACAAGTTATTTAGAACTAGGCTAGAGCCTAGAGAAGCCAAAATTGTGCTGGGTCCAGTATGATGGGACTTGCAAATGAAACACTGATCTTAAGATAACAATAACAGTATTTATTGTACTCTACCTTGTACAACATATGTGCCCTTAAGGCAAGATAATTAAGTATTTCACAATCAGAATCGCTCATTTCCAAAACCCTTAATTGTAGTTATAATTCCATTAATATATGCATTGCCAAATAGTTGAACAATAAATAATAAATTATTAACATAAATAAATATTGAATAAATAATAAATAGCTGAATAATCATTGAATAGTAAATCGTTGAATGTCACATAAATGATAATAATACAATTGTAAAATGGCACACAATCTCGACCTGCAAGTAATTACACATTTCCTAACATGATATAAGTATATAGAAATATACACATATGCATAATCAAATATAATAATGTAACAATCATATAAGACACAACACACACATGTAATTGACATAGAAAGACATTTACAGGTAAGTAGCACATCACATGTTCACCCCGGTTAGCAGCGTATATTAGTTTCTTTTTTTTTATACACCCTTAACCCCCTTATTCTGACCAAGTATCCGGCCCACCTCAATTTTCACTTAATAAATAACTACACCCCAAAAACCCCAATTAATATATCCCAAGGAGTGGAGCAGACATGCCCGAAAATTTTAATTAGATAAGTAGTAATCTAAATGTTCTATGTAAGCATTGCAGCCTGCGCCCAAATACCACGCAGATGTTTAATTATCAATTCCGGATCTCGTCAATGATAATGATGAAGAGTGCCATCACGAGGTTAACATGGATGCCCGGTTGCCTAACTGGATTTCGTATTTCTCTTTTTATTTTCTTGACAGAAATTGTAAAAATAGTGGAACGTGACCACCCATGAATATTGATAACTGATACTGATTAATCTTGTATTCTTTAATCGTTAATTAATTGGTATAGTGAGCAATAAAAGGTTAACCGTTACAAAATTTACTATGGTAAAATACAAACTGTGACAATATTTAACTGGCTATGGCAAAATTTAAAGTGTACAAATTAGCTGAACAGTGGAACAGAATTTTTTGCAAAACGGAATCTGTGTCATGAAGGTACTAAAACCAGCTTACAGTGTTCATAAAAAACTTGACTACCGGCCGGGTCAGGCGTCCGGGCGAGATCCAGCAAAATCTGACATATACAGACCTGCAGTGAACGGCCCCTACGGGAGTCGCCCACATGTTAAAACATCTCCCAGATCTTTAATTAATAAGAAAACACATGAGCCCTCATTAACCAAAAGATTAATTAAACATAAATTTCCCGACGTGGACAGATACATCCGTCCAGGCATGCTTAAGACAGAAACAAATTTAGATCCGACCCTATTTACCGAAACTCCCCTCGACCCGGGTGGTGCATGACCCTGGCCGAGTTTACACTCTCAGAACGAGATAGACATAATCTTGATATATGAGGCGTAAGCCTTACAAATTACAAAATAACATATGACACCCATTGTCCGTAAATAATTATCCAAACTGCAGCGTCTACACGAGAGTCTCAAAGAGTTTATCGGCCACAAGATTTAGGTTTAATAAGGTTAAATTTCACCTGGTTAGTAGCGTGTAGTTAGAGGGTTCTGTTGGGTGTATTTAGTCCATCCTTCCGGCTGACAGCTGACGAAGGTGTTTGAATCTACAGCATCTGAGGCAGTTGTTCGGCCGTCCTTCCGGAGCGGGGCAGATTCCCGTCTACATCAGAAACCCTGCACAATTATATCTGGGATTACTTACAAGTTAATAAAACGCACTACCACATTTACCAGCTGACATAGCATGGCCTGCCCAGTTTATAAACTCCGAAAATTCACTAAGTATGGAACACCATTGAATCTAGTAAATCGCTTCAAAATAACCCCATTAAATATTTTAATATATAATATGTCCAAATATAGTCATTCCATAATAATAATCATTTCAATTAACAGTTATGCAAAAGTTTTCATGAAGCACTTAACTCACCCTTACAGTGAATTAGCAACTTTTAACAAGTCCGTGATGTACACGGATTTCAGAAAATAACTGACTTACGCCCCATCTTGGTTTAATGAATTTAGTAGGATCATTACTACATTAATATAACCCATTATTATATTATTACTGCTAAAATCGGTTAACCAGCGTGAGATTAAACATACATGAAACAAATTTTAACCTGGTTGCCGCCACGTGGTAATGACTCACTGCAATATCTATCGCAACGCATCCACGTTAATATCAAATAAATACAATTTGTTTTTATGAATAATTAATTTATATAAGTTAATAGACTTACCGGAGGTCACGTAGGCTTCTACCTATCCATAGAAGTAGTTGGAAGACGAAAAACTTTTACATCTACTCTGTCAGCCGGAGACCAGATGATAATACGCCGAGAGCCAAAATTGAACTGCCCCAAACCGGCGATTGAAAGAATAGTACGGACTATCTAGCCTAGAGCGCGCACGGGTCGCCAGCAGGGAGAGAACGCAAAACACAAAGTCCAACCTTACGTAAATTTTTACGCACCCCTCGCGTAGTCCAATACGTAAATTTTAATTATTCCGCGATATAAAGGTACACCGCCGCGTTTTTCCCAAAACACGGCACACTGCAGTAAAAGAAAAGTGCTAGTAGAGCGCAATGACATCATTGATTTGCGGTGCAGTTATCTGATGAAAATGAAGAGGTATCGAGAAGAACAGCAACAGATTTTCTTCCTCGATGAAACTTGGGCAGACTCAAATGTCACGTTCCGGAAATGCTGGCAAGGGCCAGGTGTAACGGGTGTCGCCGAAAATATTAGTGGAACCAGTAGATTTATTATTGTCCACATTGGTTCCAAAGATGGTTTTTTGCCTGGAGCGGAATTGATTTTTAAGGCTGGGAATACTAAGGGAGACTACCACGGCCAAATGAATTCCGAAAATTTTTCAAAATGGGTGAAAGAGAAAGTGATTCCTGGTCTTCCTCCTCAAAGTGTTGCAATTATGGACAACGTGCCGTACCACTGTGTAGAACACAACAAGCCGCCCATAAGATCGTCGACTAAAACGCAGATGATTACTTGGTTACATCAGAATGGAATTGTAGCCGATGAAACCTTCAGGAAAACTACGCTGTACGAGCTAATAAAAGCGAAGAAATGGCCGGAAAAGGTTTTCAAAATAGATATGGTGTTCGAGGCCCACGGTCACGGTCACACTGTCGTGCGTCTTCCACCGTACAACTGCGACCTCAACCCGATGGAACTAGCTTGGGCGAAGTTGAAGCGACACATCCGCTCCAAAAATGTTACAGGAGAGTTGACCATGACGAAACTGAAGGAGCTAATTGATGAAGGTAAGCTGAACAAAATCATATTACCATGTACTTTAGAAGCAAATATAGTGGAACTTGTTCATAACGAACGCGTAAATTTCTTCCTTGTAACCGATATTCGTTTTCCCCGCGAAATACGAAAAAAAATTTAAAAAAAGGTGTATGAATTACAGAATTTAATTTCAAAAAATAAATTAACTAACCAAATAAATACATAAACTACAAAATTTAATCATGTAAATTAACATTTATGTTTAGTAGGCTATACACAAAATAATTAAGTTACCTGTAATTCACTACAGTTCACTGTAGTGCACAGAAGCTCGAGTAAATTTAAATCTAATGTTATAATTCAAAAGCCGATAAACAGTATTTCTTAGACACTGTTGAATTAGAAGTACCACTTCCTAAAGCCCGAGTTAATCGTACTTTTTCATAAATCGTTAAGATTTAACGTTTGATGCCTGATATTTTATGAATTTTAAATACAGTAGACTCCACACTAACAGACAGACGGAAGATTCAAACTAAATGTAAATGAAAGTAACACTGTAAAAATAAACTTAATAAGGTCTAAGAATACAGTACCTATTCTTAGGGCTACGCTACAAAACAACAAAAGATACACAGGTAACGAGTAGCAATCATTTAAGAAAACGTTAGTGACCACAGTACTGTGGTTAAGGCTGAAGCAGTAAGTAGAAAGAAGTAGTTTCTATGGAAATATTTCATTTCGAAAATGATTTTAAATATAAATCTTAGAACATGGAAGTCTTGTATGGTTCTCCATACCGATATTTTTCTATGGCAAACGATAACAGCCGCAGATTCAAACAGAATCAAATAATGTATCGCATACAGCATTGAATTGTAGAGTTCTCAAGGTCTATTGTTTTTGGTGAAGATCGGTTAAGGGAAAGGGGTAGTTTACCAGCCACATTTTATGTTTTAACAAGGGTAAGGTTTTCTATGACGAACGATAACTGCCGTAAATTCCAATAGAATCAAATAATGTTTTGCATGCATCCCTGCATTGTGGACTCCTGAAGACCTGCTGATTTTGGTGAAGATCAGTTAAGAGGAAGGGGTAGTTTACCTGCAACGTTTTATGTGATAACAAAGTTAATTTTTTCTATGACGAACGATAACTGCCGTAAATTCAAACATAATCAAATAAGTTTGTACATACATCCCTAAATTCTAGGGAACCCAAGGTCTGTTGATTTTGGTGAAGATTGGTTAAGGGAAAGGGGTAGTTTACCTGCCAACATTTTATGTTGTAACAAGAGAAATGTTTTCCTTGACGAAAGATAACTGCCGTAAATTCAAACAGAATCAAATAATTTTTTACATATGTACCTGAGTTGTAGACGAGTCAAGGCCTATTGATTTTCGTGAAGATCGGTTACGGAGAAAGGGCAGTTTACCAGAAACATTTTTTGTTGTAACAAGAGTAAAGTACTTAATTTTGATAAATAGGTATCCTGATAAGAAGATCTTAATAATCCACTGTAGACACATAGATGAAATATCTATAAATAAAGAGGCTAGTTGAACGGGGTAGGGGTAAATTTCTATAAATGAAAATTATATTTGAATGGGGAGGGGATAATTTTTATATGTGTACTACGTTATCGGCAATAAAGTAGTAGTTTGTTGTTAAAATTCCTTCCCTGGCTGTTTGGCCGTAGTCCTATGTTTTCTGCAAAACCAGACGTTTCGGCAGTACCGTCGACTGCCATCATCAGTGAAAATCGATTGCGATAACGTGTGGTGGTATACGTTAGTGACAACAGTACTGTGGGTAAGGCTGAAGCAACAAGTGGAAAGAAGTAGTTTCTATGGAAACATTTCATTTCGTAAATGATTTTAAATATAAATCTTAGAACATGTAAGTCATGTATGGTTCTCCATACCGATATTTCTCCTTTGGAAAATTGTTTGCCCCTCCTTGAAAATATTTTGACCTCGCTGATGGCTAGTTATTTACTAGCCTGTGTGGAATATTGCGTTATGACATGTATTAGAATGGTGGGTGTTAAACAGGAGACACAAACGTATTAAGGAAGAAATGTTTTGCTGAGAAATGTATAATTATATGGGTGAATAGTCGTTCAGGAAATCAGAAGACAAATGGAAAGAAATCAAGACTCGATTTTAAAAAAGAAAAATGACTATTATAGTATTGACAGGAAAGACTTTGATAACACTATTGACATCCCTCGGCTCCTCGCAGCGAGAGTCCAATTTCATTACAGAAATCAGATCGCAGCTACCTCTTCGTTCGACCTACAGACATTTTATCCAAAAGTACAGTCCTTCCTCACGAAGGTTCAGGATAGTCTTAATCCACCTGACATAGTGGTACTATTTTAGCTGATACGCAATTTCTTCAGAACTCATGCATCCACTTATTTACTTAATATTTAAATGATTTTAAATATAAATTTTAGGACATGGAAGTCATGTATGGTTCTCCATACCGAGTTTTTGAAAAGTGTCTGTGTGTAGAATTTTTTCTATGGGGAACGATAACTGCCGCAAATTCAAACAGAATCAAATAATTTTTTGCATACAGTCCTGAATTCTATAGGACTCAAGGCCTATTGATTTTGGTGAAGATCGGTTAAAGGAAGGAGTAGTTTACCTGCAACGTTTTACGTTTTAACAAGAGTAAAGTACTTAAAATATCGGAATGGAGAACCATACATGACTTCCATGTTCTAAGATTTATATTTAGAATCATTTACGAAATGAAATGTTTCATAGAAACTACTTCTTTCCACTTATTGCTTCAGCCTTAACCACAGTACTGTGGTCACTAACGTATACTACCCCACCTTATCGCACTCGATTTTCACTGATGATGGCAGTCGACGATACTGCCGAAACGTCTGGTTTTGCACAAAACATTAGACTACGGCCAAACAGCCCGGGAAGGAATTTTAACAACAAACTACTACTTTGTTGCCGATAACGTAGTACATATAAAAATTATACCCTCCCCCTTCAACTATAATTTTCATTTATAGAAAATTACCCCCACCCCGTTCAACTAGCCTCTTCATTTATAGATATTTCATCAACGTTTCTACACTGGATTATTAACATCTTCTTATCAGGATACTTTATTTATCAAAATTAAGTACTTTACTCTTGTTACAACACAAAATGTTTCAGGTAAACTGCCCTTTCCCCGTAACCGATCTTCACCAAAATCAATAGGCCTTCAGTCTTCTACAACTCAGGTACATCAGTAAAAAATTATTTGATTCTGTTTGAATTTACGGCAGTTATTGTTCGTCATGAAAAAATTTCTCTTGTTACAACATAAAATGTTGCAGGTAAACTACCCCTTTCCCTTAACCGATCTTCACCAAAATCAACAGGCCTTGAGTTCTCTACAATATAGGGATGTATGCAAAAGTTATTTGATTCTGTTTGAATGTGCGGCAGTTATCATTCGTCATAGAAGAAATTAACCTTGCTATCACATAAAACGTTGCAGGTAAACTACCCCTTCTCTTAACTGATCTTCACCAAAATCAATAGGTCTTGAGTCCTCTACAATTCAGGGATGCATGCAAAACATTATTTGATTCTGTTTGAATTTGCGGCAGTTATCGTTCGTCATAGAAACAATTACTCTTGTTAAAAAATTAAAGGTGGCCGGTAAACTACCCCTTTCTCTTAACTGATCTTCACCAAAATAAATAGGCCTTGAGTCCTCTGCAACTCAGGGACATATGTAAAAAATTATTTGATTCTGTTTGAATTTACGGCAGTTATCGTTCTTCATGGAAAACGTTCTCTTGTTACAACATAAAATGTTGCAGGTAAACTACCCCTTTCCCTTAACCGATCTTCAACAAAATCAACAGACCTTGAGTTATCTACAATTGAGGAAGGTATGCACAAAATTATTTTATTCTGTTTAAATGTGCGGCAATTATCGTTCATCATAGAAACAATTACTCTTGTTAAAACATAAAATGTGGCCGGTAAACTACCCCTTTCCCTTAACCGATCTTCACCGCAATCAATAAGCCTTCAGTCTTTTACAATTGAGGAACGTATGCAAATCAATCTTTGATTCTGTTTGAATGTGCGGCAGTTATCGTTCGTCATAGAAAAAATTACTATTGTTAAAACATACAATGTTGCAGGTAAACTACCCCTTTCCCTTAACCGATCTTCACTAAAATCAATAGACATTGAGGTCTCTATAGTTCAGGAAGCTGTGCAAAACATTATTTGATTCTGATTGAATTTACGGCAGTTATCATTCGCCATAGTAAAGATTACCCATGTTAAAACATAAAACGTTGAAGGTAAACTACCCCTTCCCCTAACCCGATCTTCACGAAAAACAATAGGTCTTGAGAACTCTACAATTCAGGGCAGTATGCAAAAAATTATTTGATATCGTTTGAATTTGCAGCTGTTATCGTTGCCATAGAAAATACCCTTGTTAAAACATAAAACGTTGCAGGTAAACTACCCCTTTACCTTAACCGATCTTTATCAAAATCAATAGGTCTTGAGAACTCTACAATTCAGGGCAGTATACAAAATATTATTTGATTGTGTTTGAATTTGTGGCTGCTATTGTTTGCCATAGAAACAAATTACCCTTGTTTAAAAAAAACGTTGCAGGTAAACTACCCCTTTCCCTTAACCGAGCTTTACAAAAAACAATACGTCTTGAGTACTCTACAAATCAGAGCTGTATGCAAAAAATTATTTGATTCTGTTTGAATTTACGGCTGTTATCGTTTGCCATAGAAAAAATATCTATAGATAGACAGACACACACACAGACACTTTTCAAAAAATGACTTTTTTTCATGTTTTGAGTGTCGTACAATCAGAATCTGCAATAATCTCGAACACGATTTTTTTTGCCATCACTATACTTCCATTTCATTAAGGAACATGGAAGTAAAATTCATTTAAACGTTTTCAAACAATGGTAATTGTTAAAAATAAAACAATTTTGTTGCCAGGCAACCAGGTTGATTGGTTAGGAGGGATGGGTAGTTTACCTGCATTGTTTTGTGTTTTAACAAGAGTAAAGTACTTAATTTTAATAAATAAGTGCCTCGAAAATAAAGTCATATTAATCCACCATAAAATGGTAAATGAGATAATTATAACTGGAGTGGGTAGTTGAAAGGGGACGGGTGATTTTTTAAAATTGCTGTGCTGAAATCAAGTAAAGTAAGAATATTTAATTTTGAAGGACAACATACCTTAGAAATTACATATGATAAAACTATTACTCTATGAAAGTGTAAATAGCATTAATGGTGGGTATCGGTTGAGGAGGAGGGACGATTATCTGCGTAGTTCAGTTTCTTTATAAGAATAAACTAGGCCTACCTAATTTTTATAGATAAAATGACTCGAAAATAACATTATATTATACGACTACCCCATAATAACAAAAATATCTATAAATAGTGAAATTAGTTTGAGAGTGGGTGATATTTTTTTAGAAATTATCAAACCGAATTCAAGTAAATTATTTTAAACGTAAATCTTACAACATGGAAGTCATGTATGGTTCTCTATACCGATTTTTTTCTGGTAATTAAAAAATTGTCTAATATTGAAATTTACCTAATATTAGATGCATTTGGTTAAAAATAGTGCTCGAGGTTTTGAAGCTCAGGGGGCTTACTGGTTATTTTTATAACGGTAGATGTTGCTTAAAAAATTAAATAAATTGTAAACATTTTCCTGTTTACTAGTAAAGTGTACTTTATTATTCTTACATAATACTCAGTAACCTATAAGCAAATGTAGTCGTTGGCGTTGCAGTCTATACAAGTTGCTCTTAAAGATTCAACGCTGCATTACCTAGATATTCAAGTGACCTTTAACTGCGTTTCAAAGGGCATCACGTCCGAACTACTTCGCAGGTCAGTGGAGAATCGGCCAAGAACTTCCAAGTCAAGGCAGCCTTCGCTGTGATGATAAGAATCAAACATTCCTTTGAGAATTATAAAATTGTTTACATGTAAAACATATGTTTTTCCGTTTGCAAGACGAACAAATAATGTTATCTTCCTGCTAGTGACCGTGCCTTTCCCAGTGACAACACTACGTAGTCCTCTGTCCTATGTCGTATCGTACTCCAGCATAGCGGACGTTATAATAACAGTCCAATTATTAGCATAAGCCGGTGAGACTATTGTTCTTGTACACTTAATTATAATGTAATTATAAGAGTCATAATAATTCCTTATATTCTCATAATCAACCATAATATTTTTCTCCCAGTAAACAATGTAATTTTCCCTGTCGCTAGCACTAAAGTCGTTAACATAAAATATCGCTATGTTACTCTTTTATTTATTGAACCAGTTAAAAATAAAAAATTATTTTTATGTTGTTAGTCTTAGTGTTTTTCACATTTACAATGTACTAAAGTATAAATATAGTTTAGAAATAAAAATTAATATGAAAATTATTATATTACAGTAATTTAATTAAAATGTGTGATCGTGCAATTGAATTAAAAATTTTTTTCGTTTAATTAAACTTAGTTTAATTTAATTAAATATTTTCAAGAATGTATCATCCAATGTTATCCTAATACTCGTATTTAGTTATCCAGTCAGCTTTGCGTCATATTGCATCACTTATTCTTCTACATCTACTGTCAATACACAAAGTTTTCTTTGAAAATTGTTTATCAGTTGTTTAGTAGCATTCCCGGCTGTAATGATAAGTAAGCATCTCACTAAGCGTTTAAGGTGGTATTTTATCAACATTTTCGGTAAAGCATAAATCTTGAAGCAATTAAACCTCTCTTGAAGAGTTATCTCCCTTCAGGTAACTGAATGTTTAACTATTACAGTATACCATCTGTTACCAGAATTTAAATTGAGGTGTGCTATCGTTACTTTGCATCTGTTTGTCTGCTTGTCATGATTCAATTAAAATGTATATACTGAATTAAACGTAATGTGGTTTCATGTACATACAGCCAGTGATATTCGGCTACTTTAAGACTCACTTTTCAGCAACACTGCTCACTTTTGTCAACTATATGTGGGCCTATACGGAATTCATTTAATGTATAGTTATACTTACTAAGCGTTTGATGTTCAACAAGTTTACTAACTATACATTTGATTTCTTTTAAATTACAAAAATTCTGTTTAATTCTCAAGCGTTGAGACTTCCCTAATATCCTACAATTAGTATAAAAAATATATGAATAAAATTCGTATATGCTAAAATGTATTTGCTTTTTTTAGTGTTTAAACAAAGAGAGATTATACAGAATCGTTACACCATTGTTTACTTAATACGCTTTATTTTTTGTTTGTTGAAGTCTGTATTGTCAGTTTTATTCCAACTGCCCTTTATGACTCGATTTGTGTTTGAGATTTTCTTGTCTGATTTTATTCTATATTAGAATTACATTTATATAAAATGAGGATCGGCTGTGCGATATTATTTATTACACACTTTATGGCTAAGCCAATATGTGCTAGAATTTGGTTTAATACAGTAAAAGTACCACTCTGAATAGTTAAGGCATACGCTAGTTGAACATAGCCGACAATCCGGTTAAGAAACGCTTCGTTAATGTTCATAACCTGATAGAACACGCTTTTCACTGTTTCTTCCTGATGTGACAGCCTGATGAAATAAGTAAGTTTTAGTCTAACATTCAAATATAATTTTCAATTAAGTCCACTAACATTTAAAATTTTAAATTATTGCTAACATTCACACAGTTTGCGTCGTCGTCACGATGATGATGATCACCATCATCACCACCACCACCACTGTCATCATCATGGAATTTGTTTAAGGCTATAGAAGAATTTTATTTTCGGCTTACATATTCCCCATTTATGAACGTTTCTACGTTGAAAAGAGTTCTTATCTCACAGATTATTATGAAAATATATAGACTACATTTTATTACCTTTCTTGGTGTTGAAACTTGCACTCGGTACAAGCGTGTTAAACGTCAGTTACACATTTCACTATACTGTCATCTGAACGCAATGGCTGACCTTTTCCTTCTTTGCATTTAAATGTCTCTCCGCATTTCACTTCGAAAAACAATTGTAATTAACAATTTTTATCTAAAGCTTGTAATTTATTTTACATTACTAACTTAAAATCATTGTATATTAAATCTGAGGTGTCCTATAATTATTTTCCCTTAGAGCTCTTCATTGCTTCGTATGCTGACAATTAATTAGTATTTTAGATATCTATTTTACAAACTTTGTTGCTTCGTTTCTTGTAAATACGTAGATTTTATTTCCAAAGATTTTGATATGTGGATTTTAACAGTACGTATCTTTTATATCCATTTATTGATATTAATAGACCGGCTTTGTCATAAATATTTCATTTACTCCTCTGTATACTGAAAACGTATAGCAGTATCGATGATTAGTTTGTGTTTTCATACTTCAACTGCGTTATCCAAATACATTTTGAATACTTCCTCATCGGAATCTTCGAGGCCTTGAAAAACATTATGCTTAAACGTAAAAACCAAGATTATATTCTATTTACGTTTTGAAAACTTACAAAAAGATCATTGCAGATTTTTGACTCCACATGAGTTGTCAGTTTTTTTCTTTTAGTTATTCCGGGTGTTATTGTCTGACATAACTTTTTGGATTTTGTTGTCCATAACGTGTCCGAGTATCAGTAGCAATACGTACATACGTATCCGACACGGAACACTAATGTTTTAGATAAAAATTTTAAAAAGGTTTAACCTTTGTCTTAGCCAAGTTTTGCTTATCGTGAGCGTCGTCAGAGACCTCTGCCAGATATCTTATTTCGGCTACATCAGCAATGGCTGTCCACATTCTAGCGATATGGACATGTGACCGGCCTGTTTACAGTAATAAAGTAATACATTTACAAGATTTTGTCTGTTTTATTGGAGTATCGAAAATAGTCCCAAATGAGAAAGAATGAAAAATTAATTCGAAAAGAAACTGTAGGAACGATAAGACTGTAGGGTGGAATTTTTGAAACTGCCTATTAAGAAACGTTAGCGTTCAAATTCGCAAGTAACGTGAGAACAGTAATACAATAATGGAATAAATGTGGACGAAATAGGCCTACACAATATCTGCTACGCAACGTATACCTATGACACAATTACTCAGGGTGATATGAACTTTATTTTGTCCTTTGTGCATATTTGACGCAAGTAACAAGATTTAGTTCTTCAGTACCCATAGAAAGAAAACTGCTTAATTTTGTACCTTTGTTAAACAGAAGCTGTTGCTTATTCGGCCAGAGTAAGATATTAGGCTGAAAGAGTTGAGGATGAGTTGAAGCTCAAGTTTATTTATATAGACTCTTTAAAATTAATACGTGTTGTTTTCGTGGAACGTTGGGTTTCACATATGAACATGAGAAAATACCAAGTTGTAGCTAGTAAGTACTGACTGACATCCATTAAATGTAGATTTCACTACATTTAAAGTTATCAAAATTCAAGATACACGAAAAGAAAATCAGACGGCATTGCATGTAATTACGTCAGTGCATTACTCATTCATGCAGTAGTCTGCTATCAGTACGGATTAGTTATCTCTATGTTTATTCAGTTGAGAGCATGAAATAACACGTGACAGTCAGCAACAATCTGTGTTTGTCTCTATATATGGAATGTTACTAGGCCTACATAAAATACAGCACATTTTGGCCATGCTGATCTTCAGTAACTTCACAAAAGTTCGCCTAAAGATAAGAACACGTGAAAACCATTTAAATTCAGAACCCTGATATACGGAAAAACTATTAAAACTAATTTGAGTAACATCAAACAGTGACAATCACAACGCCAACAGTTGTAAGCTGTCGGATACCGCTTTATAAGCTTCAGTTTACAGGCTCTTGAATAATTTTTAAGACAAAACAGGTCTATTAATCCAATATATGAAGTGATGGATCTAATTATAATCTAAAAATCAAGATGAAACCGAAGTTATGTCGTAATTAGACCTTTGTGTGTACTCTGTAAATACCTATAAATTATTTTGTTTACTGGAGACTTCATTGTTTTGTACTTGCATTGGCCATATGACTGTCAAACCTTGCTTTAATAGTTTTTCACGATTTATTACGTAATTGTGCAGTATTCATGGATTAGTGCATGACTTACCTAATTAACATTAACAATTAAACATTGTTCATTGTTTTCTCCTCTATACAATGTTTATACATTGATTGCGGTGATGAAAGTTGCGTTATATTTATTAATTAAATATAGCAACGGTAAAAGATTCGAAGACTAATTTAAGGTTTACTGTTGACGGTTCTCCGTGCTACAGGCTTTACTAAGGTCTCGATAAATTTAAATGTATTGACAAGTTTACCAAATTAAGCGTATGTGTGTGTTTCGGCTTCACTCGAGACGCAGTCAACTAATTACTATAATGTTCAGAACATCGGTTACGTCAGCAACCTGTATTATTTCCGCAACTAGTATTTTTCAAAGGGTTTAACATCATCATTACGATAGGATGTAATTACAGATGGGAAGATTATACAGAAAGGTAGCAGTTTGTATTGAAACCCGACTAACTTACAGTAAAACGAAAAAGTGAAGGTAAATACGAAGGTTGATGTGAAGAAGAGTAGTTCAAGGGCATTCACCGTTAAAGCACATACATAATAACACATTAAAAGTACTTCCTGATCTTAAAAAAGTATTTTTACTTTGTCGCAGTTTTGTATTATTTGTAAAGATCTATTTAGTTTTTTAGAATTGTTGTATGAAATTTAAGGTTTAATTACAAATAAATACGATAACAATTTGT
Organism: Magicicada septendecula; assembly: GCA_034769895.1. Taxonomy (NCBI): domain Eukaryota; kingdom Metazoa; phylum Arthropoda; class Insecta; order Hemiptera; family Cicadidae; genus Magicicada; species Magicicada septendecula. The sequence goes on from CM068367.1 coordinate 730,460,922, forward strand.
GCAGTAAGTGTTTCGCCTTTGTGTAAGTGTTAACAACACTGTTACTCCTAAGCGAATTGCTTTAATTTGGTGATCCTGCGACCCTCAAAAGAATTTTGTACTCTACATTCTTAAGACATTTATAATTTTTAAACATTACTGCTTTCTTTGTTGACTTCTAAGTTCAATAGAAATATCGTATTCACGCTATCAATTATTCTAATAAAGCATTTTGTGTTCCTTTCGTGTACTCATGCACAATACAGAAGGTAACTATGTTCCTTAAGTTTCTTTTCAGAGAAATCATATTTAATATTTTAAGGAAGACACACATTTTGAAGCAAGTGTTGTAAAATTCTTTCACGTATATAAGAGTGTAATAGGTGTACAAAATTGTATAATGTAGTTAAAGTCTGTAGTAATAATATTGTAATTGTTAGTAAATTAGTAGTTTTGGTTTTTTGATTTATCACGGACACTTGAGTAGACAACACATAAAAGTTTTCCTATAACATGTCATCATTAAGACAAAAAAATAAAAAGTAAACGAAATGTATTAAAAATTAAAAAGTAAACGAAAACTTACATGAAATAAAATCCACTGATTGCAGATTGTAACTCCTCTGAGAGCTGTAAATATAATTTCCAAATGCTTACTAAACATAAATAGTAATAGGCCTTTTCCCTACTCGTGACTAAGTATGTGTTGCTCTAGAAGTACTAAACTTTGAATTTCCTATAAAGACGGCAAACACGTGCAATCTAACGTGTTGAGAATCTCAGAACGTCAAACACTAATTTATGGAAATAAAGTAAGAGATGTTAATACCGCTTGAAAGAAAAGCTTACAAATTTATTCGAAAATTACGCGGACTCGGGTTTCGTTTTTATCGGAATACACGTCGCGGTTTCGCTTTGGAAATGCAGCTCCCGATATTTTATTTTCGATTCCCACGCGGTAAACGAGAATGGAACCCTCTCTTCTGACGATGTCGCCCGCCTATTCGTGTTTTCTAATTTGAAAGAAATGGCAAGGTTTCTTATGAAAAGGTCTCCGTTTAATGGTTTAATTAACCAATATGAAATTACGCGGGTGGTAGCAACAAGAGGTCAGGAGCCCCAGCGTTCTACAAAGAGACCAATTCCACTCGAACTTAAGTCGGATCCGAAATTTAAAGCGCGAATATCGGTAGTTTTAGAAGATATTGGGGGATTAGACATCACTGAGCTTTCAAAGGATAAAACTGTGCCAAAAAGAAAAGCCGGAAGACCTCCGAAAAGGCCCCGTGGTCGTCCAAAGACTTCCTCGTCGAGCACAAGAGATCAGCACCGAGAAGCGGTTCAACGATACACCGAAAGCCATCCAGAAGAGGTACACAGAAAAGCTGTAGAAAAATACACGCAAACACATACGGAGGTAAACAGAAAAGCGGTAGAAAAATACACACAAGAACATCCTGAGGTACACAGAAAGGCAGTAGAAAATTACACGCATGAACATCCGGAGGTACACAGAAAGGCAGTAGAAAAATACACACAAGAACATCCTGAGGTAAACAGAAAGGCGGTAGGGAAATATAGAAAAGAAAATCCGGAGGTAAATAAAGGGACAGTCAAGAAATACAAAGATTCTCATCCTGGACCTCATCTACCGACAGTGCTTAGAAAAGGACCGATAATTGCTGAACGGACGGGAAAATCTTTGGATGAAATAAAGGCCTATCGTCTTAAAACTCCTTCTCTACTTGATGGAACCCACAAGTGTTCTCACTGTGGAACGCGACTCTTCGAGGAGGAAGTTGGAAGAACACAGTGGTGCTGCGGACTAGGAAAATACAATGTGATGGATTTTCCAATTCTTTCAGAAAAAATTTATTCGGACAAGCGGTTCCTAAAACATCCGCGGAGGTATAACGACCTCTTCTCTTTTTGTGCCCTTTCGGTTCCCTTAGGCTATCACCACCCTAAAGGAAAATATTAGGTCGGACATACCATTTGGTGTATGATTTAAATTGCGGAGGCCGGAATAATAGTTTTCTTTATATAGACGACGGTAATGCGCGGATCGCTGAGGGCGAACAGAAGCAACTGGAACCGGAAATAATACGCGAAATCCAACAATTTATTGGATCCCGAAACCCATACGTTTCCCTTTACAAGACGTTACATGAGGAACCTTCAGAAAATGCCCGAATTGAATTCGAAACCACCTCGCGACGAACACACGGACCGGTTTTAGGTGACAGGCCGCTTTCCACTGAAGTCTCGGCAGTCCTCAGTTGCGACGAATCAGAACCACCGCAGGGAAAATTCTGCGTTTGGAAAAAGGGATCAACAGAGCCGAGAATTATACACGCCAACAATTTTTTGGTCGAACCTTTCCAATACCCTCTTCTGTATCCCGAATGCCAACCGGGTTGGCACTTGGGTAGGTCAGATAACAAGGGACAAAAATTGTCCCTCTTGAAGTATACTCGGTGTTTACTTCTTTCGGAAGATAGGTTTTCAAGGTTCGGCCCTCTTTCGGAAACTTGGCTGATCGACATGTATGCGCGGATCGAAGGACAGCGATTGTTCTTTTTTCAGAACGAGCAGAAGAAAGCACTAAAACCAGGAGGACTTCGAACTGGCCCAATGGATGAGGTGCAAGCGGCGGTTGAGAAAGAGATATTACGTGACGAAACGGTGCAAGGAGAAGGAAAAATAGTCGCTGGAAGAATATATCTTCCTCACACGTTTACCGGTGGCCCGAGATATATGAAAAGTTGTTACATGGACGCGATGGCCCTCGTATCCCGATTAGGCGGCCCCACGTATTTCCTAACTTTTACACATTGCGGGGGCTGGGAAGAAATTAAAAAATCCAAACACCCCGGCAGTAGACATGAGTCCCACTTATGTAACCGGGTTTTCGAACTTAAAAGGCGAGAATTAATGCGCGATATTCAAAGTGGTAGATTATTCGGGGAAATTCCATACATAGTATGGGTAATAGAATTTCAAATGCGCGGTTTACCTCACGCGCATATTTGTTTTAGGGTTAAAGATGGTGGCCCAAAACAGAACACGGAAATAGACAGGATAATTAGGGCAGATATTCCGGGCGAAGAAGAGGCTGGCGGCAGACCAAGAAGTCTTGTCTTGCGGCACATGAAGCACGGACCTTGCGGGCCCCCATACAGAACAGATTTGCCGTGCTGGGATCGAGAACTGCAAAAATGCAATAAATTTTATCTAAAACCCCATACGGACACCACGTACACAGACGAAAGAGGATTCGTACACTACAAGCGGAACAGCGAAAACAAAACGACCGTACAATTTAAATATCAAATGATAGAGGTCGATGATAGCTGGATAGTGCCATACAATGCGGCGTTACTGCTGAAGTATGAATGCCACGCTAACCTGGAAATTGCGTCGGCCCGCAGAGTAGTAAAGTATCTTTTCAAATACATGTCGAAGGCTTCTCCGCTTCGGCGCATGACAGTAGTTCGGGAAGATGAAGAAGTCGACGAAGTTGAAGAATACGTAACAAAACGGTACATAGGAGCTTCAGATGCTGCTTGGAGGGTTCTGGAATTCGATCTAACAGGCCGAAAACCAACAGTTATAAATTTGCCGGTTCACCTAAAAGGAAAGCACAACGTCGTTTTCCGTCTCGGTAACGAACAGGAAGCTTGTGAAAAATCAACGTCCCTTTTAATTTTATACTTCGGTCGCCCTGATACTCCGGAAATGAATGACCTCACTTATTTAGATTTTTACGAGCAGTACAGAATCCACCCGAGCAGTCCAAAATCCTCCCTTAATGCGGTTCGGCATTCGGACGGGAAACACTTCATAACGCGAAGACAGAGGGGTGATTGTGTCGCGAGACTCGTTTGGGTCGCTCCCACCAGAGGTGAGCAGTATTATCTGAGAATGCTGCTATGCAGGTATCCATGCCGTGGGTATGAGGACTTGTACGCTCTCGGAGGCCCTGATTGCAAAACGTTCCAGCAGGCGGCTAGGGAATTGGGACTTGCGGATGATAAAAAAGAATACTTTGACGCTCTTGAAGAGGCTGCACGCTTCATGAACGCCGACAGATTGAGGCAATTTTTTGTTATGCTCTCGGCGATAGGATCTCCGGTGCCGGAAATGTGGGAGAAATATAAAGCAAATTTATGCGAGGATTTTTTGGAACATTTTCACGAAGATGAGGAAAGAGAGTATAAGTTAGGTCTTATTCACATAGATAGGTGTCTGCGCCGACATGGATCTTCGCTTCTAGAGGCCGGTCTTCCCGTAGTTGAAGATGATTCCACGGAATTAGGTCGCGAAAAACTTCAATACAGCGTCTCAGTTCAGAATGCTTTTGTCGAGGAATGGGAATCGCGGCTTTCTTCTGATCAATCTAGGGTTTTTGATTGCTTTAAGTTGCTCATGCGCGGCGAACAAAACGAAAAAGTTCTCTTCTTGGACGGTCCAGGCGGTTCGGGAAAACGCTCCTTCTTAAAATTATTTCAGCTTTCGCGCGGTCTCAAGATAAATTCGTCTTATGCGTAGCCAGTTCCGGCATCGCCGCTCAAAATCTCACCGGAGGTACGACTGCACATAGCCTTTTCAGATTACCCCTAGATATACGCGATGACGGTTTCTGGTCGATAACCAACGGGACACAGAGAGCTGAACTCATCCGAGAGCCGACTTTACTGATTTCCGATGAAGCGGCTATGGCGCATAAAAAACTAATCGAAATGTTGGACCGGTCTCTCAGAGACCTGATGCTAAAGGATGAGTTGTTTGGCGGTAAAATAATAATTTTCTCGGGAGATTTCATGCAAATTCCTCCGGTAGTAGAAAACGCTAAGACAAATGCCGATATCGTTCGTGCGTCAGTTCGCGGATCTTATATCTGGAAAAAAGTTAAGTCGTTCACGCTTACAACGGCCCATAGGTTAACCGGCGAAGGATATTATGAAGAATTTTTAATGAAGATAGGTTCCGACTCCACCGAAAAACGCGAGCTCGGCGAAGGGCGTAATTTGGAAAAACTCTATCCTACGTGACTAAGCTTCGCGAATTGATCGACTTTGTTTTCACAAAAGAAATTTTACAGAAGCCTGATGAATGTGCAAAAAGGGTTATAATATGCACTCTGAATAATAATGTCAAAGAAATTAACGGTATAGTATTACAGGCGCTCGACGGGGAAATTCAAAATTTATATAGTTTCGACAGTGTAGCCGAGGAGGACGGAGCGGGAATAGATGTTGATGAGTCCCTATTACATCAGGCTCAAGGGAAAGGAATTCCAGAACACGTTCTCAGGCTTAAGGTAGGATCGGTTTGCATGGTGACGCGAAATTTAAATTTTGATCTCGGCTTAGTCAACGGTACAAAAGTAATTATCGTCGCAATTACTCGTCGACTTATCACATGCCGAAGAACAGGCTCTGACGAGCTTTTTGGGATCCCAAGAATAACTTTTAAATTTCCGATCTTCCCAAATAGTCCCATCGAAATGTACAGGCGGCAGTTTCCCCTCCAACTTTGTTACGCGATGACGATCCACAAAAGTCAAGGGCAAACCATAGATTTCGTGGGATTAGATTTACGATCCGACCCTTTTACCCACGGGCAACTTTATGTCGCGCTTAGCCGGGTAAGATCTCCGAAAAATATTTACTTACTTGTTCCTCCCGACCGGGTTATAGATGGCGTTCCTCACACAAGAAACATAGTGTATAAAGAACTATTATAAACAATGTATTCTCGGTAATAAGCTTTCCACCCTGTAAATATGTAATATAATAATGTTTAAGTTGTGTAATATTGAAGTTTGCATGTTAAAATAAGTGACTGTAAATATTCAGATATTGTAAATAAATAAAAGGCATTACCGAGAATACATTGTCTCCTGGGATAGGTTCGTTCGGAGGCCGTTGTAAATATGTACATAGCTCTCCCGACGTTCGTCGGATCGGGGCGTCCACCGAGGGGGTCTGGGGCGAAGCCGCGAGTAATGTAGTTAAAGTCGGTAGTAATAATATTATAATTGTTAGTAAATTAGTAGTTTTGGTTTTTTGATTTCTCACGGACACTTGAGTAGACAACACATAAAAGTTTTCCTATAACATGTCATCATTAAGACAAAAAAATAAAAAGTAAACGAAATGTATTAAAAATTAAAAAGTAAACGAAAACTTACTTGAAATAAAATCCACTGATTGCAGATTGTAACTCCTCTGAGAGCTGTAAATATAATTTCCAAATGCTTACTAAACATAAATAGTAATAGGCCTATTCCCTACTCGTTACTAAGTATGTGTTGCTCTAGAAGTACTAAACTTTGAATTTCCTATAAAGACGGCAAACACTTGCAATCTAACGTGTTGAGAATCTCAGAACGTCAAACACTAATTTATGGAAATAAAGTAAGAGATGTTAATACCGCATGACAATTTACTACAGTTGCAATGTCATACTGACGGACAAAGTAATTCGTCTCATCTCGACATATTCCTTTAACTTTTGACATGAAGTTGAATAGAAATGAATTATAACAATTGGCAACTCTAAAATAACTAGTAATTCACAACATGAAGATTGTAGATATTATAATTTGTTATTTTAGGTATTAACATGTATTTTAATTGTTAGTTATGTTCATTATTTGGAGATTCGGGTAAGGCTGAGTGAGGATAACAATTAAAATCGTAATATAACTCCAATTTCCTTGTCGAGTTTTGTAATCGGCAAATAAAGAAAATGACGTCAAGATTTACAAAAATGTCAGTAGCAGAAACGCGTGGTCGGTGCATTTTTAACGTCGAAACTGAGACGTGAAATTCTGAAAGCCATTTAACGATGATAATTGTATTTTAAAATGGTAGAGTAAAAACAACCAAATGCCGCTGAAACCACTAATAGCTACTGTTAAAATGAGATTTAGTGCAATTTTCGCGTTTTTTGTTTTGTTAATTTTCTTCATAAAAAAAAAGAAAAGGTGTGTTTCCGATAAGTTTTTTTTGTTTATAATTTGTTTTTGTTATTTGATAGCGTTCTCTCGTAACTTAATGTTGTTTTGTAACTTTGTAGTGTTTGATTTTATAAACAAAACTATTTTGTTAGCAATTTCACAATTCCCATTGTTGTTGTTCTATAAGAATGAAGGACTCTTAAACGATTATTTATCGCTTGAGATACAAAAAACATAATTTTTTCCAGAAAAAGTAGACGCATAGTGAATGCAACAGTAAAAAGCCCAATAGTTCTTCAGGTTTGTTGTGAATGGAACTTCGTTTCTTTCTGTCCCAACAACCTATAGTCAGGTAACCTCTTTACTTCATGGATGAGCCAGAATCCGCTTTTTAGATTGCCTCCAATCAGACAATAAACGGATGGCAGAGTTAATGCCCTAATTTTTGTTAACCTTTTATGTAGTATTTATTGTAGATTCTCTTGCACACCATAGTATAATTATTTCCACCGTAATCCAGTTTTGGGTAGCGTAGTATAGTATTCCTAGGACATATAGTTATGTGTATTTTTCGCTCTGGTTCTCCTCCTAATGAGACCATTCCTATTAACAATGAAAAAACATTTAGATTTAATAAAACTGTTAATAACCAAATAAAAAAACATTATGAGTTTTATTACTTTTATTTTGAATACGAAAGAGAAGCCTGTCGGATAAGCTCAACCTGACTGTACTGCATTGTACTGTTGTGCTGTGCTAATTTGTTAACTCTTCACAGCGATTCTCTTTAAAGCAAACTTTTCATTAACGATTGAGCACGATGAATTGAACTTTACACGAGATCATATCACCGTGTGTTGGAATTAAAAACTAATAGTCATACTTATCGTTTGTAGTTCCGTCACTGGTTGTAAAAGGGGGGGGGGATGTAGAGAACATAATTAAAGCCTGTGTTAGTCCGTGGCTGACTGACACACGCTGGCTACTTCATTGTTTTACAAACGGATGTCGGCAATTAAAATGATCATTGCGATGAAATTTACACAACATTGCCAGCATGCATTGTGTATTTTATTACACACAGGCATTCTGATAGATAGTACTGTAGTAAAGACGACGGCTACGACGACGATAATAATAATAGTCTTTTTACCAGGGTAGGTGGAAAAATTTGCTGAACAAATGTCCGGAAGGGTGCAGAGTTAAGAAAGGGTCGGAAGGGTAAAAAAAAACACCTCCGTTCGTCTTCTACGACACTAACCTGGGACTGTTTGGCACATTACTTCGGGCTAGGCAGTTGTTCTTCAGTCCTAGGGCTCACGTCTGTCTTCCTCTATAGTATGTTGTCGAAGTCTGTCTTCTTCGCACGAATAATCTCTTCTGCGAAGCGTGCACACAGTTCCCGTGGTTCTCCCCTCAAAGCATCGTTTCGACGATGTTATCCGGAGAGATCTCCTGTCTAGTGTCCTCTTGCAACTATCTCCTGTGTTTCTCCCATCTGTCGTAGACGAAGAAGGTATGGCTGACCATCTTCCGCGACTCCAGGGGAGTACAGGCATTCTTGTAACTCGGGCTTTCAGGCTTTAAGTACGTACATTGGACTTGAAAACTGATCATCCAGTCTTTCGTAAGGGTAAAATAAATTGGAAAACAGCACACACGCACGCGCGTATGTTAAATTTATGCTTCTTTATTTTCTTAATTTCGTACACTACTGTAGCCCGATTTTATAAAATAAGAGAACTATAATAATAATAATAATAATAATAATAATAATAATAATAATAATAATAATAATAATAATAATAATAATAAACAGAGAGAACAGTTAGTATTATTAAGAATTGTGAGTGACCGAATGACAAAGATGGTTATGTTGATGATTTGTCAGATTATTAACTTACGTTAAAACTATTCACACTTAAAATTGTTCTAAGGCTTTCACGGCCGGTGTCAGTTGTATTAAAAGTGTTTACCGGGCTGTTTGCCCGTGGTCTACCAAACGTTTCGATAGCATCACAGAACATATTCAGCCTTTACCACAGTACTATGGGCCTGACATTAACAACCCGCATTCAGGTAGTCTCGAATTCTTTCAGTTCCACTGATGATGGCAGCCAGTGGTGCTGTCGAAACGTTTGGTTTGTCTGCAAACCGTAGACCACGTCCAAACAGCCTGGTAAACACTTTTAATATCCATACTTAGCTTAAAAATGTAATTTTCCTATGTTCGCAATTTTCTGGTATCACTTATCACAACTGATAAGTGATATCACCCCCTGGGGGGGGTCCGGTCCCGTCCGTCCGCCCCCGTAAATATACCCCTGCCACCAGCTCATATCACACTAGTCGTGAGTGTCAGAATTATTCTGGTTCCTGGAGTTGTCATCACCTTGACTTGGTGTCGTACAGTGGCTACCTAGAGCTTTCAACAAAAGTGAGAGATGCTTCAGATTGCGAATGACCAAAGCGTCCCTTGTTTATGATTCATTTTAACATGTTGCGTATTAACATAATGTATTAAGTAAAGTGAAAAAACTATATCTGAAGCACCATTTAATTAACTGAAAGTGCGAAAAGATCCATTTTTAGCATCAGCCAGGACTGCGTTTCTTTTTAATTCTGGGCACATTGATTATATTTTCAAGTTGGGCCTGTATTGAAGCATCCCACAAAATTTGCAATATCATATTCTCAGCAGAGATTCAAGAGACTAACCAATTATTTATATAAGACACTTCCTCCAAACGAAAAATGATGCTGGTTTTCGTGAAGGTAATATTATTTTTAATGTAACGAAGAAGTAGAAAATGCCCTCTCTACAGCTTAGCTTTGCATATTGCCGGATTTATAACAGCTTACACATATTGTTGGTTTTAACCTACAGCACTTTCAGACATAACTCGACCTAGTACCAGACGCCGAGTTATTCGTTGTTCGCAGTCTGGACACTCGAAATTTGGTTGTCAGTCACAGTCTCTAAAACTGTTCGCAATCTGGACAAATTTTATCATGCACGCAATGTGGACTGTATGCAATCAAGACACAATCGCACTTTTGGTCTGAGTTATTCCTGTTTATTGAGTTTTGTTTGTTACAAATGGATGTACGCTTTGTTAGCATAATGCTTTGATGTACAGCTTTACTATATTACGTTCGCAGTACTTGATATTCTAGTAAACGATTTAGAGTGCAGAGGAGTGTAGTTACGATATAAAATATGTAATATAATTATTATGTATGTAACGTGATACGTTTCCTTTGTTACTAAGCAGATAAGTAAGTTAACCTATGTGCTGTGCGTCACATCAGTATCAACGATAGTCTGGCGGGCCTACAGCCATCCTGTTTTCCTGGTGCTGGTACTCAGTCCACGTTGTTTTGAGCACGGTTATGAAAAAATCTCGTAAACATTTCAGCTTTGTGATGTACTAAAAATTAATAATTGTCTGCGAGTTTGAAAACAAATCAAGTAGAGTCTATTCTACCACGCGAATAATATACGTATTTATGCGTAAGAAAGAAGTAAGTGTTAACAGTTATGAAAGTTAATAGAATCGAACAGAAGAATAGGTGAATACTTTCCTCGCAAACTGTGTGAGCTACAACTTCTTTGTTAGAACGTTGCAATATCTTCAGAAATTGACAAGAAATATTAAATATACAAGTAACAACTATAAACTCTCTGACCGAAAGAACGCCAGAACATGATTACACATATTCTGGTTCAAAGAAACTTAATAATGAATGTAGTAATGTGTAATTCTGAGCGTTACTCTACTAACTAAATGTTTAATCTATTTTGGAATTAGGCGATTTTTACTGAGTGGTATGTGCGTTCACTTGTCTGTTGGAGTGTCACAAATAAAAAAAAATTACACTAAGCGAAAGTATACACCACTGCAAGTAAAATTAATAATAATGTTCATACCAAAATTGTTTGGTGGAAATATGTGAATTTTAAAAATAAAATTAGGACGAATTTTAACGCCCTGATATTGGGAAAAATAAATTACTTTCATATATATTTTGCAAAAAGATGGCGTTTGTAAACTGTTAAAATTTTGTGGAAAACAACGCGTGTTACGTAGACAATAGAAACGCTAATGGTAATGCATAATGCCATTATGTAGCTAATGGCGGACAGCCTCCTGAAGAACATATTGCACAATGCAGTCACTATATCGTAGTGTACACCTGACAAGCAATTTTGCGCACTTGTTTACAGTCATTCAAATGCTTAACGAATATCGAAATATGTTGCGAGTAAAAGTAAGAGAAAATGTCTTTAAGAAAAGTCTCCTGTAGTTTACAGCTATTAACCAAGCGCTAATTATTAAAATTCCATAAATGATTAAATTTAACACGGCCGATTTTAGTATCTGGGTTTTTTAAATCGGTAATTTCTTACTGTTTAGGTGCTTGTTGGACACAAATCAGTGCTAATTTATTTATAGAAAGTTAAGATGTTTTTACTGTAAGTTTCCCAGTTTTCATGGACGAAATTGTAGTTCAAAATTCAGTTAAAGTATTTTTCGTGATGAAGAAATCTGGCTTATGAGGTTTTATGGAATCTCTCACATTGATTTGATTTCGGTATAATACTGTTCCAGCATATTATTAAAATAATTAAAAATAACAATAGATTTTTAATAGACTAAACAAAATGTATTATGTATCTGTAATAATATTTTTGCGTTCTTATGTAGGTACTATTCTATAGCAAAATATTTCAGTTTTAGTTGTTGGGCAGACCTTTTTTAAAACAATAACTAACGTTAGCAATCTTCAAAAATTTTGTGTGGCAAAATATATTGTAGTCTCATTTAAAGGAGTCCATAAGCTCCCACAAGAAAAATTTGACAGTAAACAATATAAAATTAATATAGGCTAACTATAAAAGTAACCGATATTGTACTTTTACATTATATATAATGAAACACAATATACTTTTATGTTATACATAATGAAATAATATTAAACGACAACAAAAACTCTTAATTTTTAATTATCTAAAAGTAGTAAAAATATTTGTTCATCGTATTCGGAAGTTACCCTGGGTTGTACCACTTACCATTACAAGTATCGGAACATTTAATGGTACCCGCGCGCGCGCGCGTGTGTACTTCAGTAAATGACAGTACTGAATTTATTCAAACATTTTATTGTAACGCGTCCCGAAAATCTTACGTGACGGGATGTAATTTTATTTTTTATTACACAACTTACCTTATCAATGAAATGAATGATTTACAGAACTACAAGTTAATAATGTTAAAGGTATGTTTATAAAGTACAGTGAGAAATTTTTCCTAGGTGCATTTATATTTGGGAGGAATATATTCAAGAAAATTTATCAAAGTTTTTTTAATTTTGTGTTTACTAATTTTATTCTTTTAGCTAGTCTGAAGAAAATACAGAATAGCAAGACACCAAAGGTATTATAGTACAGGTAGCAACAGAAACAAAATGAAAATGGAATAAAAATTGACGACCCTAAAATAAGAACAGAGCCAAGCTAGTGCTGGGAGCGCAAAACGAAATTCTCATGTTTCTGTTATAGAAACAAATACATACATCAATTTGTATCTAATTTTTTCTTGTTTGAATACAAATTAACACACAATATAGTGAAAAAAATATAGTCTTACAAGAAAAGTAACTGAATGACTTTCAGAGAAATGTCAAAATATTATTAGAAAGACTTAATAAAAAAAACTTGGAAAATTAATTACAAAAACATGATAAGTTGTTCATCTTGTTACTTGAATTAGCAGTCTCTGAAATTCCAACTTTATCGTGTTTACTTACTAGAAACTGCTACTTGTCATGTTCCGGACGAGGCCTTTCAGTGTTTCCACCATTTTCAAGTCCTAAACCGCGACCAATGGTCCTAAGCTAACAAGGTCGTGGTTTAGGACTTGAAAATGGAGGAAACACTGAAAGCCCTCGTCCGGAACATGACAAGTAGCATTTTTTTAAGTAAATACGACAAAGTTGGAATGATAAGTTGTGTCTGCTTTGTGTCGTTTATTCGTTTCCATAATATTTTTGAGATAACTCTCAAATACTGATGTTTAATTCACGCACGAATTTATTTCTGTATTCGAACTAAGTCACCGTATAAAATATTTAATAAATTAAGTAAATTTATTTCATTTTCTTTAACAGAACTCTTTTAGTTTCAGTAATTTTAAACTATTCTATTTAAGCATAAAGTCCTACATCACGGAACTAAATTTGTAGCTGTAGAATACACAGCACATTAGTGCGTAGGCTTTCACGGCCGGTGTCATTACGATTATTTACTAAAACTTCCGGGCTGAAAGGCCGTGGTCGATTGCTTAAGTTTCTGCTAAACGTTTCGGCCGCACCACCGGTGGCCATCTTCAGTAGCAAAAGAAAAGTGTTCGATAGATGATACGCCGAACACGTCTCCCAATGGACTGGGAACAAGCAACAGTGAGTACTTTTTTTTTTTTTTTTTTTTTTGCTCTGGGCTTTGCGGTTGTGCGTCGCAGAGACGAACCGCACGGGAACTGAGTTCCGAGCTACCATCTGGAGCTCCTGCCTCGTGGCCCTGCCCAAGTAGGGCGTGTGCTCTATAGCAGGCCTTTCTCGGCTGTTGTGCTAGCCTACGCTTGCGCAGTATACACCGAGGGCGTTTCCATGAATCACCTGGGCGTATACGGTACCTTCCCAGCCCAGTCACTAGAGGATTGTCTGGGAACCTCGCCGCACGTGCATAAAATTAGCGTGCAAGCCGCCTGAAAGTGTCGTCTAAGGAGCGGACGCCAAGTCCTCTCCTTAGAAGGCGAGATGAGAAGCGACGGGGGACTTTGGCCGCTAGCCGAAGCCCCTTGTCGAGGACGCTCTGCAACTTCTTTTTATGCATTGCGGCGAGGTAACCCCAGACCGGGCAGGCGTAGGTAATGACCGGCAGCAGATACGCGCCGACGATCATCCTACCCAATTTCCTGGTCATGGCTGGGCTGATCAGGAGTGGAAACAGTGCGCACAGGCGAGTGGATGCTCGCTTAAGAACTGTCTGTGCGTGGGTACGCCAGGTGAGCCGACGGTCGAGGTGTAAGCCGAGGTACTTGACCTCTTTGGACCAGCGCAAGTACGTTCTGCCGATGCGTAGTTGCCTAACGGGGTTCTTCCGTCGCTTAGAGAATTCGACGGCTACGCTCTTGGTAGGGTTGAGGAGCACTCTCCAATTCTCAGTCCAGTCCACGAGCGTGTCGAGCTGGCGCTGCAGTCGTAGGACGGCCCTTTCCTCATGACGATCGGCCGTAAATACGGCCGTGTCGTCAGCGAAGAGGGCCATCTGGACTCCAGGCTGTCTCGGCACGTCGTTGACGTAGATCGAGAACAGAAGGGGGCCTAGAACACTACCTTGAGGGACGCCGGCTGTGATTCGCCTCTCGGAAGAGACTGAATCGCCAACTCTCACGCAGAAGGTCCTCTCCGTCAGAAAGCTAGCAACCAGATGGAGGTAGCAGTCCGGGAGCTGGACTTCCCTAAGTTTGAATAACAGGCCATCATGCCATACGCTGTCGAAGGCTTTCTCAACATCTAAGAAACAGCCAACGGTCCGTTCTCTCCGACACCCGGCTTCCGTGATGCTTTCCACCAGTCTCATCAGTTGATGAGTGGTCGAATGCCCCACACGAAAGCCGAACTGTTCGGGGACCAGCACGTCAAAGTTGGTTAGATGTTCTCGTACACGACGCTGTACGAGGCGCTCAAAAACCTTGGACGTAGAGGAGAGTAGGCTGATAGGCCGGAGGTTTTCCGAGCGGGTGGTATCCTTTCCCGGCTTCGGGATCACGATAACCGTCGCCTTTCTCCATTTCTTGGGAAAGTAGGCCAGTCTAAGACACGCGTTGAACAAATCAGTCAAGAATTGAACTCCAGGCTCGGGAAGAAGTCGTAGAGCGGTGTTGGTAACACCGTCCGGGCCTGGAGCTTTTCTTGGCTGAAGTTCAGCGAGCCGATCTGAGACCTCTTCCAAAGAGATGGGTTCGGGCTCCGTCGTGATCGGAAGTGACAGAAAGTCTTCCACAGCCATCTCGACTTGTTCGTCGAAGTCCCAGTCCATGGGCGGGTTGGGAGCGAACTGTCGCTCGAAACACAAGCCCAAGTACTCGGCCTTCTCCTCCGGGCGACCCAGGGGTCGACCGAACGGTCCAACAATGGCGGGAAGTGGAGGTCGGCGCCTCCGTCCCGTCAATGCGGTAGGTATTCTGTACGGGTGAGATTGCGGGTCCGCATCCCCCGTTCGGGCCACGTCGAGTTCCCAACAGCTACGTCGGAACGCCTTCAGACTGCCGCGCAGTCGTCCGGTGAGCCGATTGTATGCTGCCTTATCGGCCGGATCACGGGTCCTCTGCCAACGTTTCCGGAAGTAATTCCTCTCGCGAGCGAGAAGAGAGACTTCCTCAGGGATGCGTTGGTAGTCAGGCGTGAAGCCAGCTCGCGTACGTGAAGACACGCCTATAGCCGAGATGATTGCCTCTTCGATTCCCGCAACTGCTTCGTCTAGGAGGCGAACGGAATCGAGTGGGGCCGCTGGCGGCAATCGACGGCACAAGGCCGGGCCGTAGCGATCCCAATCGATAACCTTCTTCTGGTCAGAACGTGCATAGGCGTGCTGGGTAGCGATGTGGACCAAGATAGGGTTGTGGTCGGATGTCAGCTCCGTAAGTGAGAATACCTCGACCGGACAGACAACTCCTTGGGTCACCGCGATATCCAGAACATCGGGAGCCGCGTTAGGCAGTGACGGAAAGAACGTGGGTTGCGCTGGACCAAAAACCATCGCCCGGCGCGATTCAACAAAACTGAGCAAGCGCCTCCCGTTCGGAGTAGTCAGGCGACTATTCCAAGCGCGATGCTTGCAATTCAGATCGCCGGCCAAAATTACCCTTCGATGGGAATCGAAGATGACGTCCAGGTCGCCGACAAGGAGTTCAGCTTGTGGGGGCTTGTAAGCTGAGACCACGAGGACGCCGCCAAGAGCTCCGTGGACCTCAATGGCGGTGGCCTCTAGGTTGGTAAGCTGCGGCAAAGCGACACGATGATGACCTATGGAGGTCCTCACCGCGATCGCCGTGCCGCCTCCTCGTCGGCCAACTCGGTCATCCCGATAGACCACGTAATTTGGTAATCGAAACCGGTTCGCCGGGGTCAGGTGGGTTTCCCCGAGGAGAAGTACGTCGGGTTTGAACCGAGCCAGGAATTCAAGAAGGTCGGAATGCTTGGTACCGATGTTGTTAGCATTCCAGGCTACGAGCGAGAGATCTCGTCTAAGGGCTCGGTTCATAGAAGACCTATGACTTCGCAGGCTTCCACCAAGAGCATGAATCTCTCAGTTGGGTTAGCAGTTTCCAGGCGGTCTCGGATGGACCTGAAGGTAGATGCGACTTTCGGGAGGTCGTAGCTAGACAGAAAGCCGCGGACGAACTGTGCGTCATTGGAACTGACGGACTGGGCGGTTTGCCTGGAAACTGAGGCCGCATAAGAGCGACCAGGTGTTACGGCAGATCGGGTCATGGTGGAAGCCATAGGACCAGGGCCAGGGCCAGACGGTTTCGGATCAGCGGCAGGAAAAGTACGCTGTTGCGCTTCGTCGGACTTATACCGGGAAGCAGGACTTTTCTTGGGCTGTGGGCCGGCAGGAGCTCGGGGCCGAGCATCCGGTGTGGGTATCCCTTTGTTCCTGGGTTTGATGCCTGCTCGCGGAAATCGCGGAGGTGGCAGGGGCGGCGAGGCTACCTCTGGTTCAGAGGCGGGAGTAGGAGGTTCCGCGGAGGTGGAGGGTTCATTCTCCGGCTCCAAAACCGAGATAATAGCTACTGGGCGTGTCTCTGCTGTGGAAGGAGACGCGGTACGTTTAGTTGCCTTTGTAGGGGCTGGAGGTGGAGCCGGAGAGGGCGCGCGCCGTGCCGGTTGTGCCTGAGGTTTAGGCCTAGCCTGCATTTTAGGCTGTCTAGGTTGGGGCTGCATAGCTGGCTGCCGTGGCTTCGGGAGGGGCCCCTGCGGCCTTTGCTTCCGCAGGAGCTCCGCCTTATACACCGGGCAGTTTACGTTGCTTGCTGCATGGCCTTGGCCACAATTGATGCAGCGGAATTTGGTCTTGTCTGCCACAGTGCAGGCCTGGGTTGAATGTCCCAGAGAACATCGTAGACAGGCCGGGGCATTGCGGCAGACGTCGGTGTGGTGGCCGAACCTCTGGCACCGGTGGCACTGCGCGAGCTTGCCCTGGGGACGACTGGTTTCCACCCTGACGCGGAAGCCAAACAGCCGCGTCAGGTGGAAAATTTTGTCTGCAGCCTCGCCCTTCTCGAGCTGGAGACGGACGAACGGGAGAGGGACTCGGGTCTCTGAGTGAGTGAACAGGCGGAAAATTGCCTGCACCGGGTACCCGAGGTCGCGGAGTTCCATAAGGATCTCCTGTGGATCGGTGTGCGCGTCAAGCCCTCGCAAAATGACAGACAAGGGCTTGACTCGCTTAGGAGTGAAGGTGTGATATTGGAGGTTGTGTGCTTGGAGGAAGGCCTCGACCAAGCGATGGTCCTCGAGCTGGCGGACGACAATCCTGACCGTATCACCGCCAAGCAGCTTCAGGTCAAGCTTGTCGGCCGACAGGCCGTGGGCCGCGATCAGCCGTCTGTATAAGGCGGCGACATTGGATACGCTATGGACGTACAGGGGCGGCGCAAGACGAACAGCGGCAGCAGCCGGAGCTGCTGTCGAAGCAGTCGGAACAGCGACCTGTGGGCCCTGAGAAGGTCCAATGTCCATGGCCGAGGTCTGTGAGGAAGTGGATCCAGGTGCGTGGGTCCTCTTGGGCTTCTTAGCCGGGCGACTACGCCGACCAACGGTCGCGAACTCGCCCGACTCGTCTGCCGGCAGAGGGGGAAGCGGGTGAGGGAGAGGATCGTCCGTCTCCATCGCCCGAGGCGATTCTGGCGAGTCGCCCAGATGGGGCAGCAAGGCAGGGCCGAGCGACTCGGCACTTGAGCCGTTGCCTGTGGAAGGCATGCTGGCCAGGTGCGACGGCTGCCGGGCAGAGACTGCTAGGCAGTCACTGCCAGACGCCAGGGATCTCGGGTCCGGCCGAAGCCGGATTACCCGCGCGTCTTCCTTGTTCACGACGATGCGGGAGGAGCTGGGCTAACGACCAGCTTCGTTGAATACCAGTCCTTACCAACACTGGTGTCCACTGGCCCCTTTACCCCGGCGATATCCTAGCTCGCTTACCACTGGTGGGGGCTTGCAAGGATCGTCCGGGGCAGCGCTACCTAACAGTCGTGAACAAGTTAGGAATTACACACTGGAAATGCGGCACTCACCAGGTGAGCCCAGAGCAATCCTCTTCAGTTCTTCGCCAGCAGATGGTATCCGGCAAGGTGGTCCTTAGCAGGGCAACTTCGGCCAGCTGTTGCTTCTACCAGCTACTCAATTCACTGGAAACAGCTGGCACGTGAGTCCTGTCCCACGAAGAGAGCAGCGATATTCCTCGTCCTGCGAGGTGGGCGGATGCAGCCAGAAGCTGAAGAAACGTCCAGAGTAGAGAGCAGTCCAAGGAGCAGTCCTGTCCGTCTGAAGTCTGGAGCAGAAGTCAACAGTGAGTACCGAGCATGTATGTAGCACTGTAGTAGCGGGGCGTCTTTGCACCCGGTGCATGACTGCAGAATCTGGGACGAGCCCAATGGCTGCCTGTGGATAGACATAGTTCTGGTTCATTCGACAGGTAACCTAGAATAAAATAGGAATGGACGACCGCCAACCAGTTAACTGAGAAGGCGGGGGAGAAAGGTTTTCAATTTTTATTTATTTTAAATATGACAGCAATCAGTGGGCACTGCCGCAAGGACGGGTTCAGGCGACAGATGTCGCGCGTTCCCAGTCCTGCGTGCAGACGCCGTGAGGCGTCGGTCGCTCCCCGCGAGGCAGAGAGCCTCCGTGCCAGTGATAGCGCGTAGCAGCGGCATTCAGCGCGGTCGGCATACTAGGAAGGGAGGAAGGAAACAGCTTTGCAGGTAAATTCTGGGGCATGGGCAGATGGTGAGTATACAAAGTGAGGTTTAAGCAGTTTACTTAAACTTATGGCGGGTCATCGAGAATCGCCCGAGGGCGTTTGACCCGGACAGGGGGAGGTGGTTGCGTGGTGCTGATGGTTCTGAGGTAAGGGAAGGAAGAGGTCTCAGCTGCGGCAAAGAGAGTCGCAGCTAATGACCAGACAAAGGCTGAGAGAGCAGGAACTCGTAGACCTCCTCGAATTACACTGTTTCTAACAAACCAAGGAGATCCCGACAAGGAACGGAGGGTTCTGGATTGGAAACTTTCCAGCCTACGCCTGTTGGTGGCGGAGGCAAGTGACCACCATACAGGTGCCGCATAGGTCAATACAGACCGGAGAAACAACAGATAGAGGGTAACTTTCGTGCGCAGCGCCAGGGGGCTGCGGCACGCGAGGTATGGGTAAAGTTTGGCTCGGACGCCGCGAGCCTTGGCAAGGGTGTCCGTCACGTGGGCGTTGAAGCATAGGCGACGATCTAGCCGAACGCCTAGATACTTCACCGACTCTTTGTAGGCGATAGGCCTCCCTTCAAGGGAGAGGGGCTGGCATCGGGAGATGGACTTACGAGTGAAACAGATCGCCTCGGATTTCTCCGTGTTGATCGTCACCCGCCATTTCCGTAGCCAGTCCGGAAGCTGGTCCAACTGACGCTGCAACTGTGTACTCGCAAAACGCGGGGACACAGAGCTGTAATGATACATTGCATCGTCAGCGAACAAAGACAACGTGACTCCGGGCAAAACAGGCAGGTCGTTCGTGTACACGAGGTACAGAACGGGGCCGAGGACAGATCCCTGGGGTACGCCAGCGGCGACAGGACGAACTGCAGAGCAGGTTCCGTCGACGCTAACCCTGAAGGTTCGGTCGCTGAGATACGACCGGAGGAAAAACACTATGGACGATGGTAAGGGGGAGTTAGCAAGTTTGAAGAGAAGACCTTCGTGCCAGACTTTGTCGAAGGCCTTGCTCACGTCCAGCAGTGCGGCGGCCGTAGCCGCTCGCCTGTTGGTGGCGTCAGAGAGTTGCGTTACCACGCGGACTAGTTGAAGCGTGGTCGAGTGCTCTCTGCGAAACCCGAACTGTTCGTTGCGGATAAAATTATCCAACAACGGCGAGATGCGGGCCAGCAGGAGCCGCTCGAACACCTTCGAGATAACTGGCAAGAGAGATATTGGCCGATAGCTTTCAGGAAGCATGCGCGGCTTGCGGGGTTTAGGAATCATAACGATGTTGGCATTTTTCCACAGGCGGGGAAAGTACTGTAGCCGGAGACAAGAGTTGAACAGCTCGAGAACGAGGTCAACGCCTGAGGCCGGGAGATATTGTAATGCAGCTGCCCCGATCCGGTCAGGACCGGGGGCGCGACGGCGGTTTAGTCGACAGACAGACGAAACGAGTTCGTCCCTGTCGAACGGGAGGTCTGGGCCAGCAGGAGGGCGAGAAAAATAACCAGATAGGAAGTCCCGGACGTCTGCCGAGTGGGCAGGGTCCGAAACGCCTCGATGAACGGTAAATTGCGACTCCATGCAGTCGGCGAAGACCTCAGCCTTGCCTTCTGATGAAGACACAACCCCGTTCGGGGTTTCCAGCGGGTTGCGAGTTCTCTTCTCGCGGGTCAGTCTACTCACCGCTCTCCAGACGGAGGCGTGGTCGACTTCAAGAGACTCAAGGTATGAGTCCCATCGATCAGAGTTTACGTCCCGCAGTAGCTGCTGAACGTAAAGGGACTGTTGTTGAAATCGTCGCTTAACGACTGGGTCTCGGGTTCTTTGCCATCTGCGGCGGAGCTGGCGCCGTAGCCAGATGGCGTGGAGTACTTCCGCAGGTAAGGCCGATTTACGATGATTCACCTCGAGTGCGTAGGTGTGTCGATCCATGACACCTTGGACCAATTCCTGAAGATTTGTGGCGCGGAGATCCAGATCGTCACGAGTGACGATTGGGTCCGCCGGGAGAGATGGTAACCGTCGAGAGAGCTCGTCATGATAGGATCGCCAGTTGACTCTCCTAACAATCTGAGCGGGAAGTCGGGGTGACGCCGACAGCTCTCGAACAGTTATAACAAGGGGATTGTGATCGGACGAAAGGTCCGACACAGACGAGACCTCGATGTTGCGGGCAACGTTCTTGACAACTACTATGTCAAGAACGTCCGGCCTATGGCCGTGAAAGGGGAAGTAGGTAGGGTCTTCAGGGCCGATGACATTAAGTGCCGGGTCGCCAGAGACGAACCGGAACAGAGAATTTCCATAGGCGTTGACAACGCGGCTGTTCCATGAAGGGTGTTTGGCGTTTAAGTCGCCGGCTACAATGGTTGAGAGGGGGTGGTCGAGGAGGGCGTCCCACTCCTCGGGCGGTGGCGGAGTTCGCCGGCCAGGCCGGAGGTACGCAGAAACAACGCGCAGCTCCGGTCCGCCGGCGTCCACCGCCACCGCGCAGCCTTCAATAATAGATGTATCTAGAGGAGGCAAAAGCCTGTGGGATATCCGCCTGTGGACTAAAACAGCTGTGCCCCCCGAGGGGGGACAGCGAGGCCGTAGGGGACGATCCTGACGATAACAGGCATAGGAAGGAAGGGAAAACGAGTGGTAATGAGCCAGATGAGTCTCGGAAAGAAGTATGATATCAACATCATACTCCGTTACGAAAGTCATCAGTTCAGATCGCCTGGGGAGTAGACCGAAGGCGTTCCACGCAACGATCCTCAGGCTATTAGCCATTTAGGGGAAGTAGAGGAAAGAGGGCAGCTAATGATTGGAACACCAGGGCAAGCACAGTGGTAGTGTCGCGAGCAGTCCTGATGGATGCAACAAGATTATCTGCCCAGGCAGTCAGGGGATCCGCCGAAGCCCGGGAAGATTCCCGGGATTCAGGAGGACAAGCCTGACTGGCCTCGACAGGGGTAGCAGATGGCGCTGGGCTGGTGGTCTGAGTAGTAGACTGCTCGCTGGAAGGTTGAGGACGATGGCTGGGGGCGGGTCGAGCCCGCGGAGAGGGTACAGGTGGAACCTGTGATGATGTATGTCGGCCGGCGGAGTTCCGGCGACGACGAGAGCGCTTTGATTTGCCCGATCGGGCTGGAGGCGGGGCTGATTTAGCGGCCATGGCCGCGTAGGAAGGTGCGGGCGCTCCGGGAGGCGCCGGGATTGAGGCCGCTGCAGGCGGCGCCGAAGCGACGACTGCAGGCGAGACAGCGGCACCGGAAGCAACCGGAGTTGCTGCCGGTACCTGGGCAGATGCACCAGTGAGTGGCGGGAAAGCCGCTCTCCGGTTAGGGCCAGGACCAGCTACACGGCCTGCCTGCGCGCCAGGGCGCACAGGAGGTCGCTGCGGTTTCATGGCGGCGATAAAGTTTGGGCAGCCTCGGTAATTAGCCGGATGGGCTCCTTTACAGTTGCAGCATTTAGCTGTGTACCCCGTCGTAGGCTTATTACAGCCACGATGAGGTTCAGCACAACGCACGCAACGCGGGGGCTGATGACAAAAAAGACTGCTGTGGCCGAACCTCTGGCAGTTGAAACACTGCGAGGGGCCGGGCCGCGGGTCAAATGTTCTGACTTGCACCCGGAGGTGCAGAAGATTCTGGAGAGTGTAAATCTCCTCGAAGGGGCCTACTTTCAGCAATTTGACAAGAAAGCTGTTGACAGGTCGGCGGTCATCACCTTTGCCAACATGCAGGACGCTTACCGCGGTCGGCGCATAGCCGAGCGCAACAAGTTCCTGCCTGATGGCATCAGTTTCTGTGAAAGAAGGAATTCCCGACAGAACGACCTTGATTTCTCGCTCTGACGGGAGGGCGAAAGTATGAAATGATATCTTACGCTCTGTCAGGAATGACTGGACAGAGCGGAAGTCCGGGATTGTAGCGGTCGCCAGCTTTAGCGAGGCGCCTTGGCACCTCGCCTCGACCTTGACCGAAGGAAGAGCTAGGGTTAGGGAACGCAATAACTGAGAGTAATTCCTATTGTCAGGAATTACAATCGGTGGAATGCGTGGGGAAGACACAGTTTGGGTTCCAGTAGAATACTCACGCTCGCGCTGAGTGCCGCTGTTACCGTGACTAGACGACTGATCTGCAGCTGAGGCGGGCGGCGGAGTTTGGGCCAGTTTTCGCTTGCGTTTGGCAGACTTGCCCTCCACAAGCGAGAACTGTCCGTCCCCCGACCCAACACTGCACATATCGACCGCACTTTGATCACTTTCACTGTCGTGAGGAAGTGGAGTGGAACGGAAGCCGGTTGAGCATGTTTCCATTAAGGAAACAAGCGGCGCCGGCAGAGGATTCGGGGGCGTATTCGACGCCATTTCGGACTAGCCGAAATGAACGTCTACGCAGGTCTAGGATTGAGGGATCACCAGACACTGAAAACTATCCACAGGCACAATTGAACACGAAACAGACCGCACAGCACACGGAAACAAAAACACTCCCGCACTGATTAAATAAAGCTGAGTCGCACTGAACTGTAGGTGAAATCTGTAGTGATGATGATGCTGAATACGATGATGATAAGAAAAATGGTGAAAACTGAATATTTCCGCACAAATTGGAAAAATTAATCAGAGCAAAAACAGTCACAGCCTACCCGGGCAAATGCTCTAGGTAGACTCCACAGTGAGTACCTGCTACGATGCCTCTATTTATAACATTTTGTCCGCTTCAGGTGTATCGCACGGACCAATGAGAAGCCAGCTCGTCATACTCAATTCTGATTGGCCATCACCATGGTCCCTGTTCAGGAGGTCTTGGGGTATTTGGGTGACCTGTTCTCGGCGGACATCACTGCTTTGTTCCGGCAGGTCCTAACAACGACCTACTTCCAGTGGAATGGCGGCTTCTATGAACAGTTGGATGGCGTTGCCATGGGAAGTCCTCTCAGCCCTGTGGTGGCAAACTTCTATATGGAGAGATTTGAAGAGTTGGCAATTTCATCTGCGCCTCTGAAGCCGAAGTGTTGGTTGCGGTATGTGGACGACACTTTCGTGGTCTGGAGCCATGGGGATGAAGAGTTGGAACGCTTCCTTGGACATCTGAACGCTGTACACCCGCGCATACAGTTTACGATGGAGCGCGAGAGTGGTGATCAATTGGCTTTTCTGGATGTGTTGGTCCTGAAAAGGACCGATGGCAGCTTGGGACATAAAGTTTATAGGAAGCCAACGCACACCGACAGATATCTGCACAAGACCTCCAATCATCATCCTAGGCAGAAGAGGGCGGTGCTGAAGACTCTGGTAGACCGGGCAAAAAGAATCTGTGAGCCCCAGTATCTCGAAGATGAGTTTCGGCATCTCGAGAAAGCACTGCAGTCCAACGGCTATTCTGCTGCGGAGGTTAGGAGAGCTGCCCGGCCGAGAAGATCTGGTAGGCCGGACCAGTCGGAGTTGCCTGAGGTTGTTGGCTCTGCTGTCTTGCCCTACATCCGTGGCGTGACTGATCGCATCGGCAGGTTGCTGAGTAAGCGGGGCGTCAGGACGATCTTTAAGCCAACCAAAAAGATCCAACAGTTCCTGCGACCGGTGAAAGACGCCAGGGATCCACTCTCGTCGTGCGGGGTGTACAGTATTCCTTGTACGTGTGGCCAGGTCTACATAGGCACCACGAAGCGTAGTGTCCGGACGCGCCTCTCTGAACATCGGAGATACTGCCGCCTGGGCCAGCCGGAGAAGTCCGCAGTTGCTGAACACGCTCTGTCCCACGACGATCACCGGGTGATGTTTGATGAAGCCCGCGTGATGTCTTCTGTCCGGGGTTACTTCACTCGCCTGCATCTGGAGTCCATCCATATTCATAAGAATGCGTCCGTCGCTATGAACCGCCGAGTGGTCAGAACTGTTGGATTGAGCGTCGTGAGACGACCCAATGGTTTCCTAGTACCGAGCCTCCGGTAGGGGCTCCTGCCTAGTGGTCCTGTCCAGACGGAATATTGTTAATTAATTTTTAGTGGTCGCTACAACGACATGCTCGTACTAGGTCGACTAGTACAGTATTTGTCGAGGCCGTTTCCAAGATTCACCTGGACGTATTCGGTACTTGCCAAGGCCAGCTATGAGTGGGTTTGTCTGGGTCCTCGCAGCTCGGACGTAAAATTTACGTGCAAGTCGCCTTGCGGTGTCATCCAAGGAGCGGACACCGAGTCCTCTTCTCAGGAGACGAGAAGAAAACCGATAGGGGACTTTGGCCGCTAGCCGAAGCCCTCTATCGAGAACGCTTTGCAACCTTCTTTTATGAACGGTTGCGAGGTAACCCCAGACGGGAAGAGCGTAGGTAATGATCGGCAACAGGTACGCGTTGACAATCAACTTACCCAGCTTGCGGGTCATAGCCTTGTTGGCAAGTAGCGGAAACAGTTGCGCGAGACGAGCGGACGCTTTCTTTCGCATCGTCTCAGCGTGGGTACGCCAGGTGAGCCGACGATCTAGGTGGACACCGAGGTACTTAACTTCCCTCGACCAGGGCAGGTACGTTCTACCGAGTCTCACTCGGCCTCGTGGTTCTTTCCGGCGCTTTGTGAATAGCACCGCGGAGCTCTTGGTTTCGTTGACGGCAACTTTCCAGCTTTCCGTCCACGTCGAATACGCATCGAGTGCGCGCTGAAGTCGTGGGATAGCAAAGTCTGCGTTCCGATCGGCGGTATAGACCGCCGTGTCGTCGGCAAACAAAGCCATCTGGACTCCAGGCTCTCTGGGTGCGTCGTTGACATACACGGAGAACAGGAGAGGCCCTAGCACGCTACCTTGAGGTACCCCGGCTGTGATACGTCTCTCGGAAGAGACGTGGTCGTCTATTCGCACGCAGAAAGTCCTCTCCGTCAGAAAGCTAGCAATCAAGCGAAGGTAGCAATCTGGGAGCTGGATTTCCCGGAGCTTGAACAAGAGCCCGTCGTGCCAGACACTATCAAAGGCCTTTTCCACATCTAGGAAACAGGAGACAGTCTGCTCTTTCCGACACCCGGCGTCCGTGATGTATTCCACCAGTCTCATCAGTTGATGAGTGGTGGAATGCCCCACACGAAAGCCGAACTGTTCGGGGACCAGTACATCGAAATTTCTTAGATGATCTAGTACTCTCCGTTGTACAAGACGTTCGAGGACCTTTGACGTGGCTGACAGTAGACTAATGGGCCGGAGGTTGCCGGGACGGGAAGCGTCCTTTCCCTGCTTCGGGATCACTATAACCGTTGCCTTACGCCATTTCTGGGGAAAATAGGCCAGTCTAAGACACGCGTTGAACAGCGCGACCAAGAAAAGTACTCCTCGCTCCGGGAGTCGAGTAAGAGCGGCGTTCGAGACGCCGTCCGGGCCAGGAGCTTTTCTCGGCACGAGTTCAACGAGCCGATCTGTGACCTCATCCCTAGTAATGGGTTCGGGCTCCGTAGTGATCGGAAGAGACAGAAAGTCTTCCACTTCGTTCTCGACTTCTTCGTCGAAGTCCCAGTCCATGGGCGGGTTAGGTGCGAACTGTCGCTCAAAACACGCGCCCAAGTACTCGGCCTTCGCCTCCGGGCGAGCCAGGATTTGACCGAAAGGTCCAGCAATGGCCGGGATGCGAGGCCGGCGCCTCTTCCCTACCAACGCCGAAGGTATCCGGTAAGGGCTACTTTCGTCCGATCCGTCCCCTGCCTGGGCCACGGCGAGTTCCCAACAGCGTCTCCGGTAGGCCTGCATTTCACGACGTAAAATGCCGGTCGCCCGGTTGTACGCTGCCTTGTCGGCCGGATCACGGGTCCGCTGCCAGCGTCTCCGGAGGCGATTTCTCTCGCAAGCGAGAGCACTCGTCTCCTCTGGGATCCACTGCCAGTGGGGCGTGACACCAGGCTTCATCCTGGAAGACGCGTCGATCGCAGATACGACAGCCTCGTCAAACGCGGCAACTGCCTCGTCGACTTGGCGGACGGTTTCGAGTGGTCCCGCGTCTGGCAATCGGCGACTTAACGCCGGGCCATAGCGGTCCCATTCTACCACCTTCCTGACATCTCTGCGTACGACGTGCTGGGTAGCGACGTGTATCAGGATGGGGAGATGATCGGACGATAGTTCCGTTAGCGCGGACACATGGACCGGACAGTCAATTCCTTGAATCACCGCTATGTCCAAGACATCGGGAGCCGCGTTGCGTTGTGAGGGGTAGAACGTAGGTTGGGTAGGCCCAATCACTTGAATCCTGCGAGAATCGGCAAACCTGCGCAAACGTTTCCCGTTTGGGGCAGTCAAGCGACTGTTCCAATCGCGATGTTTGCAGTTCAGGTCGCCGGCCATGATGACCCTCCTGTGTGTATCGAACGCGACCGCTAGATCGGGGTGAAGGAGCTCTTTTTGCGGCGCTTTATACGCCGCGACCATCTGTACGCCGTCTAGAGTGTTTAACAACTCCACAGCGGTGCCTTCGAGGTGAGTCATTGCAGGCAAGACGACTCGGTGATGCTCGAGAGTGAGCCTCACCGCGACGGCAGTACCGCCACCAGCAATGCCCGGCCTGTCGTTTCGATAGCACACATAGTTGGCCAGTCGGAACCGACTCGCAGGAGTCAAGTGGGTCTCATTGAGAAGGACTACGTCGGGTTTGAGTCGGGCCAGTAATTCTTGGAGTTCCTGGATCTTGTTGGACAACCCGTTGGCGTTCCAGGAAAGAATTGAGAGATCACGTTTGAGGACCCGACTCATAGAAAACCTACACAAGTGGCGGCTTCCACCAAGAGCATGAATCTCTCGGTTGTATCGGCAGTCTCCAAGCGGGAGCGGATGGACCTGAAGGTCTGGGCAACTTTGCGGAGGTCGAATTCCGCAAGGAAGTCTTTGACGACCTGATAGTCGTCTGGAACGGTTTTTGAGGCAGAGTGCCCGGAGACTGTTTGCGCATAAGAGCGCCGAGGCTTGTCAATCGGGGGATTGGTGGAAGCCAGGGGTTTCTTAGGGCCAGGTGTAGCGCCTCTAGCGGAGGTGCTATGAACCGCCGAGGAGAAAGCATCTCCTTAAATAGTGTCTGGCATGGTCTATTTTCCATGGCCAATCAGAATTGAGTATGACGAGCTGGCTTCTCATTGGTCCGTGCGATACACCTGAAGCGGACAAAATGTTATAAATAGAGGCATCGTAGCAGGTACTCACTGTATACCCCACACGAGCGATTCGCCGTGTTCTCCGGCTATGGATGCGGACCAAGTAGTCGATCCCCGGACGGTTCCGCTGCCCGGTGACGAGACCGACGCTTTCGTGGCGGTTGGGCCACGGGGGCGCCCGGTTAAGAAACCGAGGCGGAACCGGTCCTCCTCAACCTCTTCCTCGGCGTCCGCCATGGAAGTTGTCCCCGCCGATGGCGAATCCGGCTCGGGGCCGACTGTGCCCGGCGCTGCCCAAGCACCGCCGGTCATTCGTCGCATCCCGCCCGTGTTCGTTCACGGCGTGAACAACGTCACCGGTTTCTACCGGAGACTCATAGTGGCTCCCGGACTTTCCCCGGCCAGCGTTGACCTGAAGCTCCTTGGGGGCGACACTGTCAAGATCGCTGTCCGCGGAATGGACGAGTACCGCAGCGTCATGGCGTTCGTCGAATCCGCCGACCTGCAATATCACACCTTCACCCCGAAACACGTGAAGCCTCTGTCACTTATCCTCAGAGGCTTGGACGTGAATTCTCCTCTCGAGGAAATCCTCGATGAGCTGCGCGAGCTGGGTTATCCGGTTCGCGCGGTACATCGGGTATTTGCTCCTGCCGGACCAAGGCGTCCAATTCCCCTGGTTCGCATCATGGTCGAGAACAGCGAGGCAGGCGCAAGCCTACTCTCTCTTACGCGGCTTTTTGGTTTCCGCGTAAAAGTGGAAAGAAGCCGCGCTCCCGGGGCTCTGCCTCAGTGCTACAAGTGCCAACGCTTCGGGCACCATTCAGAGACTTGCTCTAACGCTCCGGCGTGCGTGAGGTGTTCTTTGCCTCACGCCAGTAAACATTGCGATGCTCCAGCTTTTAAAAGGTGCATCAATTGCGGCGGAAGTCACCCCGCCAACTACCGGGCATGTCCGGTGTTTCAGCGGGAGCTCGAGCGGCGAAAGCCGAAAGGGCGCCTGCCACCACCGAGGCATCCGGAAGCTGGCTCTAGACCTGCAACCGAGCAGCCAGGCCCTGCGCCTCCTGCTACGGCTGCCGTGTCTTTCGCCGCAGTTGCCAACAGGCAACGTAAACGTAGCAAAGGCCCGAAGCAGACACCTGTAGTTCAGGCATCTCCATCTCAGGCTCCTTCCCAGGCCCCTGTCCCGCCTCAGGCGAAAAAGCGCCGCAACCTCGCGACTTCTAAAAAAAGTGAGACAGACCAGCCACTGCCAAACATCTCGGTTGTGGAGCCTGAGAATTCTCAACCCTCCCCAGCACCGGAGAATCCTGCCCCTGCTTTAGAAGCAGCCTCGCCTGACCTCCCGCCCCCGCGGTTCCCTAATGCAGGCAAAAAGAAGCGGCAACGTAAGCCCCGTGGCGCTAGATCCCGGGCTCCTGCCAACCCAGCCGCACAGTCCAGACAGCCTGCGCAGCGCGTGAAGACCGACGTTATCGCATCTGTCCCTCTTCCTAGCACCTCCGCTAGAGGCGCTACACCTGGCCCTAAGAAACCCCTGGCTTCCACCAATCCCCCGATTGACAAGCCTCGGCGCTCTTATGCGCAAACAGTCTCCGGGCACTCTGCCTCAAAAACCGTTCCAGACGACTATCAGGTCGTCAAAGACTTCCTTGCGGAATTCGACCTCCGCAAAGTTGCCCAGACCTTCAGGTCCATCCGCTCCCGCTTGGAGACTGCCGATACAACCGAGAGATTCATGCTCTTGGTGGAAGCCGCCACTTGTGTAGGTTTTCTATGAGTCGGGTCCTCAAACGTGATCTCTCAATTCTTTCCTGGAACGCCAACGGGTTGTCCAACAAGATCCAGGAACTCCAAGAATTACTGGCCCGACTCAAACCCGACGTAGTCCTTCTCAATGAGACCCACTTGACTCCTGCGAGTCGGTTACGACTGGCCAACTATGTGTGCTATCGAAACGACAGGCCGGGCACTGCTGGTGGCGGTACTGCCGTCGCGGTGAGGCTCACTCTCGAGCATCACCGAGTCGTCTTGCCTGCAATGACTCACCTCGAAGGCACCGCTGTGGAGTTGTTGAACACTCTAGGCGGTGTACAGATGGTCGCGGCGTATAAACCGCCGCAAAAAGAGCTCCTTCACCCCGATCTAGCGGTCGCGTTCGATGCACACAGGAGGGTCATCATGGCCGGCGACCTGAACTGCAAACATCGCGATTGGAACAGTCGCTTGACTGCCCCAAACGGGAAACGTTTGCGCAGGTTTGCCGATTCTCGCAGGATTCAAGTGATTGGGCCTACCCAACCTACGTTCTACCCCTCACAACGCAACGCGGCCCCCGATGTCTTGGACATAGCGGTGATTCAAGGAATTGACTGTCCGGTCCATGTGTCCGCGCTAACGGAACTATCGTCCGATCATCTCCCCATCCTGATACACGTCGCTACCCAGCACGTCGTACGCAGAGATGTCAGGAAGGTGGTAGAATGGGACCGCTATGGCCCGGCGTTAAGTCGCCGATTGCCAGACGCGGGACCACTCGAAACCGTCCGCCAAGTCGACGAGGCAGTTGCCGCGTTTGACGAGGCTGTCGTATCTGCGATCGACGCGTCTTCCAGGATGAAGCCTGGTGTCACGCCCCACTGGCAGCGGATCCCAGAGGAGACGAGTGCTCTCGCTTGCGAGAGAAATCGCCTCCGGAGACGCTGGCAGCGGACCCGTGATCCGGCCGACAAGGCAGCGTACAACCGGGCGACCGGCATTTTACGTCGTGAAATGCAGGCCTACCGGAGACGCTGTTGGGAACTCGCCGTGGCCCAGGCAGGGGACGGATCGGACGAAAGTAGCCCTTACCGGATACCTTCGGCGTTGGTAGGGAAGAGGCGCCGGCCTCGCATCCCGGCCATTGCTGGACCTTTCGGTCAAATCCTGGCTCGCCCGGAGGCGAAGGCCGAGTACTTGGGCGCGTGTTTTGAGCGACAGTTCGCACCTAACCCGCCCATGGACTGGGACTTCGACGAAGAAGTCGAGAACGAAGTGGAAGACTTTCTATCTCTTCCGATCACTACGGAGCCCGAACCCATTACTAGGGAAGAGGTCACAGATCGGCTCGTTGAACTCGTGCCGAGAAAAGCTCCTGGCCCGGACGGCGTCTCGAACGCCGCTCTTACTCGACTCCCGGAGCGAGGAGTACTTTTCTTGGTCGCGCTGTTCAACGCGTGTCTTAGACTGGCCTATTTTCCCCAGAAATGGCGTAAGGCAACGGTTATAGTGATCCCGAAGCAGGGAAAGGACGCTTCCCGTCCCGGCAACCTCCGGCCCATTAGTCTACTGTCAGCCACGTCAAAGGTCCTCGAACGTCTTGTACAACGGAGAGTACTAGATCATCTACGAAATTTCGATGTACTGGTCCCCGAACAGTTCGGCTTCCGTGTGGGGCATTCCACCACTCATCAACTGATGAGACTGGTGGAATACATCACGGGCGCCGGGTGTCGGAAAGAGCAGACTGTCGCCTGTTTCCTAGATGTGGAAAAGGCCTTTGATAGTGTCTGGCATGACGGGCTCTTGTTCAAGCTCCGGGAAATCCAGCTCCCAGATTGCTACCTTCGCTTGATTGCTAGCTTTCTGACGGAGAGGACTTTCTGCGTGCGAATAGACGACCACGTCTCTTCCGAGAGACGTATCACAGCCGGGGTACCTCAAGGTAGCGTGCTAGGGCCTCTCCTGTTCTCCGTGTATGTCAACGACGCACCCAGAGAGCCTGGAGTCCAGATGGCTTTGTTTGCCGACGACACGGCGGTCTATACCGCCGATCGGAACGCAGACTTTGCTATCCCACGACTTCAGCGCGCACTCGATGCGTATTCGACGTGGACGGAAAGCTGGAAAGTTGCCGTCAACGAAACCAAGAGCTCCGCGGTGCTATTCACAAAGCGCCGGAAAGAACCACGAGGCCGAGTGAGACTCGGTAGAACGTATTTGCCCTGGTCGAGAGAAGTAAAGTACCTCGGTGTCCACCTTGATCGTCGGCTCACCTGGCGTGCCCACGCTGAGACGATGCGAAAGAAAGCGTCCGCTCGTCTCGCGCAACTGTTTCCGATACTTGCCAACAAGGCTATGACCCGCAAGCTGGGTAAGTTGATTGTCAACGCGTACCTGTTGCCGATCATTACCTACGCTCTTCCCGTCTGGGGTTACCTCGCAACCGTTCATAAAAGAAGGTTGCAAAGCGTTCTCGATAGAGGGCTTCGGCTAGCGGCCAAAGTCCCCTATCGGTTTTCTTCTCGTCTCCTGAGAAGAGGACTCGGTGTCCGCTCCTTGGATGACACCGCAAGGCGACTTGCACGTAAATTTTACGTCCGAGCTGCGAGGACCCAGACAAACCCACTCACAGCTGGCCTTGGCAAGTACCGAACACGTCCAGGTGATTCTTGGAAACGGCCTCGACAAGTACTGTACTAGTCGACCTAGTACGAGCATGTCGTTGTAGCGACCACTGAAAATTAATTAAATATTCCGTCTGGACAGGACCACTAGGCAGGAGCCCCTAACGGAGGCTCGGTACTAGGATACCATTGGGTCGTCTCACGACGCTCAACCCAACAGCTCTGACCAGCGTACTCACTGTTGCTTGTTCCCAGTCCATTGGGAGACGTGTTCGGCGTATCATCTATCGAACACTTTTCTTTTGCTACTGAAGATGGCCACCGGTGGTGCGGCCGAAACGTTTAGCAGAAACTTAAGCAATCGACCACGGCCTTTCAGCCCGGAAGTTTTAGTAAATAATCGTAACACAGCACATTGTTTATTTATTTTTTATTTTAAGAATAGAAATACAAGACACTTATGAGATTATTCATAGCCATTGATATTCAAATTGTTTGGTCCTAGAATAATGATCGGCTAATATTGCTAGAATATTTGTCGGGTAATGTATCACCTGTAACCTCAAATACTTTTTGTGTCACACTGTAGTACCGTTGACTTCAGTAGTGGACTGAAAATAATCAGTGAACATTTCGGTTTCATGTACAAGGTTCGTAAAGGTCAATAACCAGTGGAAAATCCAAAATGTTTAATTAAAATGGTGTTATAAAATACAATACTATTACTATATTAGCTTCGTAACTATATCATATGTCTCATTGTTAACACGAGTTGCCTGATTCGTAACTACTTTTACCGCTTCCAGAAGGTTCCGCTGCACCAATGTTGTGAATCATTGTTGATCATTGTTAGCCTCGTTCTTATAGGTTTACATGTCCTAAACAAAAGTTGTCTTGAAGCTACAAGAACGACAATCAGATTGCTTCTGTGTTTGTTACTGAAACAAAAAGAAAAAAAGACTTTTGCATGTTTCACCAGAAAAATGGAAAATTAATTTGTTACATATAAGGTTTTCACAAGGATTTTGTTAACTGCTGTTTTGGATGAAAGTCGTTTGAGAATAATAATTTTATGCAATTGACACCAAAAAAACCAATAGGTTTATAATAGACCTAGGTTTATAGGTTTATAATAGGTTTAGGTTTGTAATAGGTTTATATTAGACGTATACTTTTACGAAAATCCATTCACATACATGTAAGCTGTGATTCTAAAAAAAACAACACAGTGTTTTAAAATCTTTTAGTTTATATTGAAATTAATCCATTTAATACAGAATTTAAAAGGAAAATGTAGGCTGTTTGTGTGTGTTGGCGTCTGCGTATATACACTTTGAACACATTTTGTTGTAAATTCTATCGATTGAAACGAAATAACCTAAATTAATTTTTGTTTGTTACACTTTAGCAAGTCCGTCACCTTTGATTGGGTAGTTTCCTTACGGGCAGTTTAAAATGCTTTTGGAACGGATATTTAAAATTCAGTACTGACTAAAGTTAGTCTGTAATCATTGAGTCAGTGCTGATGTTACTGAAGTTTGAACTTCATTATGTTTAATTCCAATTGTCTCTAAAGTGGCCTCTAATTAGGACCACACCGTGACTTCTGTAAATCACTTTACAAGGTGGCTGAAGAAGTAGAAAATCAAACCGTATAGAGATAAATCGACACAGATAACTTTCATTATGCACCAGGAAACGTGTTCGCAGTCACAAAGTATCCCTCCAACCGACGTGTTAAATACTTGGGGATCCACTTGGAAGTTAAGTGGGAAAAAACACATACAGGATAATAGAAAATAAACTTACTGATAAACTAAGCAAACTGTATTGGCTGACTGGTCGTAAATCATCCTTAAACTTTAATGAAAAATTAGTTTTTAACAAATGCCTCTCATTTAAACATTGAAACCGTGCAGAGTTTCAGTCAAAGACTAATATTATAACAGAGGCGTCGTGGTACGTTTGGGATGAGAACACCGCCGTGATCTGAAGTACAACCATGTTCTGAACGATGCTGGCGAACCGTTAGCAGGAGCCACAGAAACGCTGAGTAGGCCTACCGCTGACACTGTGAATCGCTGGTCCCTTTAGCAGTCCTTAATATTGGATGAGAGACAGTTGATGTAGACCTATAGCTGTATACAATGCTAACAAAACAATAATACTTATTACGTGTATTGCTGAATTACATGTTTGTGGTAGATTGCAATAAATCACACTTTAAAGTGTTTGAAAGCTGCTCTCTTTGACCAGATCGATTCAGATTGTAAACACAAAAACAAGACTTTTTTCTTTTATCTAGCAAAATCCTTATTATGTGAAAGGTGTCCCCACTTGGCGGTTAAAAATTTTGCCTTCGAAGCTTCTTTTCAAAGGATAGCAACATACACAAATAATAAAATACCGGCACAGCATATTATTCACCTCCACAATGTGAGTTCTTTGACTGACAGTTTTCCTTTGTTTTATAGATGTCTTTAAAATGACTGTATGTACTTCCTTTGAACCTGGCGACTTTTATCCTCAAATGAAATTATCATCAGACCTCGGATTATTTGACGTGTCATGTAAGTGTATACTGTAACAATTTTATTTACATTTACGTCATATTTTGTTCAAACGTGGAATAAACTTGTGTTTTTGGTCATATTCGATTGTGATTCTTATGTTTCATTGGATGACAGTGTTTATTTAATATTTATTTTATGTCAAACGTATTATGTTAGTGTTAGCTAAGCTCTGTATTTTTTTTCTAGTGGTAATAACAATAAAAATTTATTGAAGTCTAAGATAATAATAAAACTGAATAAATTTCAGGACAAAGGGTGAATAGATTTTCCGTTCTGTGCTGTTTGTCAAAAACGTTTTGTATGAAATTATGTTTAGATAAATTGGAACGACATGTATTTTTGTACTGGACGCTGCAACTTATCTAGTAAAGGCAGTTAAAGGCTACTTTGTATTCTAAAACGGCGCACGTTAGTACTTGTCTCGCACATAATCTTCATACGGTGGCTATAGACCTTTGAGGGCAGTATTTTGAAGTAGACAAATTCATCGTAAATTGGAAGATTAAAGCTCCGCTTCAATAAACGAAGTTTAAAGCAGAGACACCATCCCTTCTCCCACAACCCGTCAAAACACTTTGGGGGGTTTGTCGTCATGCTGCAACTATTTTTTACAAATTATTTTGATCAAAGAATTTTTCAATGTATTTGTTGGAAATAATTTAACTTCAATAAAAATTATGGAAGACGAGTTGTTTTCCTTTACATGGTTAACAAATTAAGCCTACATTAAATATAACTTTTTTGTCTTATGAAAAAAACTTCATACGACTTATAACACCTATTTGTGATACGTTAAAGATTCACAAAGAAAATGAGGTATCAGCACAGGATAAAGTAACTGAAAATGTGTGTCATCATTCAGTATAACTCTAATGAAAATGAAGACTAATTTAATGTGAAACTTTTATCAGAAACTTTTTGTTAAAATAAATACACCATTATTTGTTTATACAAAAATCATTCTATAAGCTGTCCGATTTTATATAATTTATTCTATAAGCTGTCCAATTTTATCTTACATTTTCTTTTCCTTATATTTTTTACTTTTATCGGTCAAATTTTACGAATTTTAGGTTATGTATTGATAGTTTATAGGGCATAAATACATGCGTATCACCAGATTTTTTGGGAGGGGGATTATTTTATAATTATCGGAGCCCTAATTAACATGTCAGGAAGCCTTTACTTGTTGAACCAATACGAACCATGTATAAAATTGTCTTTTATGAAGTAACTGCGACTGACTAACTTTCTATAATATTATCACATTGTCAAGAGCACTTCTTGAAAATGTATTACATTTAACTGAAATCTAATAAACATAAGACTACGTAATTTTTTACAGATTCTCTCTTAATTTTTTAGTTTTCAAATTTGTGCGTGTGTGTGTGTGTGTACACGTTATTTTTATTCTGATTCGTTATTCTAAGAATGCTAGTAGTTTTACTTTGTTTATTAATAAGTTAATATATTTTTGAAGCTCAGCTCTTTGGCCATTTTAATTACTGTAGCTTAGAAACTTCAAGCATTAAACAATTTTTTATTTTTATAATGTTTTGCCAAGACTAATGACTTTTAATGTATTTTTCCGTCTTTTATGTTTGATGTTGGCTAAGAATTCAAAATCTTGACCAAACGGTTAATGTTTGGTTAATGCTTTACAGTAACATTATTTAGCTTATTATGCTATCCTTCTTTAAGGATATTCGTTATTGTTATAGATTCGTTAGTGTTATAGAAAAACACTCTATAACATTATAACTACAGTATATAACTCTATACTGTAACTATACAAAATTTACTTTTTTATTTTATATTCTATATTTGATAAAAAAATAAGAACTATAGTTAATAAAAAAATATTGTTCTTTTTTTCAACTCGTTTTGCTTTACATTTCACCAAAAATTTAACATATAATGTCTCATTGCACGTAGCGTTTCTGCAAAAATCTTTATTCAAGTATTACACCCCCCACCAAGGTGTTGGGATTCTGAGTTGCTCCTAACCAATCGTTCCTTATGTCTGGTTCTTCCAAGTTCACGGTCTCGTGCTGCTCCTCTTCTAGTGTACATGCCCTGTATCTTTGTGGAACACTTGTAGCAACCATAAGAACTAGATTTCTGCTGCCTGCAAATCAAAACATAATTTGTTATTTCAGTTACAATCTAATCATTGTACAATTCTGTAAACTGGTCTGTAAATAAAGACAATACAAGACTGTAGTCTTCACTTTCGAGAGGACAGTCTCCATTATCTGTATCCCAATAAGTGCAGAACGAATTACTGAGACAGCTGTGATGAGTTATTGAGCTTTTCTGTGTCCCAGTTTTGAATGTAGTGTTAGTTTTTTCTTTATATTTACTACTTCAACCTTTCACTTTTAATTCACACATGTAATAGAGTTTTCTTTTTTTTTTCATGTGTTACCGATATTAATAACCATGTAATAACAATGAATACCTGCTCTGCCCGCTAACAAAATGTATTTCTTGCAGACATTTTCCTCCACAACAAACAGATGCTACAGACGCTTTGCTGTAAATGGGCCTTACGATGTCACAATTCTCCCTAGGTAGTGGTTTAGATTAAATAAATTTTTCTTATCCCAGACACTAATAAAAGTCATCAGTAACAGACTTTAATTATTTTCATAAATAATTACAGTGGAAAGCATAGTATTAATACCCTTTTAATTAAATGAAACGGTAAGTAACAGACCTACTGTTACTGTTGAAGTTATTTCCGCTAACAATTAACTTAAAACAGCTTAACAACTTAAAGGAAAACGCTTAGATGGCAATTTAGAATTAGTATAAGATTTACTAAAATTTAAACAGAGAATATTTACGATGATACCATAGATGTTATTGAATGATAATGAATAAACCATTGACTGAAGGCAGACTGACGCCTCTTATTAAAATATACCGATATTTAGACTGTCCATTAAAATTGTCAAATTTGAGATGTTCAGATAAAAACAGGCAAATGTTATAAATATAAACTTACACAGATGGGGTTTCACAATATTTGATCGGGTTCTGTGTGCACGTTACTAGATTAGGAGAGAGAGAGAGAGAGAGAGAGAGAGAGAACCTTAACACAAATTTTGAGATATTATTCACTAAAATTCTTGAATTTGTCAAAATGAAATTCTCTGAATGTAGAGCTTTTAGAAGGCAGTCATAATCTTGAAGCTAATTAAAGAACATTAACACTACATCACCTAGTGTAAAACTATATTGATGATAGGGTTTATATTTTTACTTCTAGTTTTCCTTTACATCTAAATAAATGAGTAACTGATAATGTCAAAAATTTTAGATAACATACGAATACGAATACGTATTTATAATTGAAACTTCTTTCTTATCCGAGTAACTTGTTCGTTCACGCCATCGAAGTTCATGGTTACAGCACGTATAGTTCTGTCTATTCAAAACGAAGGACCAGTCACTCCACTTACTCAGATCTGTTAAAGTCACTCAAAAAAAAGCTATCCAAAATTGTACTGACTTATCGGTATATACCTTGAGACATCGGAAATATACTGTAGAGTGCCGGTTTTTGACGAAAAACGTCTTACACCGCGGTCCGGTGTGGGGGAACCTATGCAAAAGACGATGTTACTATTTTGTGTATACCAGACAAACTCTGATATCTTTAAAACTGTAACGCATATTCAAATAAGAAATAGACGATTGCAAAGAGCAAGGATTTAAAAATGTCACGGGATATTAACCTTGAGCACGTGACATCACACGCCATCACAAGATGGCCGCCAAGTTGGAGTGGAAAATCACCGGTTTGCTAAGCGGAAATATTAGTATAGCTCGGGAACGCGTATGCGTAGGAAGTTATTTAAGGTACCGTTTTATAAAACTGCACGAGTAATATAAAATAAAACACCAATAGTGATAATAGTGAAAGAACTTAATAAATAATACAGTGACAAAGTGTTGAACTTCGACAAATTTTCTTTAAAATTTCAAAAATGTTAAAATATCTTCACAACAAGAAGGTAAATGCCTATCGTAAACGCTTACAAAGTAAAAGAAGAACGAATGAGGAATCCAAAAAGGCCCCTCTGACAGGAGCAGAAAGAATGCGGAGGATGAGGCAGCATCGAAAAGTCGAGGCGAGCACTAGCTGCGCAGACGCCGCAACGTCTAACGCCAGTTCACAAACCACGAATGTTGACAGTGAGGTAGAACTGATGGAATGCTACGAAATACAGGCAGGTGAGACGTTTTGGACAGTAGATTTAGCGTTTATAACACATTGGCGTCTTGCGACGGAGCATTTTGAAAACGCTTCAAGCACCTGAGGAGCATCAGGCAGTCATCGGGCCTGCCCGGACACTGCCGTCACCAGGGCATGCTTGCATTGTGCCCCTACATCTGGACATTTTGAAAAGTCGTTTTACGGCAACAAGTTGGCTTTTGTTTGTGGAGTTTGTGACGGTATATGGTTCCAAAATGATTTAAAACGACCCAATGCAGCTATATTGCAATTCTTACAACAAGAATTCACAGATGAAGACGTTCAACAGTTTGTGTTGTGCTCAAACTGATGGACATCTCTGCAAAACACGGAAAGGTGGCAACATTGAGTAAGAGTAACGGCTTCACGTATCCACCGAAGCCAACACACTTGCCACGGTTAGATCCACTCAGCGAACGTCTAATATCTCCGCGACTACCGTTTATGCAAATGAACAGTCTTCGATATGAGGACAACTGCCGATATTGTGGGCCAAGTGATTAACGTGCCCTGCGATGTGAATGAAATGGTCAAGCAACTCCCCAGACACTTGGACGACGCGACGATCAAGCGATAAATGTCAACTTGAAGAAAAGCGTAATCCACAAGTCGGTATACTTGAGCAGTTACGTTAAGAAATCTGTATTGAAAGGTTGGGTTTCGTTGTAAGTCGAACAGCCGTTGTACAAGTTCTACAATCTACAACATAACAGTGGATTGGTAACGTTCTCTAGAGACATAAATGTGGCATGTAAGTCTTAGGCCTACATATCGTACTGCTTGTACCATTGCCCTGTCTTTAACAAAATTTTACAAATTAGTCAGCACTGTGAGAAACAAATAAAATAAAAGACTTGCAAGTTCGGTATTTTCTTTTTTACCAAACCTACAAACACCCCGTCCCAGCAACAACGCCAGGGTAAGACGTGTTCTGCCAAAAGATACCTAGGTAGTGACCCCGACACTACCTACCCCACAAGGGGGGTCCAGCATAGGCCGTGGCATAGGGCCCGGGCCTCAGGGGACCCGGGACAGTTGAAAAAATACGACAGACAGCAGGGTTTGTTTTTTAGTGGTGTATATAGACGACACAACGTAATCTTTGTTTATTGTGATCTTTTTTTAATTTGATGATAATTGTGATAAAAGGACGGGCCCTCATTCATCGCATCACGTTATTCTCATAAAAGCATTTATAAAACAGTGTTTGAATCTGAACCACTAAACCTACTCTAATCTATTTATGACAAAAACCGTCAAGCTATATTTGTGAACTTCTGTCTTGTCCTTAGGTTTTACTGTACTATTCCAGTTACAGTTTCGTCTGCTGAAAGATCTTTCAGCAGGTTAGCGAAATCACTGAAATCTTGGCAGAGAAGCACTACCTCCCAAGAAAGGCTTAATAATTTGCCAATTTTAGCTATTGAAAATGAATTGGCTAAGAGTATTGATTTTTCAAATGTTATTAACCAGTTTTGCTCAAATGAAAGCAACAAAAAAACTTTGCACTACTTAAACCATTTTAGAAGCTACGCCTCTCTCTTTCACTTATGATTGGTTGTGATCTTAGACATATTATTGTTTTTTATTTATTTTTGTAACAACTGTAGGCCTACCATTTATGTATTGATAAACATCGAGTGTGTTTATTTTTTGTCTTATAAAAGTTAACTTTAGTATATGGTTGAGGTAAAAAGTGAGTTAATTATCTGATTTGATTAGGAACTTAAAATTTGAAACATTGTAATTTTTTTAATACTCTAAGAAGTTTGTTAATTCTGTTTTACTTTAAAACGATACATCTAAAATTTTCTATCTAATAAAAAGACTTTAAATCTATTTAGCATTATTAGCCTGTTTACAGAAAAATGCTTTTAGACACAATTAATATGTTTGTGTAATAAGAAAAAGACTTTAAAACAAGAGGGGTTTTGAACGGCGAAGGGGGGGCCGGAAGGTTGTCTGGCATAGGGGACCCAGGAAAGATGTGGGGCCCATGACCTACCCCGTTTTTTAAGTAAGAAGTTTACCCAAAGATTGAATAGATGAGACAGGAATTTTGGCTTTATCTTGAACCCAGCAATGATGAAATTGTAGTTTTATATTTAGTTTTAATTTATTATAACGATTTTAATGTCACACGCATAATAACAAGGAAAATAGTAGTGAATTCTTGAGACGTATTTAACTGTTTTTGTGAAACAATGGTCATGGAATTTGGAAAATTTTATAGTTTCAAATTTTCATCTTTCCTTATAGCCCCACTACATTATTTTGGCAATTTTTCCTGTACAAAAAGTGTTTGCATGTGAGTGGTTAGCCTGAAGAAACAATATTCAAAAAATGTCACTGCTTTTTGCTACCAGGAAACCTGTCAGGGTCAAATTGTGTTTTTATCCGTTTAAAACTCTTTATTCAAGCTAATATAAATTATTTACGAAGAAATTTTGTCAAAACATTGTATCACATTCATACAGTCTATCATTTCCAGTTTATTGCATCATCAAGAGTGTATACTGTTCAAAATATATATATAAAAATGTAAATTATTTATAAAGATTTCAATGAAAACATTGACTGTAGCTTGATGATGATAGCAGATGTGTCGTTTCCTTGGATCATCTATTAAATATAAATTAACTCAATCGTTACCTTCAGCCTGACGCCATTAAAAGGTTAAACGCCTAAGGTCCGTGCAATAAAATCATTTTTGATCTTACAAGGTAGTAAAGTTTTTGGGAAAATTTACTTATTTACGTTTATGTTAATTGTGTTTACACAGTCGCTCTACACCTTAATTCAAACAAATGGACCTAACTGTTAGTGGCCTTAGAAACGATCGGGGACGTATGTCATCCTCATAGTTAATGACGTGATCTAAACACTAACATTTATAAGCACATTTAGATTCACGTAGCACGCGGTAACGATACCTTCACATGCAAATGTACACAACTGAGTGTGTCAGCAGTGTTGCCATTCAACACCATTTTATTGTATACATGTTTGTTACAACATATATGCGTTAACGTAGAATGTGTTAAGTGATATATGTATTCACAAAACGTTAACGTTATTTCATTCACAATTCAAGGTGCAGAAGAGATTAATATTTTAGTGGTTAAATAATCCGTGGTAGTAGATACAGTGGAACCCTTATAACAGAAGGTACCCTTAATAAATTAGAGTATATTAAATTTGCAGAGAGTTACAAATAAAAGTTTTAACACAGACACGAATAAATCATTACAGTTTGATGTAATTTAAGTAAAATTAATTAATAAAATAAGAAATAATATAACTTGAACCTGAATAAGGAATATCAGTTTATTAAAGGCGGAGCTGTTAAACATGAGTTCTCTTCGTTACCGCTGTTGCGCGTTGTGTAGACGGGTTTCTCTATATGTAGCGGTGGTGAGGTGTGAGCTGTGCCACGGCAACACGAAATATAATGATGAAGACGGCGACGATGATGACGATTATGATAGTGACTAAATCAAATTGTTTTGGGGTTGCAGTCATTTAACCTTAATTCAGTACTCAACGGTTACTTTAATATTTATTTTCCATTATTCAGTTGCAGGTACCCCATAGGAATGGTAATCCGACATTTTTGATAATCCAGATTATCCTCCGGTGCCGAAGAGTTATGATTATGAAAGTTCCACTGCAGATTCTAATATGAAAGTACAAACGGCAGGTTAGATAAATGTTATAAGCGATATGTGAAATTACTTTTGCTTTATTAGAAAAAGAAACGTGCTACTTCTATGCTGTACAGATGGAGATTACTTTACCTGAAAGCTTTCTATTCGAAGGAAAGTAGTTGTGTTTCGTTAAAAAAACATTATATGCCTAGAAGAATGGCATTGTGTGACTTTTTGTAGTTGTATTAGGAAACAGTTTATAGTATAGAAAAACTAAGTTTTTGTCGATTCTTGTTGGTTAAGAATGCAGAAAACTAAATAAAAATTTGTCATACTTGTAACGTACAATGTGGAGTTAACAAGTACTAATTTAATATGTAGGCTTATTGTCATCGGTAAAATTAGGTCCTATGTATTCAGCAGACTGGTTCCCACTGCTAGTTTTCAAATTCTGTGATAACAAAAAAATTGTAAATTTTAAGAACAAAAAAATACCGCACTATTTCAAAAAATCGTTAGAACTATGTGGCTGAATATTTTTTGTATGCGTATAGAGTCTTATAAAATCCAAGTGTGCAACTAATTTTAGACATTTCTGAAAAACTTTTATCTAAGAATAACAAAAACAGAAATTAATACATTTAATTTAACTTAATGTTTCTTAACAATATACTTCTTTATATTGGAGTAACGTGGAGAAATAATGTTACACTTCAACAAGTTACACGAAGCCGATTGAGTGTTGTGGAGACTAGTTACGGAGTTGCGGAGTAACGGCGTCTATTAGCTGATTCGCGCATACCCATGAAGCTCCCGTGCATCGCGTAGCTGGAATAAGTCAGGCAATATCCTACGATTAAGGGTTGCCTACGAGCGACGCCAAGCCGGCTCAGCTCGAGTCGCAAAGGTGGCATTGTCATTCTAGGAAGGGAAACACGAGGTATGCCAAGCACCTCCTTGCGGGAGACATCCACTTCGGCGTGACTGCTCACCGTTCCAGCAAATATCTTACGGCGACCGCGGCTACCTCCCAGGTCAGCACAGGTGTAAGCTACTGCGGGTGAAGCCACAGAACCGGCTAGGTCGGAGAACCCACAAAGT
Organism: Magicicada septendecula; assembly: GCA_034769895.1. Classification (NCBI taxonomy): domain Eukaryota; kingdom Metazoa; phylum Arthropoda; class Insecta; order Hemiptera; family Cicadidae; genus Magicicada; species Magicicada septendecula. The sequence goes on from CM068367.1 coordinate 730,504,991, forward strand.
AACTTAAATTTAAACAGAATAGAAGTTGATCGAGCGCCCCGGCCGAGCTATCGTCCTAGACACGAGAAACTGTGAGGTATGCAAGTGCCTCCTTGCAAAATCCCTCAGTCTCGGAGTGGCAGAGCGCCGCTCCGGTCGACAGGCAGTGTAGGGCTCTAAGTTCCTGGGGGTAAACCCTTAAGGGAGCCACGGAGCCCCACCCTATGCGTGGGACAAACCAAAACAAGACAATAATGCAGATCCTCTCCTGCATGGGGATCGTGCAAAGGGGACCTTCACCCTAACCTTCTTGTGGTGTTAGATCATGACCGAAGTGTACCGAATAAAACTGACGTTCATCATACTGCAACCTGGACAACGTGCACACACCAGGGCTCCTGTATTCCTGTCCGTCTGTCCAATGATCACTAATTTTAACCTCTTGCACCATTGCGCTGTCCATCACACAGAACACGAGAAGCTATATTTTTCGCCACACGTCGGATCATCACGAGTATATAAAAGAATACTTATCTTTTCGAATCTGTGATTTTAAAATATAATTAAAATTGTATGCATCAGTCGTATGCCTGTATGCGGATTCAATTATATGGAATCTTCAGCGGAACAGTAACATTTGCTTACTTAGTTACCTCGCCAGATTAGTGAAGATTCAGTTGACTTCCATTTAGCTCATAGTAGACATAGTACATATACAATGTAGCACTAGTCTGTCGCAACGTACGTCATTTGTATGCTTGCTGTGACAGTTCACAACTGCACGTATGTTTCAGTCACCGGTAGCGCGCCTCTAGTTTTGAGATGCAGTTCACATGTTTGAAGCAAATATTGCACTGACTGTTTCTCACTTTTCCGCTCTTATGATATTACCCACTGAAGATAAACGATTTCTGTTAAACACAAATCGCATGTGATCATTGGACACAGTATCGTACAATACAGTTCACCGATGCCAAAATAAATACGAAATTACAAGTAGTTCTTGTAATATGAGAGAACTCACGTGCACTTGATTATACTATCCAAGAAAAATATTCTAGTACTGCTGTGAGAGACTGTAAATGTATTGGCGTCCAATATAAAAAACTTACAGGAGTAATTTTCGTTTTTAGAAAGGATGACGTTTTTGTTCACATTACTTTGTATATAAGTCGTATATCACATTAATTTGTATGATAATTCTTCACATCAATGGCAACATTTTTGTATTGTATACCGCAGTATAATTGAAACACAATTCCTAGCTGCATTAAATAAATTAAGTTTTACAAACTTTAGTTTTATTTAGTTTAGTCACGCTATTGCGCTATTGGGCAGATGCATTTAAAGCTTACTTCATCACATGTTCTCTATTTATTACCGTCTAGTGTGTCGCAATAAAGCATTTTCAAGTCAGTTGCAACAATGTTTATAGATAAATAAAAATGTTTACACTGTTTCTAATAATAAAGACTGTAACCTTCTATTTCTCAATTTCCATAAATTATTCTGCATTAAGTTTATTCCGGATTACTTCAGGGTCTGTAGTTCGTGCTGACACCAGTGGTCTGTCTCTTGCTATGCGCTTGAGACGATGCTCATATAATTTTTTCATTTTATTAGAGTTCGGAAATATCGTTCTTTATAGGTGTTACAACAGTACAGACACCTATACTAAGTGTTTTTGAAAGAAGACATACCATTTTGAACAGCACGCCAACAGGAGTATAGGTAAGCTGCAACTACAGACCGGGCCTAGTGATGTTTTTTGATAACAGACTGCCATTTTATTTAGTCCGCTTTAAACATGGTCTATATTTAGTTGAATGAGCACTGAACAAGCTGTACATCGGGTTACACAAGGTGACCATGAAGGTCTTGTGGAACAAAATGAATATATGAAATTCTGCTGTAGTCTTCATTAAAACTTTATATTAGAGTCAATTGCATTCGACTCGAAAGTTTTCATTGCCATTTGCGTTTGCAACCACTTGCAGATTGATTTCAGCATGGTTCGTTTTCTTATCGAGCGTCAATAATGCGGCACGGATTTTGTAGCGACCCGACGCATCTCATTTTTCCAGTCAAAATGTCATGGCAAGATTGTGTGGTGATACCTTCTTCTTCGACAATATTTTTGCCACTTCAACGACGATTTTCGAGTCACAGCTCGAAATCTAGAGATGGTCGTCGACATCGCATAGAATGTTCACCGGCCACCCTTCTACCCTCTGTAAAACATTCAAATCACTCATTACACTGCATTCGGATAATAGAGTTCAGCTCATCTCCGTACGAGGCAAGCAGTTGAAATGTCTCCGAAAGTATTTACCAAGACGTCAGAAAAAACACACACACGGGCACGCGCGTTGTTTTCTAGCTCCCCACTGATAGATGCGCGTTGTTCTTCATTACTGATCTGACGGACATGTCGTGCACATTCTCAACGGATATAGCTCGTAGAAACCTGACGATAGAAATTGAACAGTGGCTTAGAGATGCACAGTGTAACACCTCGTTGCGAGGCTAACAACATTTTCATTTATTTCCCACATGCGCAGCACAATAGTCTTGTACAGTGTTTCATAGTGTGAACATCGGCTGTAACAAGACTGGCGAGAGCAATGGAAGGATGTTTGTGACAAAGAGGGAGATAATATGGAAGTGAGACAGGGAACTGTCTCCCCTCTCTTCTCCCTACATAACTTAGCTATAAGTTGTAAGTGGGGGTTAATTTATGCATTGGGTCGGCGCAGATTACTGTTCAGGAACGACTGTCGGGCCTGTACACTAATGCTCGCTCACAGAGGAACGATGGGAACTGTTGTGGAAAACTGTCGTTAAGCGCTCTGTACATCGGTTGGCGGACTATTCAAAAAGTTCCATCTTTTCTCGGTAGCCTACGTTCCTTAATCCATTGTGTGTCAAAAACTTTGTTGTACGATAATCTATAAAAATGTTTTGCATTAATTCAGTTTCTAGACTTTGATTAAAACATATGTAGCCGTAATACCAAATAGCAGAGAATGCCTCCGTAGATACGTTTTGGCCAGCCAATTTGATGCGCCAGTCTATGACAACATTTCTAAATAATTTTCAAGCACTTTTGAAAATTATTACTGTACTTTTGAAAATTATTAAACTCCATGCGTGTATGTCCTAAGAAACTTGTCAGTTAATGGCATGAGATTGAATTAAATTTACATTGTATTGATTTCAAACCACAAAATTATTTTTGTGAACTCAGATTAAAGAAGAATGGTGTGCTGGAAATTAAAAATGTCAAACGTCAGTGTCAGCTGTCTGAAATTGTTGCGTTTTAAGGTCGGGCGGAAGTCCAGTTGTCCATGGCCAGCGGATGTTCCATACAGTTAATGACTACCGTATAGGCAACAGAAATTATATTTTACGTACAACACAACGCCGCTGTTCTATTGTGTAATGCGAACTTTTCTTATCTAGCCATACGGCAAAATTTGTATCACTTACAGTCAGTCATATGTATAAAGTTAACGAAAGTGTCGTTTCGTTTTTCATGCGTTTATATGAAAATATTTAAATTGAATATATTTAAATTTCGTATAGGCGCCAGAGATTATGTGATCTCAGGGGTTTTCTGAATGAAAACACAGTAATTTGGATGCTAATAACATATATCTTTAATTACACTATGCAACATGATTTTCTATGTTTCTGTAGTCTTAGGTGTTCCTAAAGCATTTTTTTGCGCTGATTCCAGATCTGCAATCCGTTTCTTTCTATCACGTACAGTTTTTTTGCAAATCAAATGAACTCATCTTTTATTTACACGTAAGTTTCACAAGGGGAAATTTTATTGTGGGGGAGGGATTAGTTGGCCACACTTGTTACACCCAGCTGGCTGTTAGGCGGGAAACAGTAGTTCATTGTTTACATGCTATAGTGCTGTGAGGTTATATTTGTGCTGTCATATATAGTTTGTGAACTTTCTGTAGAAATGAGTTCCCGGAAGTGTTTGAATAACCCAAACGTGTTCTGTTATATTTGTGGTAGCTACGTAATTGGTAAGCAAAGACAGGACATTAATAGTTTTGTGAGAAACGTGTATTACGCGTACTTCGGCATAAGGCTTGGTGATGAAGACAAAAGCTGGGCACCACACAAGGTATGTCGTACATGTGTTGAGGGACTGAGACTGTGGAAAAATGGTGCAAAAAAATCAATGCCTTTTGCAATCCCAATGGTTTGGAGGGAGCCACAAAATCATGTTAACGATTGCTATTTTTGTATGGTTAAAATTCAAGGTCATAACGCAAAAAGTAAGAAGGATATACAATATCCGAACATTCCTTCGGCCTTACGACCAGTTACGCATTGTAATTCTCTCCCTATCCCAGTTCCACCTCCCGTTCTTGAAGATGTGCCACTGGCGAGCAGCTCAGAAAATGAAAGCGATAATGCTACCCGGAAGAAGATTCTCCACCAAAATTATTCAGTCAAAATGAACTTAATGATATTACTCGTGACTTGAACCTGACAAAAGATGCCGCCCAATTGCTTGGGTCAAGATTGAATGCAAAAAATCTTCTACTACCCGGAGTTACGTTCTCTTGGTATAGGTCCAGAGAGAAGGAATTAATGAAATTCTTTAAAGAAGAAGACTCTCTGGTTTATTGTTGTGATATTGAGGGTTTATTGAATTTTTTTAACGTCACTTACAATCCAAGTGAGTGGAGGTTATTTATAGACTCGTCCAAAACTAGCCTCAAAGGTGTACTTTTACACAATGGAAATTTGTTTGGTTCAGTACCCATTGCACATTCAGTTCATCTCAAGGAGACGTATGTAAATCTCAAAGCTCTGCTAAAATACGTGAATTATGAAAAACATTCTTGGACAATTTGTGGGGATTTAAAAGTAGTAGGTATGTTACTTGGTCAACAATCCGGCTACACAAAAATGCCTTGTTTCATTTGTGAATGGGATAGTCGAGCCAGAGACAAACATTGGAAGAAGACAGACAGGCCCAAAAGAAAAACCCTCCAACCCGGTTCACAGAACATAATAAATGTACCACTTGCTCAACGAAGCAAGATACTATTACCTCCTCTGCACATCAAACTCGGATTAATGAAACAGTTCACTAAAGCTCTTCCAAAAGATGGTGCCTGTTTCCAGTACTTGGTAACAAGATTTCCGAAAGTATCTTATGAGAAACTTAAAGAAGGGATCTTCTTGGGACCGCAGATAAGAAAGTTAATGAAAGACAATTTGTTTGAAAGTACAATGAATCCAGTGGAAAAAAGGGCCTGGGTTTCGTTTAAAGAAGTTGTTGTCAACTTTTTGGGCAACCACAAACATCCAGACTACAAAACCATGGTTAAAAGAATGTTGCAGAGTTTCATGAAATTAGGATGTAACATGAGTGTAAAGCTTCACTTCCTACACTCACATGTTGACTTTTTCCCTGCGAACCTCGGCGATGTCAGTGAAGAACAAGGAGAACGTTTCCACCAGGATATCAAGGACATGGAAAAGAGATACCAGGGAAGGTGGAATGCCAACATGATGGCCGACTACTGTTTTATGCTAAAAAGAGACGGCACTGGTGAAGGGAGACAATCACGGAAGAGAAGTTTCAACCCACGTCAGAAAGATCTTGAAGCAGTGAATTCAGCGAAGAAGAGGAATTAAATTGTCATATATGTGTTGTGTTTTCGTAATAAGTATAACATTTTAAAGTGAGTGTATACCATTGTCTACTGCACCGCCATGTGTTGTGATTTTATGCAGGATTAAAACATAAACAATTTTGAAATCACAGTCAAATAATAATAATTTTCCCTGTTTACAAAATTCGATTTTTTAAAACTTCGAAATTGAATTGTATAAAAACCTTACGTGATACAGAAAAACTAAAACCAGATTTGAAATCAGCAGGAAAAATACTTTAAAAATCACCTTACAGTCTTAAAACATCGTACCAAAAGTTTTAAAATGTTGCATAGTGTTATCTCTGAAATGCAAATATTAACATATACATTTATCGTTTAACTATATTGTCGAATATACAATACGTTACTAAATAATACTTCATAATCAGAATTATATATCTTTTAATTTCTCTATATGTTTCCTAATCAAAATTATTCAAATAATGTCATCTGATAGAGTAAAGTTAATACATACATAAATATAAATCAATTATTATTTAAATAGGAACAATTGCATATATCTATAGGCCTATTAATCAGATATGCCTAATTTGTTACACCTCTCATTAATCATCAGTATCAATAAATACCATTAGCATCTACACATGTTTAAGTTATTTATAAGTACGTATCATTATTAATCATAATCAAATTGAATCTACTACAAATGAACTTTCAACTTTGAATTACACTAACATACTAATCCTTTCTAAGTCATAAGGTAACTCAAAATAGCATCCATTTACTCTTAAGGTTCTTTAAGAAATGAGACGGCAGTTTGGAAGTATATAGACGATCTACGACATTGTAAATATGTATTATATAGATATATATAAAATGTTAGATTGTACTTGCTCACGGTTTGTCCACATCAGGAATCCTTTTATCAGCGTGGTTAATTAACACTCACTAACACATACTCTGCTTTTAATTGAACACACTTCACTACTGTAGGTATTACCCGTATTTCGTTGTATTTCCGCACACGAACTGCCGCGCACAAGAAGGTTGATTTAATATCACTAATCAATATAAGCTTCGGGTCTTTCTTCATGTTCGAACTGATTTAAAGTCATCACTCGCGTTGAAGATTATTTTCTTAATTACACTCCGCTTACCATTATACTTCTCAAGAATAGTTATGGAATTAACTACCCTTCTATTACTATTAAACTGTAAATTTAATCATCACTTTGTTTCTGCTACACTATTACTTTAAATCACTAATTTAAATAACAAAGTTTATATTAAGCGTCTTTACATTTCGCGTACTATTAAATGATACTCTAAGACGATAGATGTTTTAAGCAACAAAACTGATTGTAAAGAGAACAATCTGTAAGAAAGTTGACTTGTAAGAAAGCTGATTTGTAAGAGAACGGATTTGAAAAAAGACGCGATCGGGCGCGTTGGACTAATATTTATAATAGTTGCCCTCTCTAGCTTTCCTCTAGTTCTACTCAAAATTCCCTGATAGGCTTAGAGCTTAGTTCCGGGCCGGGAACTTTGAATTTGCCCACTCATGTGTCTTAAAAAATTGGCGCTTACTGGTTACGCTTTTTATGATTGGCTGTTCGCATAGAAAACGCGCTGAATTTAGCACGTGTTGATTTCACTCCAACCGACGCTGCTTTCACCCGCTCAACAAGTTTTTGATGAGTTCACATATCTATACCAAAAAATAAACAATTTGAAATAAGGGTGTGCTCTAATTTTAGTTTCTATGTAGTCCATAAAGATTTCAGCTGCCAAAGGGCTAAGTGGATTTCCCATTGCAAGCCCTTCTTTGCCAATGTAGATCTTTCCATTAAATTCAAAGTAGTTTTGATTAAGGCAAACCTTCAGTAAATTCAAGATATCCTCTCTCATAAAGGGGTTATTACAATTTTCAATTAATAATTTTTCTACAATATCTATTACATCAGTCGGTGGAATACTCGGAAACAAATTCCTCACATCAAATGATAATAAAATAGCTTTGTCTGGGATATGTGAATCTTTAATTCTGTTAATTAAGTCTAGTGAATTTTTAATACTATGTGTTGATTGAAATTTGCATTGTGTTTGTATAATCTTAATTAGTCTTTTAGATAATTTAACAGAAGGAGCAGTTACATATGATACCACTGGTCTAATTGGATGGTTATCCTTATGCAATTTAATTAAAGAATAAAGCTTTGGTGGCTGAGGATTCATTACTGATAAAAATCCAAATCTCGATTATCAAAGAAAGAACAATTCTTTATAGCCTGTTTAACATCTATTTGAAATTTAAATGTCGGGTTAATATCAATGGGTTCATAAGAGTTCAAACATTCAAGTGTCTTGTTTACATATTCACCTTTGTCGATAGCAATAACAGTATTGCCCTTGTCAGCGCAGGTAAATATTATATTATTAACTACAGATTTTCTCTTAATTGAATTGATAGCTAGTCTATTTTTATTGTTAAATGGTAGAGTCTTAATTTGTTTAGCATAAAGAGAAGTTAATTTATCCGCTACAATGTATTTGTTCAATGGTATTGATTCGGAATTTTCATGAAATTTATTGTACTTATTACAAGCTAGCTCACAATCCACACCTAAAATTTCAAACTCCTTTTTATAATTTGACGGTTGTATATTATATTTGAAACCCTTTTCGATCAGTTTAGTTTCAAAACTATTAAAGGTTACGTTGGTCAAATTCATAAAACGTTGATAAAATATATGGTTAGAAAATTTGTTATTACGCCCGCATTGTCTATTATTATAATAATTACCGCTATTACTAACCTTAAACATTTTCAACTTGTTTAACTTACGTAACTGATTTAAGTATTTATTATGAATAATTCTTTGAACATCATTTCGCACTTTAAGGTCTAACAAGTCAAATTCTATATTATGCAATCAACGTAATAATTCTGTATGTATAAACTTAAGGTAAATATTACAAACGTCTCTTTTATTGTATTCAATCTTCATGTCGTATAACAGCCATCTTCTAATGCCAGCTTCAACCCCTTTTATCGCTGATAAACTTTTGTTGTTCGTCTTCAAACTCATGTAATGTGGTGTTAAGTTGTCCGTTAAGCACTTTTTGAAGAACCAAATATTCTGCGATATAATTTTTGTACGGAGTAACACTTTAAAATACCACAAGGCTAACATGCTAGTTGTAGCATCTTTCAAATAATTAATGCTTGATGCCTTTACTTGGTGAAAATCCATTGTAAATTATAGTAAAAAATAAAACCATAAAATAGTTTTAGTGATTTTCACTCGTCAATTTATTAAAATTATAAATCCATGACAGCTGTTTCGGCAGCACAGTGCCTTCATCAGATGGTGTAAGCTGACTAATTTTCGTACAAACAATACAGAATATAAAATATAATACAAGTGCTGTAGTATAGAGAGCGATAGTAATCTCGTGTCAGTAAGATTTAATACACATTACACAAACATATAAAATAACATAAACCAAGTCTATTTATACAAATTAAGCAGAGGCGAGCTATTTAGATCTAACTGATCATTTAATAATACATTTAATTAATTGAAAATTGTAATAACCCCTTTATGAGAGAGGATATCTTGAATTTACTGAAGGTTTGCCTTAATCAAAACTACTTTGAATTTAATGGAAAAATCTACATTGGCAAAGAAGGGCTTGCAATGGGAAATCCACTTAGCCTTTGGCAGCTGAAATCTTTATGGACTACATAGAAACTAAAATTAGAGCACACCCTTATTTCAAATTGTTTATTTTTTGGTATAGATATGTGGACGATATTTTAGCAATTTTTCTAGGTACACGTAGACAATTACAGATCTTTCTTAATTTTATTAACAATTTACACAAAAATATTAGCTTTACCTTAGAATTAGAAGATAACAATAGTATCAATTTTTTAGACCTTACAATAACAAAATGCAATAATAAATTAGACTTCGGTATTTTTCATAAGCCTACACATACAGATATGACAATACACATTACTTCCACACATCCATACTCACATAAATTGGCTGCTTTTCACAGTTTTATCCACAGACTAGTTAGTATTCCGTTATCAGACTCAAATTTCCAATCAGAACTTAACATTATTAAACAAATAGCTGTCAACAATGGTTACCAACCTAGCCTCATAGATCACTTGTTAAACAAAAAATTTTATTCACAAGCTTTAAAACTAGTTTACCCTCCCTCAACACAGATTAAAAGATATCACACTCTCACTTACATAGGTTCTGCTTCTGATAATATTGGTAAATATTTCACACAAAGGAATGTAAATATAGCTTTTAAGACGCAGTCTTCTTTGGGAAAATATATTAAAAATAATAAGAGTAAAACAGATAAACTGCAAAAGTCTGGTGTATACAAATTATCCTGTGGGTCTTGTAATAAAGTTTATATCGGACAGACAGGTAGATCTTTCGAAAAAAGAATGTATGGTCACAATTATAGTTTTAGATATAATGATGGCAAATCAAATTATGCAAATCACTTGTTAGAAAAAGACCATAGTTATAATGAAAATTTTGAAATTTTACATTTATCTGATAAGGGTCCAAAGCTTGATTTATTAGAAACCCTTGAAATTAATAAACACAAATATTTAAATGTATTATTAAATGATCAGTTAGATCTAAATAGCTCGCCTCTGCTTAATTTGTATAAATAGACTTGGTTTATGTTATGTTATATGTTTGTGTAATGGGTATTAAATCTTATTGACACGAGATTACTATCGCTCTCTATACTACAGCACTTGTATTATATTTTATATTCTGTATTGTTTGTACGAAAATTAGTCAGCTTACACCATCTGATGAAGGCACTGTGCTGCCGAAACAGCTGTCATGGATTTATAATTTTAATAAATTGGCGAGTGAAAACCACTAAAACTATTTTATGGTTTTATTTTTTACTATAATTTACAATGGATTTTCACCAAGTAAAGGCATCAAGCATTAATTATTTAAATCAATTTCATTTCCCTCCCATTTATTGATTAATTATTCAGTATTTAACTATTCCCTCTGATGATATTTCTTTAGTTGACGCGTATTAAAATTTCCACGAATTACTCCTGGCTTGTTGATGTCCGCTAATTCATAAGTTGCATCGCCTTTAATACTCTTTATGATGAATGGACCTTCGAATAACTTGCACAATTTTGCAGTCACTTTATTCATTGCATCTGAAATGGGATTGGTTTTTATTAGTACCAAATCTCCTACCTCGAACTTGACTCGGTTACTGTTTTCATTATTCTTCTTTGCCTGCCGTTCTCCTTTCTTTTTCAATCTTCGATATATTGCTTCACGGCACTCCTTCATTTCTTCTCTCATTAATTCACGGTCCACGTACTTTTCCCATATTCTTCTTCGTTTATGACCCCATTGAGCTTGAAATGGTGTCATCTCAATTGTTTCGTGGTTCGTTTCGTTGATACATTTCTCCACTACCTTGAGATATTTCGCCCATCTTGTCTGGTGCCCGTTGACCATTACTCTGAAGATGTTCCCTAGTTGTCGATTCACCCTTTCTGCGAGATTGGTGCAAGGGTTTCGGATGGCAGTAAACTTTGGTTTTATCCCGAGTTCCCTTAAATGTTTAATCCAAGTTTTACTAGTAAATTGCGATCCATTATCAGTTAATATGTCCTTTGGCTTTCCAATCTCTCTGATATAGTCTTTTAGTTTATTAAGTGTGACTGTTGTGGTAGCTCTTTTCATTGGGTATAACCTTACGTATTTAGTAAAGTTATCGATTATTACAAGAATGTATTTAACTCCACTAGTCGATGATACTAACGGTCCATAATAATCAATGCTGACGAGTGAACCCTTTTCTTCTGGTAGAATAGGTTTGGTGGAGTCCTACGCATTTTTTAAAATGGTCCTTACATTTCTGGCAGGTGTCACACGTTTTAATTAATTTCTTAGTAAATTTATATGAATGATCACCTGTAAAATGTTCCTTGAAAATACAGTAGGTCCTCTTCACTCCGCAGTGTCCATAGGCTTCGTGGATTTCTTTTAGTAATTCTTGACTTATTTCCGGTGTAACCACTAATTTCCACAGTCCCTTTTCCTTTCGGTAGAGCTTATGATTATACACCTGATATATATTTGACAATTTGCTCTTCTCTTTTTGGTTCAACTGGTTAACAATATTGCTTATCTTATTATTGTCCAGTTGATGCGTTGTAATATTACTTAATTGTTTTCTTAATTGTTTACTTAGTTGAATATCAATTGCATAAATTTCTGTTACTTCATCGCCCTCCGGGATGTTATCTTCTAGCACGTCATGTGGATTCCGGCTGAGCGCTTCTGCCACGATATTCTCACTTCCTTTGCAATACACTACTTCAAAGTCGTATTCTTGGATAGCTAGTATCCATCTGGTTATGCGTGAACAGTTTAGTTGACATTTTTGTATAAAGGTTAATGCTTTATTATCTGTGACTATTGTTAATGGTCTTCCTAGGATGTAGGTTCTAAACTTCTTTAAACAATGAACTACGCTGAGTAATTCTACTTCGGTAGTGAAATAATTTAACTCGGCGCCTCTAAGGACTCGACTTGTAAATGCTATTACACCAATTTCGCCGTCATCGTCAATCTGGTACAACTGACCCCAATTGCATACTTACTAGCGTCAGTTTGCAGGTAGAACCTTTTATCTGGGTCAGGGTGTTTGAGCATAACTGTGTCGATAAACAGCTTCTTCACCTCGTTAAAATTAATTTCCAATTCAGTAGTCCATTTAAATTTACTACCCTTCTTTAGTAATTGTAAAAGTGGTTGAGTTTTTTCAGTATATTTACTAGTGAATTTATTATAGAAGTTTGTTAGTCCAAGAAAATCCCTTAAGTTGTTTAGGAGTTTTCGGTCGAGGAAACTCCATAATGGCAGCAATTTTTTCCGTAGAAGCGCTTATTCCCTTTGTGGTTAACTCGTAACCCAGGTAATTAATCCTGTCACGGAAGAACTTTGATTTCTTAAGATTAACGGTTACGTTTTTTCTTCTTAAATTATCTAACAACATTCTCCAATGCACTAAGTGTTCGTCAGTATTCTCTGTACACACAGACAATCATCTACATAAAGTATCGTAAATTTGTTCACCTCGTCGCACAATACCTTGTCCAGCCCACGTGTCAGGCTCGCCAAACTCGTCTTCAATCCAAATGGTGTTACAGTATAACGGTAACACTTTCCCTTGTACAGGAAACCAGTGAAGTCCCGTGACTCTTTAGCAAGTGGAATTTGCCAGAAGCTGCTGGTTAAATCTATGCTGCTCATTACCTTCACACGTCCGCAGCTTGCCAACACCTGGTCAATCGGTATGGTTCCTTCGTGATCCGGAACAGTGACCGCGTTGATCCTTCTTGCATCAAGACATAATCGCACTGTTTGATCTTTCTTCACAACTGTCACCATTGGGTTTGTGTACGGACTATTGGCACGCTCTATCACACCGCACTTCTCCATTTTTTTTAATTTCTTCCTCTACTGCATTCTGGTATTTCAGTGGGACGGGCCACCCTTTCAAACAATAAGGTGTTGTATCGGTGATTGTCAATTTGTGTTCATATTTATTGATTCGACCTGGCATCTCTCGAAATACTTGTTTGTTAGCTTCTAGGATTTTCTTCAGTTCCTCCTTTGTGTTTGAACCAATTCCCTACGTCTCGGCTAACTTTTACTGGATAGTATTGTTAATTCCTTCTTCTTCAGCTTCTTCAAATGCGATTGTTATAATTTCAGCCACTACATGATCCTCTCCGTTGTCATTACTATTCTTAAATATAATTTTATTATTCGGAAGGTTAATTATGCATCTTCCTTCTTGTAATAAATTTATACCGATGATACAGTCTCTAATTAAATTAGGAACAATTATGAATACTGCGTCAGCCACATATTCGCCGATTGTAAGTTCAAGCATCACTTGTTGTGTAATTTTGTTTGACTTCTTTACAACTGCTCCTTTAATAATTAGGTTAGTGACTTTCAGTACAGGTGTATTACCCAACAGTTTCTTGTTTGAATGATACCAGTCTGTTGATACCGCATTAATTTGACTGCCGGTATCAATCAGTGCTGTAACTGGTACTTTATTTAGTTGTACATTTAATTCTGGGCATTTAATTTTCTTAATCTCTTTGTAAGGCAACTCTTCTTCCATGAGAGCGTCTCTTATATCTATAAATGTTGTGTTAATCACCTTATAACTAGTTCCTAACGCTACCTTATTACTACAATTATCGCTATTTAGTTTTTTGGCTGGGTATTCCCGTTCATTGACACATTAGTCCCTCCGTTTACCTGACTTGTTGTCTGTAAACCGCTTGTAGAAGCGATGGCATTTATTTGAGGTTCGTAAACACGTTTTGGTGGCTTGCTGTTTCTCTCACTCACTTCTCTCTCTCTGCCCTCAGGCCGCCATGGTCCTTTGTGTTGTTGGTTTCTATGCCGTTCTACTCTATTTTCTGTCGGTGGGTTTGCGTGATTTACGACTCCTTCTTGCTTTGGTTCTAATTGCGAATGGCCTTCACCGTTATTGCCATTTCTGCGGTGCCTTAATGCCGCAAACTCCATTAGCAAGTTCTGGAAGTCCGTTATATTTTTCACCCCTCTTGTGATACACGCTACGGCGATATCCCTGTGATAATGGTTGGCCAATTTTCGGATTAAATGTTGGTCCGAAATAGGAGGTATTAATTGACGATTTTGCAGTATGCACCGCTCCATATATTGAGTCATGCTCAATCCGCTTTCTGCTCTATATCTGCCAAATTCGAGCTTATCCCGAATTGTTTCTTGGATCATCTGGTTCCAATATTTGGCTGTGAAGGCGGTTTTGAATTGAGCAAAGGTACTCACCTCACTCCGTACTAATTTCCACCAAATCGCCGCTTCGCCGTCCAGATGTCGTCCAATCCAACTTATGTCGTCGTCCAGATAATACTCTCGGTGTATCGCTTCTAGTTCTTTCACGAACTCCATAGGGTACTCCCCTTCTCCGTTGAAATTTATGTTTTTGGCGTGTTCTATCACCATTCCTTGCGGTCTTGGGTTGTTTTCAATTTGCGCAATTTTACGCCGCATATCTTCCTTTATCGTGCTAATCTTTTCTTCAATTGACGAACAGTTGTTTGCACAACACTCTTTGAGCTGTTCTACCTATTCATCGTTTTTCTTCTTATGATTGATAAATTTATTATTGATGGTTCGGAGCTCCTGTACGACACTCACCTTGTGTTGTTGTAGGGATTCTTCACAACTCTCCAAGCGACCTAGTGCTTCCGTGCGTACCTTTGTTACTGCATCTTCCACGACATCATTGATTTTTGTACTTATCCACGTTTCTGTCTCTTTGTTTTTATCATGTATTGCTTGTATTTGTTGTTCTGTTTTTGTTTTGTGTTCTTCTAGCTGTCGTGTGTATTTATTTTCCATTGTGCGTTCTATGTCGTTTATTTTTTCTTCTAAACCTGTTATGTTATCTGTTACTGTTTTCGTTATGTTCTGTTCTATCTGTTTATTATTCTCTTCTAATTTTTGTGCTAAGCTCTGTTCGATTTGCTTATTGTTTTCTGCTAGTTGTTGTGTAACCGTTTGTTTGATTAGTTCCGTGTTCTCTTCATTTTTCTTAGTAATTTCATTTAATTGTTTGTTAGTGTTCTCTGTTATACGTTGCTCTGATTGTTTAGTGTCTTCTGTTAATTTTTGCTCTATTCTGTTGATGTTTTGTTCGTTTTTCTTTTGCTTTCGTTTAACTGTTGTGTCTTTTCTGTTAATTTTTGTTCGATTTTTTGCATAATTTGTTGGAACATTATATTGATTTCTATGTTTATAGGTGCTTGTTGTTGTGTTTCATTTTGTGATTGTGTTTGCCCTGTTTCGGATTGTACTTTATCAATTTGTTGTCGGTGTCCCCTTACCTCTGAGGAAACGTCCGGGCTCACGCTTTCTGTAGCTTCCGCCCATTCCTTATCCCCCATCTGATTATTAATTTCGAACTCCACTTCTGAACCACCGTTATTATCACTATTACTAGCCATCTTATTTATGCTACTAGTATTGTTATCTAATTTTGATTTCCTCAGCTTACTCCTAGTTAACATCTAATGTTGTCTACTTATTCTAACATGTATATTCTACACTACTTATCGTCTATACTTCCCGTCTCATTCTGCCGAGCTTATTAAAATAAATAATTAAGCTCCACTAGTTGGGCCGCCAAATATAAAGTTAACGAAAGTGTCGTTTCGTTTTTCTGGCGTTTACTGACCTTTTTTTTTGTATAACTACGTTTACGTGAATATGAAATATTTAAATTGAATATATTTAAATTTCGTATGGGCGCCAGAGATTATGTGATCTCAGGGGTTTTCTGAATGAAAACACAATAATTTGGATGCTAATAACATATATCTTTAATTATCTCTGAAATGCAAATATTGACAAATACATTTATCGTTTAACTATATTGTCGAATATACAATACGTTACTAAATAATACTTCATAATCAGAATTATATATCTTTTAATTTCTCTATATGTTTCCTAATCAAAATTATTCAAATAATGTCATCTGATAGAGTAAAGTTAATACATACATAAATATAAATCAATTATTATTTAAATAGGAACAATTGCATATATTTATAGGCCTATTAATCAGATATGCCTAATTTGTTACACCTCTCATTAATCATCAGTATCAATAAATACCATTAGCATCTACACATGTTTAAGTTATTTATAAGTACGTATCATTATTAATCATATAATCAAATTGAATCTACTACAAATGAACTTTCAACTTTGAATTACACTAACATACTAATCCTTTCTAAGTTATAAGGTAACTCAAAATAGCATCCATTTACTCGTAAGGTGCTTTAAGAAATGAGACGGGAGTTTGGAAGTATATGGACGATCTACGACATTGTAAATATGTATTATATAGATATATATAAAATGTTAGATTGTACTTGCTCACGGTTTGTCCACATCAGGAATCCTTTTATCAGCGTGGTTAATTAACACTCACTAACACATACTCTGCTTTTAATTGAACACACTTCACTACTGTAAGTATTACCCGTATTTCGTTGTATTTCCGCACACGAACCGCGCACAAGAAGGTTGATTTAATATCACTAATCAATATAAGCTTCGGGTCTTTCTTCATGTTCGAACTGATTTAAAGTCATCACTCGCGTTGAAGATTATTTTCTTAATTACACTCCGCTTACCATTATACTTCTCAAGAATAGTTATGGAATTAACTACCCTTCTATTACTATTAAACTGTAAATTTAATCATCACTTTGTTTCTGCTACACTATTACTTTAAATCACTAATTTAAATAACAAAGTTTATATTAAGCGTCTTTACATTTCGCGTACTATTAAATGATACTCTAAGACGATAGATGTTTTAAGCAACAAAACTGATTGTAAAGAGAACAATCTGTAAGAAAGTTGACTTGTAAGAAAGCTGATTTGTAAGAGAACGGATTTGAAAAAAGACGCGATCGGGCGCGTTGGACTAATATTTATAATAGTTGCCCTCTCTAGCTTTCCTCTAGTTCTACTCAAAATTCCTTGATAGGCTTAGAGCTTAGTTCCGGGCCGAGAACTTTGAATTTGCCCACTCATGTGTCTTAAAAAATTGGCGCTTACTGGTTACGCTTTTTATGATTGGCTGTTCGCATAGAAAACGCGCTGAATTTAGCACGTGTTGATTTCACTCCAACCGACGCTGCTTTCACCCGCTCAACAAGTTTTTGATGAGTGTTCATCTTTTGTACTCTCAAGGCCAATATTTGTCAAAACTAACGGTACATGACACTAAAGTCGTTTTTAGCAAACAATGAGTTTCCGTTACTTTATGACTTCGAAAGTTAACAAATATGTCCCATAGCCGACAGTCTGTCGCCGCTGCTACATATTATAGACAATTTTTATCTGAGGCATTTCTTTGTCTCAACATTACACTCCATATAACGAAATATGTATACTTACAATTAACTATATAAACACTTAATAATATCTAATATACATTAGTGTCATCACATCAATCACTATAAAATTTTATCATTATATATGTAATGCAAATATGCAAATTTATTTACATCTTTGTTTTACGGAAGTACACTCCGATTACATTTGTTAACATAATAAATGTACTTACCTATTTTTAACGTATTGTATTTTCTATATATACAGTTCATTCACTTATTTAAGTTATTGGTACTGAAAACGAGGAAAATTGCGAATTTGAAATAATTTATTTTGTGTGTAGGTATCAAAGTGAATAACGTAGCAGACAGACGTAGAAACGATAATATCCCTTATTGCAAGTGTGCTGTATGCTCGCCTGCTTGCACAAGTCAAATGAGTTTCACTTTATATTCAAGTGAGTGTTGGATAGGGATATTTTCTTATTATTCGTTTTCCTTATAATTTGAAAACCATCGTGTTATGTTGTAGATATTCACTTCTGGTGCGTATACTTCAATTCGGATTGTTTTTTATTTTCTAAACGATGCAAGTAAACACCAGTCGATGGTTATACGTGCCGCACGACTTTTTCAGGTAAATAATTTTTTTGTATTATACGGTTTGAAAACACACTTATGCAAAAAATAAATCACATTGAGCGTTCAACGTTTATGTAATATAGTTTCAAAGAAATATTACAAAAACTAAAATGCGTTCTTATTATATTCTTTTGGAAACTACTACTTAGAACAATTTACTAACTTTTATGCGGAGACTGAAACACTGCAGAATGGCACCGTGCAAATGTAATCTGAATAACGAACAGGATTATAGATTCAGTAAGAAATGTGCGAAGCTGTGTTGTGTAGTGTATACGATAAGTTGCCTAGTCAGTTATTGAGTCTACATAATAGGTGAGGATATTAGTTGATTTGACACCTGTTGAGAGCAATTATTACAGAAGATAAAACAACAATAATGGAGAACCTGGGCCTTGAACTTGTAGCACTGGTACGCAGGTAACGTACGACAAACGAGGCCACAGACATCGCCATCCTTAGGGTACGACACTGTTGTATTCCCATCACTATAAGCTATAATTTGGTGGAATATGTGTATACGAATATAATCGTATTTTAATTTTTTTCAATATAAAGAAAATATTTTCAATTACGAAATAAAATTATAAGATAACTATAACTGTTACAGTGACAAAATTACAGCCATTTTAACACACAACAAACAAAAACATTTAGAAAGAAGTAAACACACGCGCACACACACAGACACATACACATTCACATTAAGTATATATATAAACGTGTATCCTCGTATATAGGATTAATAACGTGGACAAAGAAAACATTTATATAAAATTTAATTAAGAAAGTTGTGTTAGTGATTATAATGACAAACAGAATTATCACTGTTGCACACCATTATAGAAAAATTATTCCGATTAGCGCTTTCAAGCTTCACAGCTCATCATTTCCGATCTGACGATGAGCTGTGAAGCTTGAAAGCCCTAAGCGGAATAATTTTTCTATAGTGGTGTGCAACAGTGATAATTCTGTTTATATAAAATACAGCTATTCACTAAATACTTAAACAATCAATGTAATAAAATAAAATAAATATTTGCGATGTTATCCTTTGGAGGCTGTTAATATCTCATATTTATTAACGCACTGATCCAAATAAATTTTTTAAAAATATATTTAATATAACAAACATGAAACTAAACACGGATTAGAGCCGAAGTGAACTTGTCTTTGTCGTGCAGTGGTAATTTTCTAAGCTATCTTTAATAATTGTCCAAAAATTTTCAATAGGGTTTATATCAAGGGAATTATTTGGGGAGTCTAAAACTTAAATACAGTGTTCGATCATAATTTCGTTTACTTTTGGATACATTGCATCAAGCACTTCTTGTTGAAGAATAGCTGTCACTATCTTGAGCAAGTTTGTGGTGCTCTGGAACTACACTCTTCTCAGTATATTAGTATATTTTACACTGTTCGTCATACCCACTACAGGAGCAAGAGCTTCTACACCTACGGAAGTGAAACAACTCGAAAACTTTTTTTTAATCCGATGTGTTACGAACCGGAAAAGTGTGTTTCGATGTCACTTTTTTATCACCTGATCATCGAACGTGTACTCTCATTCCTTACATAAAGAAATTCTTTTTGTTATGGATAATCTTCTTCCAATCTTTAGCTGTTCAATTCTTGTGTTCTAATGGATGCGTGCAAGCACCATGGAAGCTGTTAAAAGTTGTTTCTTAATCGTCCTTCAGCCTTTTGTCTAGGTTTCTACAGTCTGGTCCAAACAATTGAGTCTTTTTATAAGTTCAACTTTTCTTACAAGAATATATTTTTTGTATTTTTTTAACATTACACTGTTTCGGTAGTATTTAATTTAATTCTATTTGTAATGTTTGATGATGATAGTTTATACTATCGAAACAGTGTAATATTAAATATATCGGTATGGAGAACCATACATTATTTCCATGTTCTAAGATTTATGTTTAAAATCGTTTTCGAAATCAAATATTTTCATAGAAATTACTTCTTTCTTCAGCCTTAACCACAGTACTGTGGTCACTATCTTATACAACCTCACGTTAGCGCACTCGATTTTCACTGACGATAACAGTCGATAGTACTGCCGAAACGTTTGGTTTTGTAGAAAACATTGGACCATGCCAAACAGCCCGGGAAGGAATATTAACAACAAACTACTTTTTTGTTGCCGATAACGTAGTACACATGACATATAAATCAAAATTATCCCCTCCCCCTTCAACAATCAATTTCATTTATAGAAAATTACCCCCCTTATTTATAGAAAATTACCCCCACCGCTTCATTTATAGATATTTCATCTATGTTTCTACAGTGGATTATTATGATCTGCTTTTCAGGATAATTTATTTATCAAAATTAAGTACTTTACCCTTGTTAAAACATAAAATGTTGCAGGTAAACTACCCCTTTCCCTTAGCCGATCTTCACCAAAATCAACAGGCCTTGAGAACTCTACAATATAGGGATGTATGGAAAAACCTATTCGATTCCGTTTGAATTTACGGCAGTTATCGTTCGTCATTTCTCTTATTACAACATAAAATGTTGCAGGCAAACTACCCCTTTCCCTTAACCGATCTTCACCAAAATCAACAGGCATTGAGAACTCTACAATATAGAGATGTATGCAAAAAGCTATTTGATTATGTTTCAATTTACGGCAGTTATCGTTCGTCATAGAAAAAATTGACCTTGTTATCACATAAAACGTTGCAGGTAAACTACCCCTTCCCCTTAACCGATCTTCACCAAAATCAACAGACCTTGAATACTTAAAACTTCAGGAATGTATGCAAAACATTATTTGATTATCTTTGAATATGCGGCAGTTATCATTCGTCATAAAAATAAAATTACCCTTTTAAAACATAAAACGTTGCGGGTAAACTACCCTTTTCTCTTAACTGATCTTCACCAAAAACAATATGCCTTGAGAACCCTACAATATAAGGCTGTATGCGAAACATTATTTGATTCAGATTGAAGTTGCGGCTGTTATCGTTTGCCATATAAAAAATTACCCTTGTTAAAACATAAAACGTTGCAGGTAAACTACCCCTTTCTCTTAACCGATCTTCATCAAAAACAATAGGCCTTGAGTACCCTACAATTCAGGGCTGTATGCAAAAAAATTATTTGATTCTGTTTGAATTTGCGGCTGTTATCGTTTGCCATAGAAAAAAAAACTACAGACACAGACACTTTTCGAAAAATTACTTTTACTTCCATATTCCTTATTAAGAAGATCTTAATAATGCACTGTAGAAACGTAGATGAAATACATATCTATAAATGAAGAGGCTAGTTGAACGGGGTGGGAGTAATTTTCTATAAATGAAAATTATAGTTGAAGGGGGAGGGGATAATTTTGTTATATATGTACTACGTTATCGGCAACAAAGAAGTAGTTTGTTGTTAAAATTCCTTCCCGGCCTGTTTGGCCGTAGACCAAAGTTTTCTGCAAAACCAGACGTTTCGGCAGTGCCATCGACTTCCGTCATCAGTGAAAATCGAGTGCAATAACGTGAGGTGGTATACGTTAGTGACCACAGTACTGTGGTTAAGGCTGAAGCAGTAAGTAGGATGAAGTAGTTTCTATGAAATATTTCATTTCAAAAATGGTTTTAAATATAAATCTTAGAACACGGAAGTCATGTATGGTTCTCCATACCGATATTTTCTATGACGAACGATAACTGCCGTATATTCAAACAGAATCAACTATTTTTTGCATGCCTTTTTGAATTATACAGAACGCAAGGTCTGTTGATTTTGTTGAAGATCGGTTAAGGGAAATGGGTAGTTTACCTGTAACGTTTTATGTTTTAACATAATTTTTTCTATGACGATCGATAACTGCCGTAAATTCAAAGAGAATCAAATAATGTTTTGCATACAGCCCTGAATTGTAGAGTTCTCAAGACCTATTGTTTTTTGTGAAGATCGGTTAAAGGAAAGGGGTAGTTTACAAGCAACGATTTATGTTTTAACAAGTGTATTTTCTATGGTAAACGATAACAGCCGCAAATTCAAACAGAATCATATAATGTTTTGCATACTGCGCTGAATTGTAGAGTTCTCAAGACCTGTTGGTGTTGGTGAAGATCGGTTAAGGGAAAGAGGTAGTTTACCTGCAACATTTTATTTATGTATGTACTACATTATCGGCAACAAAGAAGTAGTTTGTTGTTAAAATTCTTTCCCGTCCTGTTGGGCCCGTAGACCAAAGTTTTCTGCAAAACCAGACGCATCAGTGAAAATCGAGTGCGATAACGTGAGGTGGTATACGTTAGTGACCACAGTACTGTGGTTAAGGCTGAAGCAGTAAGTAGAAAGAAGTAGTTTCTAATGGAAATATTTCATTTTTTAAAATGATTTTAAATATAAATCTTAGAACACGGAAGTAATGTATGGTTCTCCATACCGATATTTTTCATGTTTTGAGGATAGTACAATCAGAATCTGCTATTATCTCGAACACGATTGTTTTTGCCATCGCCATACTTCCATTTCCTTATGGAACATGGAAGTAAAATATAAAAAATATATTCTTGTAAGAAATGTTTTATTATTAATAATAATTATATATATATATATATATATATATATATATATATATATATAATTTCAATCACTTTCTGCTACAGTCCGTTTCTTGATGTATATAATACTATAATATTTATGACTAAATTTACCTCAAGATATACTTTTATCCTTTAGGAACATGTTTCGGGAAATCTTGTTCTCCCATCTATGTGGAAGGTTCTTGTGACGTGCGCCTTCATTTGTCCCGATGAAGCTACAGTTTCTGCCGACTATACATACAGCAACCACTCGCAAAGCCATCAGCCGCTAATTGCGAAGCGAAGCGATATGATGTTGCAGTTGCAGTTGTGAACTGTGTGATTCAGACCTGCGTTTCCAAACTGTGGTATTTTGTGTGAAGCGTTAAGTCGACTGTAAACCCATAAGTATTCATAATGTCCGCTTGCAATAAGGAGGGTCCCTCTTGACCAGGCCTGTTGACTTTTTCTTCGGCCAATGGCACTTGTTTAATCGAATGTTGGTAGACCCTGTCATTTTAGCCATGCAAAAATATCTTCTCTTGGCCAACCCCCTCAGGACATTCTCTCATAAGTCCACAACGAATCCGTAGGCATTCATAATGTCCGTGCTAAGAATCACTTCATCGACAATGTCTGCAACGAGCATTTTGTGACTAAAATCGAGAAGACTCAGGCATACATGTACGTCTACCTTTCCTAGCAACTTGACGGGGCTTCCAGTCACAGTCTGTATTGTACAAGAGCTAGTTAGAGGCTGGCGGTTTCTGGGCGCACAATGGACACTTTTGCACCCGTGTTAACTGTAAATGATGGTTTACCTTCCGCAAATCCATTAACGATCAAGTTTCCACTGGTTTTGTGTAGCGTGGAAACTGTGTGCTGTTCTGGGGCTTTACTTCTCCAATTGGTGCGATCACTCTCTTCTCTCGGTATTTTCTTCTCCCAACAGTCTACCTGTAGATGACCACGTTTTCCACAGTTGTGACACTTCGGTTTTCTGTCTTTTTCCCATCGTTAAAATCGTTGCGGCGCTCTTGAACTTCTGAATTGTTTGTCCGACAATATTGTTTTTCTGCACCCATCGTAACGGCAATGTGATACAGGGACTTCTGACTAGAATGTGATGGCAAAAACCCATTAATATAGCAGGACGCTGACTTGGCAGTTTCAAACTCTAGGGCGTGAACAAGAGCTTCTGAGCTAGTTCGGTGTCTTGCCATTCGTAACACTTGCTGAAGTTCACAATCTCCGATACCATCAATAATGTCTGCACCGCAAACCTTATTCGAAAATCTTCTGGTGCTTCAGGATAGGCTAATCTAATCAGTCTGTCGATACTTGCTTCAAACTCTTGAAGACTCTTCCCGGAATGCTGTCGTCTTGTTCTCAACTGAGCGTAGTACACATCTCGCAAATGTTCATCACCGTACCGTAATTCCAGAGCTTTTATCAATTCGGTATAGGTGTTCTGGCTGTCAGGTGGTACTTTCTGTAGTAGTTGTGCGGCAGGGTCTTTTAAAGCGAGAACGAGTGAAACTGTCGTGTCTTTCTCTGTCCAATTATTTGCGCATGCAGCAGCTTCAAATTGGCGTAAATACGTCGCCCAGTGACTACTTCCATCAGAGGTTGGAGCCTTGACATGAACTGGCCCTACTGCAGGCAAAGGGACTTTCTCTGTTGTCTTATTTTCTGTCTTTATCATTGGAACAGTCTGCCTAGAAATTTGTTTTAGTTGTGTCTTCATGAACTGCTCGACTTCACTTTTAATTTGTTCTCTTATGTTTGTAATTGAGTCTTCCACTGCAGATATTTTTTCTGAAATTGTTTTCTTTTTTTATATTTGATACAGATTTTTCGACTCTAGACAATCTTCATTCAGATCACAGTGTAATTCTCCTAGATCACCATGTAGGAGGCTCAACTCTGCAGTAATATGTTCTTGCAATTGTTTTTGCATAAATTCAAAAAGAGATTCCGTTTTATCTGCTTGCTGCTTAGGTTTTTCATCCTGTCGTCATTCCGCTTCTTCCGCCTCCTGTCGGCCTCTTTTCTCAGCTTGCAACCGCAGCGCCTGGAAATTTTCCATCATCTGACTGGCATCCATTGTTTACCGGTTAATGACGAATTACACTCGTCTTGTACAAAGTGCCCACTGTTTCCACTGTTAACGGTTCTATTCCTCTTCTGACACCAGTGTTACGACGGTCTAACTGATCGTCGTATGGTGCAGTGGAAAACAAATTACAAGACACCAATTAAGTCACTAATCACCAGCTTTAATTATCACAATTAAACAGTTTGTAATCAACAAGATAGTCTCTTACAACAAATCAAATAAAAATTGTTCACACGCAATAATAATGTCAACGAGTCTCGCACAATTATAAAACACAATAATACTTCGCCACAATATTACGAACCGCACTCCAATAAATCGCGACTCAAACTGAACTGAACGTCGCTGAGTACTTGTACTTGTACTTGGATACTCTGCCGAAAATCCAGAAACATCCATACTACGTATTAACAATAAAGGAAAACATTAGAGCGTAATTCATTGCAGCCTTGACACATTGCGCGCGGCCGCGCGACTTCTGGTAAACTCTAGCAAACGCGTTGAGAATCACGTACGCACACACATCACAGCCGGATTCCACTGGAACATTCGATAAACACGTAGATTTTTCTGTAATGTCTTAACAATACGCAGGTAGTTATGAGCCCCTTTTAGGCAGAACAAGTTTATGGTAGGAATATGGAATAAAAGTTACTTATGTATTAGGCGGACTACCTTATTTTTCTTAAGTTAAAATTAATCGGACTACTTATTTTTTATTTTAATGGTTAGAAGGTTAGATTAGACTAAGTCTGGCCTATCCTAAAACTGAGGTAGTCCGCCTAATACGTAAGTACCAAATAAATGGCTTGATATATTAAATACAGAACTTTATTTATACATGAAATATTAAAAGGACTTCATAAGTTAAGTAAACATGATTTATCGAGTTATCATTCATCTAAGAAAACAATGTCCCCTACATTTAAGAAACGATACAGCTTCACAGACTTTTTCCATTGTCAATCTTTTTTTTGATTGATGACGGGACGAAGAGATTTAACTGTAGAAACTGTTTGAAATCCCTGTCCTCCTTGTTTCCATATTCTATAGAGTTTATAGTTTTCATTAAACGTACAGGAACACATAATACCACCTTTGCTAAAGGACTTAATTAAGTATATATTTCATTATCTTAAAAGGGGCATTGTCCCTAAATACGGCCTTTTTGTAAAAGACTGGTTCTAAAAATACACCCCATTCTTGAAGTAAGTCCCCATCCATAATCACTTCAAAAGGCACAGGGGTTTTGTGCATGTTACCATAGCGGTTAGATACGGTTTTGGATTTCCTATTATCTCAGTTTTGTTGATCTTCTTATTGATTACACCGAAGTTTTAGTCACATTGGGGGAAGCTGTGGTCTCGAACAGGTAAAGTTTGTATGATAGTTACACTGTACACTTTAGCAAACCACGATACAAATCTTGTGACTGTACAGTTTTTGTTCTGGCCACCTGCTGCATCGGAAGTTCAGGGAATTTACTAATTTGTTTTTTAGACAATCAGAGAAAAGGGACTACCGAATTAGGATTATTTGCCACGACAATCTGTAAAAGTGTAGCCATAACTGGACTCGTCATTAAATACGTAAATGGTACAGCAGTAAAGCCAGAACATTCTCTTGTAGAACTGTGTATTAAAATTCAGTATATGAATTGGGAAATTTTGGGAATAATATCACGCAACTCTTTTCTTTTAAGACCTTTTTTTTGTGAAGATCAAACAGAGTCTTACATGGGTCGTTGGAATTGCTTTTTAGCTTGTCCTTTTTAGCTTTTAGCACAATAAATTATTATGATAAATACTTCTACTATAAATCAGAAAACGTGAATAATCCCAAAATCACTCAAAAGTTAAACTGTAAAACTGCAATCACCTGATTTAAAAAAAAGCACCCTGCACACCAGTCTTCAAACAGAACTATGCACCTTAGTATTTAAGATATCCCAATGAAATTTTCACCAAATTATAGTAAACAATGTGGCAGACAAGAATATCCATTCTGCGTAAAAAGAGCACATAGGCCTATGTGCCCTTTTACGTCGATCGCCTCAATTATTACCTATTAATAATAGCCTTGCCCACCCTTGTGGGCTGTAATAATAGCCCAGGCTCGTGTGCTGTTGAAAGCATATGTATTCTGAGGAACATAAAATTCATTAGATCAGTTTCTCGGTACAGTTCACAATGACATACAAGTGCAGACAGATGAGTATTTTGCTGTCATTAGGATATGAGAGAAATTCTTCGTCAAAACTGTTCCATTGAAGTCCCAAACGATTCCATACTCTCAAAATGACCTTGCAGATTCCTAAACTTCGGTATGTAAAAATATTATTCTATGGACCAATTGTAGTAAATAACACCAACCCATATTTTTTGTCCCCATAATTTTCATAAAAAGTAAAAAAAAATAATTCATTCATACGGCAGGTTCAAATATTATTGCAAGTATTGATGATGCAGGAAAATAATGGTATTTAAGAAACCCATATTAAACAGATTCTAAAGTCATTAATATAAATTGCTGTTAAGTGCTACACCACAAAGTTCATATAGTTTCTTTAAATGTTTCGTTAACTATAACAATAATACCGAGACCATTAAGATGTCCCGCTTGTCTCGAGGTAGTAGACATTATTTATGAAGTATGTAGGCCTATTTGAATATTAGACAGACGTACAAGATAACGGAAATTTATGTTTATTGGGCAATAAAATACAAACATCTTCGGAAAGTCAATCGTTTACATACTCAAGTCTCTAAAAATACATCATAAAAGTAAAAGTAATAATATTATAAGGATTTTATTATGTTCATCTTATAAATAAATATTAAATACATGTTTGTTTCTATATTGATAGTGATTGTAATGAATCCGTTTTATTTAGAGTTATTATTCTTGTTAAACATTTTGTTTTGTTCTACGTAGTCTAATTTTGTAAAATCATTTGCGAGATCCTATGCGGAATCGTGGGTTTGGATTTAGCACTTTTGAGTTTAGGGTTAAGAAAATCGTAATGTAAATGGGTCATACTGTTGATCTCCGTATGAAATCCGGGTTGTAACAAAGAGATTGAGTATTTACAAAGGATACATGTTCGATGACCGTCATGTCTAGAAATGTGTAACAGCGGTAATGTCCATCTGCACGTGGATTTCTTTGAATCACGATGTTGAATATAAAACGTTCGAAATTTTTATTCAGAAATGACAACCCATTCATTGATAAAATATTGATATTGTTAGATAAGAAAGATATCTGATATATCAATAAGTAATGACAATCACGAGTCCTAAAGGTTACACACATGCCACTCTCAGCACAACGAGCCAAAAAATCTGTGCTGACATCATAACCTACATCGAGTTTTGTGTATTCGCCATGCGTTGTATCCATTGCGCGAATCTAATGGTCTTGTGCAAGTACTTCACTTGTAGCGTACAGTACATATTCTTTAACGTGCGTATGCGTAAGTGCGCGCTGCCGTTTAATCCCGCATGTTGTGTTACGTTGAACAATGGTAACACAAGTCCATTATTTATTTCGTTTTTAACTAAAAAAAATCAAAAACAAACAAAACAATGATCACATTCGGCTCCTTAATTTGATACGTCGACAGACCAGCCTTATTAATCACGTGTTCCTTGCAGACATCGCTGTTTTTAATTTTAGCCAGGCATTTTTTTAGTGAATTACAGCAACAAAAACTGCGGTGCTATATTATGAATAATTCACGTTAATAGCGGAAACAATTTGCGTAGACCACAATGAATACAGTGTGCGCGATGAATGGAACACTGACTGACAGGCAACGATATTCCGCTCGTATGAGGTGCAATTGTGACCCATAACTACAGTTTTTGGCGTGTAAGCGGAGTAATTAGTACTTCCGACTGTAGTTTGCGTTTGTCGTTACACAAATTTAAAAACAATTGACCTATTGATTTTAAACAGGAACGCCTGTAGGTTCCTGATTTTGAACGAGGCTTGATAGGGACAGGATCATCGGGGGCATGGAGTATGAGCATTTTCTTTAAATAAAGCTAAAATAAAGGTTGAAAATATTATTTCAGTTCCAGAAACATTGGCAGTTCCATGTTAACAACTTAATTTCATTAAAATGTTTGTGTGCTTAGTTCTCTTTGACTTCCTATAGATCTGTCTACTACTACAAATGAACAATGCGGTAAATCACTAGGGTCGATTAAACCATTCCCTTATGGAAAAATCTAAACTACAAGCAGTCAAACAACAATACTTCTACACTGTTCAAAAATATTATGAATACATGACTGTTGGTTTCACGTATGGCAGACTTATGTCTGATGTACCGTCGTTTAGTACTTCTCAAAAAGTTCTATGCATATCAAGGAGAAAAAAATTTTATTTTATTAACTTTACAGTTCCGTGACTCGAAAGAAAATAGTCTTCGTTTGTTGTAGGCTACACTGATTATTATTTGTTTTAAATAACTTTACATGAACTCAAATTATAATTTAAAGAAAATCTTACAACTCACAAAATAATACGACGGTGAAGGATAGCACGGTAATTATCACGCCTTTGACCCAGTAGCTTTGTAACGTTTGAGTCCACTTTGTGTCCCTTCACTTATTCACTTACGGCTAATGGTTGCTTAAACTGCATAAGGTTTTAATTAGACTTACGCTTTCAATATTAATTGAAATTTATAAAGATACTAGCCGTCCAATTACATTACTAAAAACTAAGAATCTTTTCAGAATGCATGCTCACTACTCTTACGAGCACAATAATCATAGCGGTGAGTGCGGGGAAGTCCATATATGCTCATTATTGGCTGAGATATTTTAGACCCAGTTGCAACAAATTAATTTAGTAATTAATTAGATTAACACGAAGATTAACATGAACTAAGACTGGATTAGGATCAGGATCACAATTGTTCACGGCGTCTTCAACCTGTGCACGGCGTTCGTCTGCTATAACGTAGGTCAACCATTTTCCTTACTGTATAGTTGTTGAGCATATTCTTCGTATTCATTTTTTTTTCTTGACACTTTTGATCGAGGTGGGGTTCAACTAAATACTGGACAGTTTCACTTGTCTTCTGCAATTAAGCAAATTATTCAGTACTACAATGTGCCATTCGGGTTACATCATTTCTTTTTTGTTGCTACTGGTTTCAAAGTCGGTTAGTGTCCAGTTTTTGCCATACGTGTTAGAAAGAAATCTTATTTTCCTGTTTATCTGCCTATATTATGTGCTACGTAATAGCAATCGATTACTTCTTCCAGAAACATTACAATTCAATTGTCGTAGTTTGACTCTGATTTCGCGTTTCTCAAGAAGCCTTGAATTATCCAGCTTATGTTATAGGGTTTACTTGTTTTAGTTTCATGACTTTTCAGGAAGCGTTAATGAGGTCAAGCTTATGAACAGAGTTTTCTTTCGAGTATCTGTATCTTGTGTGTGAAGGCGTAAGGCTCAACGATCAGGTTCTTACCGTTAACCCGTTGATGCAGTGATAAGGTGGTGGTTGTTTTGTTAAGTGGTTGTCAGTTTCCCTTAGATTGGAACGTTCAGGTGACCGTATTCTTAGAAACCATACTTCGTTAGAAACCCAATAGCATATTGTCCTTATTTGATTCGTATCTAATAATATACTAATCTCAGTCTACGTAATTGTGTCCACCGACAGCGGCGCTGCGGCTATTGTGTGGAATAAAATAATTTTTGGTACCATAAACATAAACTGTAACACACACACACCATGTCATAAACGTCCACTATATTTTCTTTCATGGTTCTTGATGTACATTATTATATTAATTTATTGTTACTTTTTCAATTATCTTACTTTCATTATGTAGTGATTTTCAGAGACCTGTCGAATCCCCTTCGTCAGTGCTTGGTAATCTCTGTCTTTGCTCTTCCTGGCTCCTCTGGTTCATTGTTGGTGCAGTACGCCTGCGCGCAAGGTGTTAATCCATTATTGCTTCGAACATAATATTGTGTTTAGTTTATTTATATTATTCACCAAATTATTAGTACATTGTTGTTTTAATATTTCGTATATGTAAAACTTTTCTGACATTTCCAGTGTTTTGTATTTTCCTATCGATTTTATTACTTTAATATTTTTATATCAAGAAATGGATGTTTGTACTGATAGCGTGGAGGTATGCTCTAGTATATAGTTGGCTTAACAAATGCTTTTAATATTCAAGATATCATCTTACTGATTTCCTGTCTGGTCCACGTACACCTTATTGTATTTGGGGCATATACACGTTTTCATTTAGGATGTGATTTGTTAAGGCCCCTACACACCTTCCAATCCAATCCGATCCGATGTCCTAAATGTAGGACGAAAATAGCAAATTGTATAGTGTGTAGAACGATCGTCCTTACAAAAAAGTTGGAATCCGATTTAGGAAGGTCGGGCGGTCCTCCTCATCCGACTAGCCGACTTAGAACAGATCCCCTCCACCTTCCATCCTAGATCGTATAGTGTGTAGCGCAGTCGGGCGTCGGTTCCGATTAGTTGTTTCTTTTCTTTTCAGCGGACTGCAAGTTGTTGAACGTGTTTTTCATTTTGTTTTGAATATATAGTTTACTCGTTATTTCGCGCACTGCGTACATGTACTCAGACTTCGTATTGTCCGATTGTTATGTTTGACAAGTGAGCTGCATGAAATGTATATCTAACGAATGTACAAGTAAGTCATTTGCATTCGTCTCTCACACACACACACACTATAATCCCTGAAATACGTAAACCTAAGAAAAAATATTTGCAACTCAAATTGATTTGTTTTCATTAGAATTATATAAATATATTATTCCGATTTATAGATACTTTCGGTGCATGCGTGCGTTGTAGGGAAATCAATGAAACGTCCTTGCAAGGACTTCAATAAACTATAAATGAATACATTAAATTTCCTACAAGTAGAATAAAATTATACACAATTTAAGGTAAACATTACTCGTAAACAGCTAATCTACACTGTTGGTAGGTTTCTGTTGCGTAGAAATTGCATAGTTGCTGATAATAGTTGCTGCCATCGAGTATGGGAACTATGATAATCGTGAGAAAGATTAACAGCTACGCAGTTGAAACTCCAGGATCACGTAACACTTGGTAGTGTCGAAACTGTGGCCGCCTTCCTGTGTAACTTCTTTGAAACATCATGGTACCGCTTCATAACTGGTGGAATTTACCTTTCGCACTTATCAAATAGTCGCTTGGTATTATAGTCTACTGTATATATGTACAGTACATATACTAGATATGTATGTACAATTATACTGTATGATATTCATTGATGAAAACAGTAGGCCTATGTGTAGTAAAATTAATAAATGTAACAGAATATTTTTTTAGCTGTATACAGACTTAATGTCTGGTGGAGTGCGCGCGAACACACAAGCCCACGCTCACTCACTCGCTTAGCGACCGAACGCACGTGTATGAACCTGTTTAATACTTACAACTTGTCTCGCCGAAGAAAAAGGATATGAATACACTGCTGTTGATGGCGATCAATACTATTTCACACACCTCGTTGGCATAATAATGAAACGCAGACTAATGAAAAATATTTTCTTCTCAATGTCAGAGATTTCAAGGCGTTGAAACCGATCAATGTAGGTGATGGCCAGGAGTGTATAGCAAATACGCGTAAACACCGGTGAAGGCAATTTCGTCGTCTGCTAGGGTCACACGTTCAACATACATTCTCAGTCGCGATGAATATTAAAAACGCTTAAATTACGTGTGAAAAGTAATTATTCCTTACACGTATCGAATCAGAAAGTGTGTGTGTGTGTGCATGTGTACGAATCAGTTTTCATGTTGTTTTCAGCGTTTCACTGTTTAAAACAATTGGCACCATTTAAACAAGGAAACGTTTTGTTCATCCTTGAGTTCGAAAAGTTTTTATTTTCATCTTATGAAGCCTCTGATTGTGTTTTAAGAAAGCGCCTATGTATGCAAAATGTCATGTTTACGAAGGCAAATTAAGCCGAACAAATTGATTGAGTAATGAAATTATATTTAATTAAAGAAAATATTAGCTATTTGGATTTCAGTATATAACTACCTTACCAAATAAATGGCCTATCTGTGTACGGGTAGTTAAACTAGGTTGCTGATTACCGAGACGTTGCTTATCGTCCGTATACATCACGGTTACAAGTCAAGACACTGAAACGTTATTTGACCGTGAAATAATACAATAACAAATGTACTTTGCCCAGCGTTGTCAACAGCTTTCGTCATAGCTTTAGTAATTTTTTTTAAGTATTTTGTTCGACTTTCACGATGTGTTGTGGATTAATTTTGCGCATAAGAAAAAGTATGCTTTTCTGAGAAATTTTTACGTTCACCAAATAATCGTACCCGGAATTCATTAGCCCGGTACGTTGTAGCTGAAATGTACGCGCACATAGCACAACTAACGTTAACAAAAATTTCGTTTAAAATTAAGCGACTCATTATGTTTACAAGTCTGATGACAGACGTTTTCTCCACTAATTAGCGTACATGGAAGGAGCGTTTAAAGAGCGTACCGGCTGCTTCCCTCCACACTACAAACGTCAGTTCTCTGGGTTTTAATAACACCGAGAAATACTTTTTAAATAATAACATTACAAACAAAGATTTTCCGAATGTTTAAATTTTTGTCGAGAGGAGCTTTAATTAAAATCTTTTCTAAAAAGCCTTTCCTTTATTGAGCCTTATGGTCTCACATCTCTGAAAATAAATACGGTGTTACTGTCTAAACTCTAACAATTTGCATATATTTACACTAACAAAATTAATTTCGATTGCCTGCGTAACACTTCGAATTTCTGCAGTTTCGATTCAAACTTATGACTTCTACAAAGTTAGACTTATAAATAAATATGACATTTAGTTCTATCTTAAGATTTCATACGACTACTGTTTCCAGAACGACAAATAATCAAAGCGTTTGAAAAATCTGTGGCTAATTTGTGCGTTTATAAATATTCATCCTATATGTCAGACATTTACCGACTTAAATGTACGTAGCGCAAACCAAATTAGCCTCATTTCCTAAACCTGAACTTTTATGATGTAAAATTATCCTTTCCTTAGTGTAATATCGCTTGATGCTTGAATGTATGATACTAAGCACATCGCATCTTTTAAGAATATGTAAAATATCAATTTTGAAATAGGTCTATATCAGAATAAAAGAAAGAGTATGCCACATAAAAGCCAGATTTTTGCCTTCGAATGGAAGAAATTCGTGTGTGAATCCGGAACACAACGAAACTGTCGAAATAGAAAAAATTATACTTTTAACGACATGTAATGTTCAAATAGTGTATGTAAGACAGTAGCCTATTCTGAAAAAAGGTTCTTCATTTTTCTTGGCTCTGGTCAAGTTTATGGCATCCTAGATGAGCACGATCCTGTGTTGATCGTCACACATGTGTTGAACCTTTGTAATAATAATTCTTTGTAATAGTTGTGCATTATTAGTACGGCTGTTCCGGTGATTTGCAGCTGCTCCAGTGAAAGCTTAAAATTAAGTCAATGTGATGAGAAAATACTAATTCCATTGGCGACTGAATTTTTATTTAAAAATAATTTTTATTAATTAAAATTAAAGAAAAGTAGTAATTTTTATTAATTACGAAATTAAATAAATTATAGAAATATACTCGGATTAGTAATTCACACTTATGATGGTTAGAATGACCAGACACAAATTTACCTGTATGAGATAAATGGAATGCGAATGGCCTTTCCACCTTCTCACATACAAACACATAACCACTTCGTTGTCACACACACACTTAAGACGACAACGCGGACCGTGTAATTAATTATTAAATGACAGAGAAATCGACAGGTAAAATTATTGTAAACATCGCCTGCAAAAAGTTAACCATATTGGTATTACTGTTATTCTCCTCTAATACAGTACACTCTGTAACAGTATCGGCATAGCGTGTAGAAGAGAAAGTGAGATCACTTAGATTTAGATAGTTACTGTGGTTTGTCGCAGCGTGGCGCTAGCATCGCAAGTTGTTGCGAAGCAAGCAGATACGTTTTAATACAAAAACAATTCTGTATTAAATAATACTTATTTTAAACTGTCGTGAAATGTTTTTACATGTTGTAACAATTAAAATTATATTTACGATACACTGCAATGCGTACAAATACAAAAGGATATAAGATTTAAACACCCTAGGATGTCAGCAGTTCGAAACCTTCTAAATTTTCCAAGAGGGTTTAGCCGATTTTGTACTGGTCATTTTTCTATGTTTTTCCTTCGTACGGAAAAAGAATCGGCACTGGATATATTTGATAAATTGGATATACTGGATAAATTAGTTTGCCTACAATGTCTAGTGTGTGTTCACGGCAACATCCTACGCTGTCCGTTGCGGACACATTAATTTCTTTGACTTCATCCAAACATTCTTAAAAAATATCCTCCCACATACTGTTTGGTGAAATAAGTTTAATTGTAACAGTTGTTTCTGCTTGCAATAGTACATGATAAACACCATTTGAAGGGTCCAGTAAATGAGACGTTTCTTCGATAGTTCCGTAACCTTTTATTTTTGTCCACACAGCAGCAGGTAGATTAGGAGGACGATCGTTCCTCAGTGTAACAGCACAGTCACCACGGTCAGTAATTCTAGATGGTTTTCTCACTATGTACCCTGCCAAATGATACACTAGACAATCTTTCGGAGCACCTGTTTTAAGCTCAGGTAGTTCCTCTGCCCAATCGTAGCATTCCGAGTCCTTTAAAACTACCTTCTCCTTGATGAGCAACTCCATTGATTTCTTGAGGGCTTTGTTTTCATTTTCTACCTCCTTACACATTTCACGGATTTGATTTACAAAAGAAGTGAGTGGAGATTCACATTTGGGTTCACAGTTTGCTCCTTTTGCCAGCGTAAGTTTAAGTGGAACATATATACAGACTGCAACATATGAAGATGTAGAAAGTCAACTGTAGATGGATGGTCATCGCATGACAAAGAGTGGAGAATCCCGAAATGGCGTTCTAGAGGATCCTGATTGAATTTTGCAGTAAGTACATATTTAAATTTCTTGCTCCACAAATATTCGGATGCCTACAGAGTACTTTTTAGAGTAACCCTGAGTGATTCTAGAGTTCTCTCTGAGGAGAAAGTGTTGCTTTCTGAATTAAGAATTTGTAGAAATTTCAATAATATATGATGAGACGCTCATCCATTGTAAAGTCCCTTTGTAGGAATTGATGAATTTAATGCATCGACAAGGTCATTCATGTCTCTGCTGAAGCTTTCTGTTTTCTCACTACCTACAAACCCTTTACAGTTGGTGTCACGATCAAATTTAATTGCGTTGGCTATGCTGCTACTAAATAACTGGAACGCCAAGCTTGCATTCATACGTTGAAATGATGTAGGATCAAGATGGGCTGCTGTCACTTTAGGGCATGTCCTAAGTCCTGTGTTTTCAGTAGTAGTGTACAGTTTGTAAACTAGTCTAAAGAATTCGTAGCTGACAATTTCGTTGTTGTACAATACTGACACTTTGTCATGGAAAAAGTTTCATCTGAGAATGACCAAATCCTCCTGTCTTCGTCCGCCGGATTCAGAATACTACATTTAATCATACCTCTTTTCCCACAGATTCCTAAGTTCGCCCACGCCTTTTTATTAGATTGACTACCATCTGATGTAAATCCAATTATTCTTACACCTCACTGCTCTAACTGCAAGATAACCTGTATCAGAATTTTTGTCAGAATATCACCCGGGGTTGCATTCCTGCTTACGTACACTGCTACAGGCTGTACCCAGTTGAATAACAGAGGCACAAACATGAATACCAGGGCATGGTTCGCCAGAGAATTTTTCATGTCCGTAGGTGTATAATCACCAAAGTCTACAAAGCTATCAACTTTTAAAGAGGTTGTGCATTAAACTGAATTTCCTGCCTTAGCTTCACTTCGTCGAATATTACTACTCCGAGACGTCTATTTTCATCAGTTTCTTCTTGCAAAACTCTGATTACAGCGTTAGCGTTTACCCCGTATGGGCATTTTAAACCTTTACACAGTCTTTTCAGGTGGCTTTCCGACGGAAGTGGCAATAAATCATGTTGCAAGCAATGTCTGTATCCCTTTGGGAATTTGATTTTAAGCAGCAAACTTTCCAGTGTTAGCTCATTACAGTACATCATTCCTTTGGAATTTGACAAATTAGATTTTTTAACTATAGCATCTACAATCATGTTTTGCTTTTTACTTAAATTCTTCATCCCTCTTTCATATGAGTTACATTCCTTCCTGGGAAGTTTCTTTTCTAGTAAAACAACTTTTGCTTTCTCACAACGCAGTTTTTTTTAGTTCGTATCAAAGTACGAGTTAGATTTTGTATTTTCCGTTTCAGCAACATGATTTGTTTTGTTCATCCAGTTGATCGTCTTGGTGTGTTCTAGTCTGGGGGTGGTCTGAACTCACTGTTTCTGTTACAGAACAGTTTGTCGAATTGCTTTTTTTTGGCCTGCATGTACTTGCTGTATTTCCCTTCTTGCTGGTGACTTTCGGAGTTTTAGAGGCTTTGCCAAATATGTAAGCAAATTCGTAAAGATATGAGGTACCGCGCCAGGCTTTAAGTCCCATCTCAGTCTTGTTTCGACCTTTTTATTGTTTACAACAAATGAATTTACTTTCAAAATCAAATCATCTGAAAAATGTACTTGACAGATATAAGATTTATGTGTAAGACATTTGTCCTTCCTGGGAATTGCCCTCGCTCACTTTGCAAACTGATCTTCGTCCTTGGGAGGTCTAAAAAAATGATTTCCTTTGTAGGAATTTTTACCATAGCCATTCCTACATCCAGGTACAAAACAGGACGCCATTTCTATTATATATTTTAACACACAACTTCTATATAACTGCACTACTACACAAATTTGTCACACGCACTGTTAACTGTAACTAAAAACTACCCGTATATGAAAAATAACACACACAAATCATTACTATAACCATTCATATATTCTGAGCTTTTTTACTATATATTATCACATGTTTATTACTCAGAATGTTTGTAAATCACTCAGACCTATAATTAATTGCTACACGATATAAGTAATAAGACGAACAAACACATTTTTTACAACACATAAAACACAGCTCTTTTTTGCTCGTGACTAATAGGTTTACCGTCTCAACTACAACAACCAGCGATCGCAGCGCCGAAGTTTAACGTGGTCACCGCTAGCCCTATTCACGACTATAGCGCGCGCCCAGAATGATCTCACTTTCTCTTCTAATCGGTATGGTTTTGGTTTGATAAATGACAATTTCGTAACACAACTATAACAATTAAACACTCAGCCGCATTCTAATCGCTATAAAAAATTCTCAGAGCTCGCTGTACGCAACCTGACTGAATT
This sequence comes from Magicicada septendecula, assembly GCA_034769895.1. Lineage (NCBI taxonomy): Eukaryota > Metazoa > Arthropoda > Insecta > Hemiptera > Cicadidae > Magicicada > Magicicada septendecula. The sequence goes on from CM068367.1 coordinate 730,543,398, forward strand.
GCAGGCAACACGTATGCATTTTATGTCTGACGCGTCGCTGTAACAATGAGTGTTGTGTGTATGCGCGTGCGTTGGTTGAACACCTTTATTGGTCGACATTTTCAAAGTACAGTGTAGTTGAAAAACATTTATTTACTGGAAACTTTTGTTTGTTTATTTGTTCAAACAAGTGTACCATGTTAATTTTGATCAACTGATTGTGTGCTGATTTAGATACATTATGCCAAGTTATAGTAGGCTACCATCTGTGTTATATTTAATATTTATATGAATTATTTAATACGAGTTTTTGAACCTTTCGTTTAAAATTTTGAAGAAATTATCAAATTTTGTATTATAACTTAAATTTGCTCGTTTATAAATAAATTATTATATTTATATTTAAAAATATATAAACTTTTCCAAGTATTCATTTCACTTTTGAAACATTTTTGATTAATTTTCATTAAACTATTAAACACCAAAAAGTCATAGGCCTAACTTGGGAGAGGCAAGGGGGCCACTCGCCCCCCCCCCCAATTTTCCGAGCATTATAAAATTTTATTTCCACTTGTTATGAATACAAACTAACAAACAGTCAAACATGAGACAGTTTCTATGCTTGCGAGCACAGTAAGCACTATTTATCAACGTCTGTACTGTTAACAGATGACTAGTTACCATAAATTTATTATTCTTATGTCTTTCGAAGAAACTTGTAAGGGGAATGTTCCACATATTTGAATGATATACGTCAAAATAATATTTCTGTTCGAAAAAATATACGCTAGATACCTAATTAACTGGAATACAATGCGTCCCTTTTACACACAAAAAAAACTTGTTTTGGAACACCTTGTTCCTAAGTTCTGAGAAATGGGAGATAAGAAACGCAAAGGAGTAACACTGCTTAATTTCTCTGAAAATTGCCTGACTGGCAATTTGAAAATTTCTTTGTGTTGTGACTGATTCGGCTTACTGCTACTACTGCCGAGCATTTTGTGACAGTGTCCCTAAGGGAGAGGATGCGTAACGAAAATTGGGTATAAGAATTGGAAGAACTGAAATTGTTTATGTTTATAGGCCTACAGTATATTTGTTCCAGGTAAACATAACTGGAAGTACAACTTATGAAGAAATCTTTGTTGATCATTAAAAAATGAAATTGTCCCTCGTTTACTAACTAAGAATTAATACTAAACTTTCTAATTTTATATATAATATATTTTATTATATAGATGGTCTCACTACACACTTGAATTTATGAAGCTTTACCCTGCCCCCCCCCCAAAGTTAGGCCCCAAGTTACGCCCATGCAAAAAGTTGTTTGAATTTTATATATTGAATGTGTCGCTTAACTTGATTTATATTTACGATTTATATATATATATATATATATATTGTAACGAAACAAACTGTTGTAAAAATAATTATAAATATAATAATGAAACCCTATCCAGAGAGGGAACACAAAACCATGATCAATAACTAATTAATAGAAAATATCAAGCTTTGAAAATGAGTAAGGAACCAAATATGACTCAACAACATCAACCTTTGACTTAATTAATACTATCAAGACACACCCAGAAATTACCCAGTAGAATAGGGCAGTATATAAACCAAAATTAAATAAAGAAACCTAGTAGGCCTAAATAACTTGCCATGAGTAACCCAAACAAACAAGATAAAGAGTACAAATTCAAAAAATAAAATTGTATTAATTTTATTAACTTTATTATAAAAATTGTATTAAACAAAATTGTATATAATGAAGGAGAGAAAAAGGGGCACAACCCCTTACAGTGATAAAAGTGGCATAATAGTAATAGGTACACAAACTACAGTTAAATAGTGTACTATTTTTTTTATAAAGAAGTGTTTAGTTGTTATTAACAGTAAGGAATAAATGATTTATCATACAGACGATAGTTAAACAGTATGAAAATTAAAATTGTCAACCTAAGTATTATTATTAAGAGTTTTGTTATATATTATAAGAGTTCATGTTATTAATTAATTAATTTAAATATATGTATCTCATGGGGAGAGGTATAACTACCATCAACCATTATAAATTGTATCATCATATATCTGGAAAATTCACTAAGTACTAAGGTTTTACAGGACTAAACCAAGACATGTTTAGTACCAAATTATTTGTAATTTTATAATTAATAATTATATAAACATTGTATGAACTTTTAGGATATAATGATAAAGTTATATGCTAAAGATAATTTGTAAAATTTAAAGTAATTAAGGGGTATTGGTCATATAACACTTGAACTGTACATAAGGGGCCAATCAGAATTTAAGAAATTTTGGTCAATTTGATGACTAAAAAAGAAGAAAATGACACTTGATTGTTAATTGTGAGTGAAGATAGTTCACTAGTGCTCGCTGAGATATTAAGTAAAGAAAATCTAAACTCAGAAACCGTTTTGTGGAAGAAAAAATTAATAACCACTACAGAAGATATAAACAATTATTTTTAACTTAAATCACATCACTAACCAGGAACAAACATCATTAAGAAAATATCAAGCGAACAAGGAGACGCACAGCTAATACCATATGGAAGTGTAATGTATAATTCAACTATATAACTGACAATATTATTAATCCTAAACGAACAATCACTGATCACATCAATAACCCACACCACAAACAATCACTAGTGGACATATTATAAAGTGAAACACGTTATATAAGAATCAGTGAGTACGAGGAACACTTTTATTTAAAATATATTAATACACATACATACAAGTAAGAAGAAAATATTACCAGTGTGAAGAGTACCAAATAAGTGAGGAATAATACCACAACCAGGAAGAACCTGAGAGGAAACTCCAAGTGACCAAGAGCAAGACTCTTGACGATATAATAATTCAATAAGCAACCACAGACAATAACAGTGTGTTACTTACAGTGAATTAATTAATACTAATATACCACGAGCTAAAATAAACTAAAACAATGATAGTGTAGTATTTACAGAAAGTGAAAATATTAAGTGATAACAATTTTATACAATAATCTCAAATAAACCAACACAGACAATAAGTGTATTATTTATGAGTAAAAAGTATAGTATAGTAAAACATAATAAAGACCACAAGTGAATTGAAATTAAGTACAGAAATAATTGCTCAAATATGACAGTAAATGGAACTGATTACCTGTAACTACCATGACTGACTCTAAATATAAAATCATTGCAAAACATACATTTAGATATCAGGAACGTGGAAAATAAAATCAACAGAATGTAATTGTTAGAATATGAGAAATAAGACAACATGTATTAGATTAAAAACAGTCAACCCAAACCAAATGTAAACATCCAATATATATGCCAATAACCAATTAGAATTAGATAATACTATGAAATAGTTAGTAATAGAATTAAAATACAGAAAACCATTGTACTAGATAATAGTAATACCAATCTTGGTAAATATGTAAGAAAATACACAATAAACCAAACTAACACGTATAGGCATTGTTGTCATACAGTGATATACACATAACCTCAACTGAGTAGAATTTGCAAAAAAAATCATAATTAACAATTAAAAAAAAACACTGATAAAAGTATTTACATGATGCAACAACCAAACTAGAATAAATAATGAACAGAATAAACCCAATATGAACTAAGAAACACAACAATATACTTTAAATTTTATAAACAAATAGCAGCCAAAATACCAAACCACAGAGTGACTGAGAGAATTACATAAAAAACTCAATCAAAACTAATCAGAAAGAGGAAAATAGTATAACAGTAGTTTCAAGGATACTCAATACCTCTTTGAGAACACTTAACAAACAGTGAATGCATAAATTTATATAATAATAATGAAAAACAATAGTACATGTCAGATGAAACTAGATGAAAGTAACAGTCCAACAGAAAATTGTGAGTAATTAGCACAGCTTGGGAAATACCCAAGATAAAATGTAGACAAACATTAAATACCAATTAATGGGTGAAAATACATCCATAATACAAAACTATTTGTAAAACCAGAGTGTCAATATGACAGGACACCTGACATGGTGTGATAACACCATTCATTGTATATAAACTAAGATATGTTAGTAATTACAAAACTGCACCAAATGTGTAGTATCATTTGAAGTATAAACCAAACACAATAGATTTGTGTGAGAGTGAAATATATATTGTAAATAATAAGAAATAATGCATGGACATTTAAGGCCTACTCGCCTGAAAGTGTATTATTGAATTTTGTAAATATTTAGCATTTAAGAAATAATTGATAAGAAAAAATGGCTTGAAACATAATCAGCAAGTGAGATATGTATCATGTGATACTATAAAAGTGAAAAAACTTATGTTTAAATGAGAAACACTAAAAGTGCATCAACGAAAAGGTAAATAGCTTAATCATGAACGGAAATAGTGCTTGTGTGGACTCAAAATAAAGAGCAAAGCAGCCGAAATGACATGATACCATTAGTTTTCGAATCGGAGGTGTATTAAAAAAGTTATGAGCAATCATAGTTATTCAATCAATTACAAAAGAATTGATGGCGTCACTTTTATACTCCCGATCCCAAAGACTGACGCTGAGAAATAAAATTTATTAATTTCTTGTGGCATATGGGTACGAGATTAATCGACTTTCAGCCAATAAGAAACGCTGATTCCAAGCAGACGCCACCCGAAGGAGCTGAGCGTAGCTTCACTACCAAACTGATCATCAACGCCGAAAGAACGACTCTCCGATGAACGTATTTTTACAAAATGTGCGCGTTCCCCCGTTAGTAAACAAATAACTAACCTAACATATGTTATAACGTCTCACCTACGTTATAACATCGGGAACCTGTGCATACTTACCTCAGATCAATTGCACGGGCTGCCATACTCGTAATTAACTTTTAATTATTAATTAAACCAGCTGTAGTTATAACTAAAGGAACTTTTACATGGGGTCTGATGATTTATTCATTCAGTATTTTTGTGTAAAGTAATGACATCTCTTTATTAAACAATTACTACAACAGCTCTACATAAATATTCCCACATAAGGTTTTCTTAATAAAAAGTTTACAATTTATAAAATATTTTGTGAAAAAAAGGGGGGCCAAAACATAAGGATTTATATGTGGTAGCATAATCCACGGATCCGGGATCTTAAACTTGTTTGTGAGTTAAGCTTACTTATTCATATTCTATCATACTATTTGGGGGCCATTTGAAGAATGGACTTAATCTAAAGTTTTTTTATATCAGTGAAGCTTTATATATTGCAACTCTACTTATATGCGTTGTTGTTGGGTTGTGTTGTGTATGAGTACCTACCTGCTGTCCGATCTTGCGGTTTCTTCCGACTAGGGCGTGTGGATTTTGGATTTGAATTTCGCAAGTTTGTAATCTCAAATTTATGGCAACAACACACAAAATAAGTTACTTTAAAGGGGAAGAGTTTTGTGAGATTGGTAGGCTTTGTAGTACAACAATAAAACAATGCAATATGGGGTAATAAAACGTTGTTTATTACTCCAATAACACACAAGAATAAAAGGGTTATATTATCAATTATCCTTACAGTCTAAACAATGAATCGATCTTGACTAATGTTTTTCAATTGGTTGATAATAGAAAAGAAGTTAAACTCGTTATTCGACAAGTTAATTGCAAGTAAAAATTAATTTATTTATTTAATTTAATTAAATTGCTTTAAATAAATTGGCTTCAAATGTTAATAAAAATAAAATATAAAAACTCTGAAGTTAATTGAATATTTTCCAAAAATAAATTAGGCGTGACAGTCTAGTTCACGTCATTTCATTTTCTAGTGATTTGACTCTGTTATACTGCAGTATGAACTAATAATTAGATTGTTTGTTAAGATTTGTATAGCGCTTTCGTATTATTTCTATTGATTCTTAACTACAGCTTACTAATGACTTAGACTGCTATACAGATTATCACAATGAATTTATTCTTATTTACTAGAGTCTTTGATTTTTGTGGCACCTGAATTGTTTAAATTACAATGCTTTTAATTGAAAAAGATAGAAACTTTGATGTTGAAAAATAAATAAGTTGGTTTTGCTTTCCTGTTTTTGAAGTGGATGGTAGAGTTGCTCCAAATTGTCCCTCGCTGTCCTGGTCCGATCTGCTAGAGATAGTGATCTGCTTAGAGCGCCCTGGATTCGGTCGTTGAGTTCAGAATTCGGCGACACTCTCCTCTCCTGCTGTTTGTTGAAGATTTTAACGTCTGCGGCTTTCTGCTGGAACTGGTTTATGTCCCTCGTCGATTCGCACGTCGCACGTCAGCGTGTGTGTGTGTGTGTGTGTGTGTGTGTGTGTGTGTGTGTGTGTGTGTGTGTGTGTGTGTGTGTGTGTGTTTCGTTCGAGTGGTAGCTCAGGTCGTCAGCTGGTTCACCAATGATTTAGACGGCCTCTCTGTCGTATTCTTGAAGTCTGGTCTTGTAGTCTGGTGGATCTCTTGCGTGCTTATGACCACAGCTTGTAGTACACAATAAGCTTGTTTGTTGTAATGAAGAGTATCTCGACTTGACGCAATAATTACGAGTTGTACAGTTGATCTGTATTTACTATGTTCGTAATTATGTGTGTTGACCACGTAGAGTCTTCTGATGAATCTTCACAACTATGGTTACGAGACGATCGAAGAATTACGTCTTTACTTCGCAAGTACTGGCAGAAGAGTGATGGTTCAGCCCCAAAACACCGCGCTGGTCGGGATTTCGTCAAATGATTTGATTGGCTGACACACTCTCCCTACTACCCAAAATTTGAATTCCCTCAGTCCGTGAGAATGAAGTTAGTTTCCCACAGACGGAGAATTAATATTATTACTAATATTATTAACCCGGCGGAACTAAATTGTCGGTCCGGATTTCCTGTGATAGTTTTATTTTGCAATATCTTGGTTGCAAACCAAGTTGTGCTAAATCTAAAATATACAATCTGTTGGAAATTATTATATTTATAACATATTAAAAGCTCATTAATGTAGCTCTATTTTTACAGAAGTTATTCACATTAATTAATTAACTCTTTTATTTGTTAATTATATTGCGTAAAATTTGCACACGTTATTATTAATATTTCGGCAAACATTTTGGCTATCTTGGATTTCACCTTAATTTATTAGTTTCCGAGATATTAATAATTAAGAGTTGGGGTGTGGCTATTCATTCTACAGCGAGCTGATTACATAACGGCCACGTGTGCGTCGTTTTACAAAGCATTATTTTCATCGCTACTACATGCAAATGGAGTTTTGACTATTACAATTTATTTAAACATGATTCTAGTATACAGTTGACATATAACTCCAAATAATTGGTATTTGGTGCTGTTATATACTCCCCTGCTCATTTAAAAAAAAAATGAGTGTAAGAATTACAGTTTTTTTTTTTTCAATTATTATAAACGTACTTTGTAATCATTATACTTGCTACTTATACATTGTACTACTTATTTAAAAACACATACATGTGTGTTAATGTTTTTCCACATATACAGCTTAACTCTAAATACATCCTATTAATAATATTATAAATGAAATTATTGTGTAATTAAATGTTTTCAGAACGGGTAGTATCTAATCGCAGCGTTTAAGAAGGTTTGTTTGTCAACAGGTGGCACGCGCGCGAAGGAATGTGCTGACGTTTGTTTACAGTCGTTATCGCACCGCGCGGCGCTAATTGCTTGACCTACATTCAACCGTCGGCCGGTACTTATCGTGTGACGTAACTATTTCCTGCCCGTGTGTTCGCTTCGCCCTATACGCATGTTAGTTACCGCGTTAGAAAAGCATTATTATTTACACACACAATTTACTTACAATTTATTATTAATAATATAAAACACAGTTAATTTATTTTAATTCTAATTATAATGTAATTAAATTATCTTTTAACTCTAGTATATCGTAACCATTTTTATGAGCGGTTCTACAATATTTCGCTAACCACCGGTCAAATTCGTCGGCGTCACCGGATATGTCTTCCACGTCTTCCCACGCTGATTGTGTGGGAACGTCGTCGTCAAGTTCCTGTTCCACCGGACATACAATTGTCGGAGTCCATTGTTGTATTGTATTAACTGCAACCCATGGTTCCGTACCTTCCGGTTGGAATACTTTGTTAACTGGCGTACAAATTTCTGTAGAAAAATCACTTTTCTTAAATCTAGTATTTTTCTTATTTTTACCTATTCTATTTTTATACAATTTAGCATGATTTATAGCGCTTCCCCCCTGGAGGCGCCCGTTTCCAAGTTTTTTGGAAACTTACGATTTTTTTCTTCTCACTAGGGTCCTTATTGCTTGGAGTATCGCTGTCTTGCTCTACTGTATCACTTCTCGCTATTTCGACCGTTTGAATTGCTCTGATCGGGGCCCCATCGTTACCCTTATATTGCCCTTTCGGTCTACCGATATTTGGCTTGCCTTTGTATTCAAAGGTTTTATCTGGGGGTTTTGACGGTGTCTGGGGTGGAGTAGAACTTGTACTTGGTCTCTGATCAGGTTGCTGATGATATTGTTCCCGTGTATTCTGCCCTTCGTTATTTCGGCGAAAATCAGGGTTATAACGCCAACCACCAAAATCAAAAACTGTCTCGCTTTGGGATACTAGAATGAGCAGTTCATCGACCGTGCGTATACCCTGCGTAAACACAGCTACTCTTATATTGTGATTAAAATGATAAGCTAGTTTCGTGACTATGTCAATCTCCGAAAATGCTGGGGTTAAATGCTTCGCGCGCTCGACCTGCTGGATGATATAATTTTCTGCGGTAATACCCGTCTTCCTTTCAAAACGCCCATATTCTAGTTCATTGCGTAAAAGTCTTTGAGTATGCGAATTCCAGTACCGGCTTTCAAATTTTTGTTTGAACTCCGCGTATGTGGACACTCTATCGCGTACAATGTTATACCATTTACGCGCCGAATCACGCATCGCGTTTACTACCCACTGTATTTTATCTTGATCTTCGAGTCTTGAACCTACCCTTGCCATTTCACTTTCACAGGCTAACAAAAATTCAATAGGGTTTTCGTTATTTTCCCCTGTAAAATACACACGATTTTTCTCATCGACAGGACCTTGTACTAAAATATTAGGAGCGGACCTCCTGCGTACCTCCTGTCGTACTTTCAAAATCTCGTCGCTAAGTGTTTGTAATACACTCTCTTTATTAGAGTCTATGTTAGATTGCGTCTCTACAATTGAAGCGTCTAGTCTATTTACTTGGCGTTGCGTTTCTGTCGCGTCAGCTTGAATCTTTATCTCGAGCGAGTCGACTTTTTTCGCGACGTCTCCTGTTTGTTTCTCGCACCGGCTAATGTGTTCTTTGAATCGGCCCTCCATACGTGTGACTTGTTCGATAAACGATTTTTGCATTGTGGTCTCAAAAACCTTAAACCGTTCATTTATTTTCGTATCAACCGTATGTACTTTTTCACCGATTTCAGCGACTTTAGCGGTTAACTCTTTATTACTCCCTTTAATTTCTTTATTGCTTTCCGCGATTTCGGTGACTTTAGCAGTTAATTGTTTATTCGTTTGTTTAATTTCCGTATTTATGTCGGCGTTGCTAATTTCTAATGCCTCGGTCAGGCTGACTCTTTGCGCCTCGATTTTAGACGTTAACTCTGCGATATTGAGCTCAGCTTTGGCTGCACTCTGTTCAAATTTCGCGTTCATATTAGCGGTCAAATCCGCGCTCATTTGCTGCAATTGTTTAAGTATTTTATCCATATCCATTTTAAATACACAACAATTTCAAATATAGAACAATTTCAAATACACAATAATCTTACTGCTGTACCACCACCAATCACAAAACTCTTTGGGGATTGTTCAGTTGGACGCCAGCTGTTTTAAGAGTTAAAACAGCAAACTTTGATTTAACGTTAAAATTAAATTTCAATTGAATTAAATTAATTAATTTAATTTTATCGAGCCCCACGAAATTGGAGCGCCATATGCAACTCTACTTATATGCGTTGTTGTTGGGTTGTGTTGTGTATGAGTACCTACCTGCTGTCCGATCTTGCGGTTTCTTCCGACTAGGGCGTGTGGATTTTGGATTTGAATTTCGCAAGTTTGTAATCTCAAATTTATGGCAACAACACACAAAATAAGTTACCTTAAAGGGGAAGAGTTTTGTGAGATTGGTAGGCTTTGTAGTACAACAATAAAACAATGCAATATGGGGTAATAAAACGTTGTGTATTACTCCAATAACACACAAGAATAAAAGGGTTATATTATCAATTATCCTTACAGTCTAAACAATGAATCGATCTTGACTAATGTTTTTCATTTTTTTTTTTTTTTTTTTTTTTTTTTTTTTTTTTTTTTTTTTTTTTTTTTTTATAGAATTGCTAAACTGCTATAATTGTTTTTATTATTTAGACAAAGCTTTTCGTCATTACTGACATCTTCAGGTCTTAAACAACACAAGGTGGTTGTTTAAGACCTGAAGATGTCAGTAATGACGAAAAGCTTTGTCTAAATAATAAAAACAATTATAGCAGTTTAGCAATTCTATAAAAGAAAAGTAAGGATGGCTGCTAATTTAAACAATACGAAGAATAATGTTTTTCGATTGGTTGATAATAGAAAAGAAGTTAAACTCGTTATTCGACAAGTTAATTGCAAGTAAAAATTTAATTAATTTATTTATTTAATTTAATTAAATTGCTTTAAATAAATTGGCTTCAAATGTTAATAAAAATAAAATATAAAAACTCTGAAGTTAATTGAATATTTTCCAAAAATAAATTAGGCGTGACAGTCTAGTTCACGTCATTTCATTTTCTAGTGATTTGACTCTGTTATACTGCAGTATGAACTAATAATTAGATTGTTTGTTAAGATTTGTATAGCGCTTTCGTATTATTTCTATTGATTCTTAACTACAGCTTACTAATGACTTAGACTGCTATACAGATTATCACAATGAATTTATTCTTATTTACTAGAGTCTTTGATTTTTGTGGCACCTGAATTGTTTAAATTACAATGCTTTTAATTGAAAAAGATAGAAACTTTGATGTTGAAAAATAAATAAGTTGGTTTTGCTTTCCTGTTTTTGAAGTGGATGGTAGAGTTGCTCCAAATTGTCCCTCGCTGTCCTGGTCCGATCTGCTAGAGATAGTGATCTGCTTAGAGCGTCCTGGATTCGGTCGTTGAGTTCAGAATTCGGCGACACTCTCCTCTCCTGCTGTTTGTTGAAGATTTTAACGTCTGCGGCTTTCTGCTGGAACTGGTTTATGTCCCTCGTCGATTCGCACGTCGCACGTCAGCGTGTGTGTGTGTGTGTTTCGTTCGAGTGGTAGCTCAGATCATCAGCTGGTTCACCAATGATTTAGACGGCCTCTCTGTCGTATTCTTGAAGTCTGGTCTTGTAGTCTGGTGGATCTCTTGCGTGCTTATGACCACAGCTTGTAGTACACAAAAAGCTTGTTTGTTGTAATGAAGAGTATCTCGACTTGACGCAATAATTACGAGTTGTACAGTTGATCTGTATTTACTATGTTCGTAATTATGTGTGTTGACCACGTAGAGTCTTCTGATAAATCTTCACAACTATGGTTACGAGACGATCGAAGAATTACGTCTTTACTTCGCAAGTACTGGCAGAAGAGTGATGGTTCAGCCCCAAAACACCGCGCTGGTCGGGATTTCGTCAAATGATTTGATTGGCTGACACACTCTCCCTACTACCCAAAATTTGAATTCCCTCAGTCCGTGAGAATGAAGTTAGTTTCCCACAGACGGAGAATTAATATTATTACTAATATTATTAACCCGGCGGAACTAAATTGTCGGTCCGGATTTCCTGTGATAGTTTTATTTTGCAATATCTTGGTTGCAAACCAAGTTGTGCTAAATCTAAAATATACAATCTGTTGGAAATTATTATATTTATAACATATTAAAAGCTCATTAATGTAGCTCTATTTTTACAGAAGTTATTCACGTTAATTAATTAACTCTTTTATTTGTTAATTATATTGCGTAAAATTTGCACACGTTATTATTAATATTTCGGCAAACATTTTGGCTATCTTGGATTTCGCCTTAATTTATTAGTTTCCGAGATATTAATAATTAAGAGTTGGGGTGTGGCTATTCATTCTACAGCGAGCTGATTACATAACGGCCACGTGTGCGTCGTTTTACAAAGCATTATTTTCATCGCTACTACATACAAATGGAGTTTTGACTATTACAATTTATTTAAACATGATTCTAGTATACAGTTGACATATAACTCCAAATAATTGATATTTGGTGCTGTTATAATATATACATAAGCACTACTTGCTACTACAAATATTTTTGAATCGTAAGACATACTACATGTTATAAAGTGATTATCATTAAAGTCTTTATATATTTATTTAAACTGTCTTTGACAATTCATTTGATAGAATTTTAATTAATCACGGAGGACAAGTCTCCGTGTCACCTGTGATATCCAGAAGTTTACTCGATGTCCTGGTCCTTGGTCCTTGTGGTGTTCGTCAACGGTTGATCTTTAGTGGAATATACATTCCTGCTGAAGTTCCAGAAGTGATTAGTTCATAATGAAGTAGGGTTGCGGTCCTCAGAAGTCTAGTAGTTAAGCATCGTTAGTAGTATAAGTGCCGTAAATGTTCTTGTTTGTCGCAGAAATGCACGTCACGTTATTGTTTATAAAAGTTCTCACTTTAGGTACCTCGTACCTTATTATTTTAAAACAACATTGAGATCTTACAAATTAGACAAATGAGATGTCATCCCTCACACTGTTATTTATTCCTTTTGGTTTTATAGATTACATTTAAACTTATTAGCACACTAATTTGCCACTACTTTTCGCTGCACATTGTTATAGCTATACTCTAAATTAAAAAAACATATTGTCGTTCTTTGGGACATGGTTCAAGCGTGTGTTTACTACGCGAGCGCTCCATCTCGATTGAATTACTATGTTAGGACGGGTAACTTAACTGCGCGGAGTTTACGCATCGCAACAAAATAGTTCCTCCTTTCTTTTTTATTTAAGGGATTAAAGTTTGGCCTTTTAATTATCCAAATATATTCTTTATTACAGACTTTATTATAGTACACTACTGTGTTCTTGTTTATTTATTTATTTAATATCAATTAACAAGGATTATTAGTTTGTTTATGGGTCGGTAATCAGGTTAATTCCGGTTAGCGGATGTCTATGCAGGATAAAATTAATAAAGGGTTCCCCTATCTTTACACTCGCATTACTTTTTTGCCATTTAATCTCTTTATTAAATATTATTATGATTTATGGTAGTGATATAAAATTAGTTTAAATGTGCGATTTATTAAAATTTAAATTTCTCAGCTTTTACATTTCCTATTTTATTATTTATTTTATTTTTAATTAATGAAATCGTCACAATGTGTGATAATAACCTCCAAACGTGTGAAGTGTAAACAGTGCTACGAGACATAATGTAATATACCATTGCTAGTGTATAATATCAGCAATGAAGAGTGATAATAAGGGAGTATATAGGATTAACAATATTTAAATGAATTTTAAACGAATATTAAATAATAATTTTTGTGTTGATACTACTTCAGTCAAGTGCGTTCATACGTGACTAACCTAACTAATCATTATGAATTAACGCATTATTGAACAAAAGTTCTCAATAATATTTTTTTAAATAAAATATTATTAATTTTAAAGAAGAATCGAAATGAAAAAATACTATTTGATTAACACAAATGTACTTGAACATAGATGCTGATTTGACTTTAACGATAACGAAAGACAATTCGATTATTAATAATATTTGAGAACTGTCAATAAAGTTAATAATTAATAAACATGTCATTAGCTAATATTATGTATAACTATAAGATTTTATGAATTTAATTCAGAGATTTTTATCAATTAACTTAGAAAAATTTTTCTTCTAACCTACCTGTTGTTGAAAGGTACACAAGTGATACAGTGCAATGCTTTCAATTCAAGAAAGCCTAGCATTTTTAATTGCACTGAAATTATAAATTAATCATTATATTTTAATTTTTATAACCATTAACGGAATTTTATTCCGATATACAGAAATAATAATCGTATTGCACACGCGATACCATAACCTGCAAATTTAAATGCAAGCGTGTCTAGTACGATAGTTTACAATTATAATTCAACTTTGTTCTATTTATGTAACCACTCTCCACAATACGTCATTATCGTATTTAAGCATTTTTTTGTAGTAAGTATCTTGTATACTAAAAGAATTCACGATTTTATTAATTATAAATAAGAAACCTAACCAAGTCAGGTTAGAGAAATACAACATAAAAATCAGTGTTACCAGCCCTGAGTTTTAAGAATCTCTGTAATGATATTGAATTGTTTTTAATGTTTTAAAAAACTTTTGTGAAGGTTTTAAATTGAACTTTAATAGTTGTTAATAAATTACCATTTAACATATAATCGAGTCAGTCCGTCATTTCAAGGTAGACTATAATAACAACACAACAGAGCATTTATTTTACAGATTGGCAATAAGGCAAATAAGCGGCCAAGATTTTGAATAATTTCAAAACAGTCTCTTATATACAGAACAACTTTATTTACATAATATCAACATACCAACAAGTGATAAATATTGTATGAATTGTGTTTTGGTGTTTTCAATATATTACAGAAAGAGAAGATCTACGTTAGAAGATTGACATCGGTAAGTAAGTGGTAATTGACATCTAAACTAACCAGTGCTTCGAAGAGAGAACTTGAACATTTTTTCAGCTTTTTAAACCTTTTTGAAACAGCGTAAATTATAAAACAAATCATAAATAATAATAATTCTAAACCTACACAATTGAACTAAGAACATATCTATTCGTCTAGTCATAGAGTGACGTCGACAACGTGTGGCTTAACACAATTGAACGAACACACCTCTACTTGTTATATTATAGAGTGACGCTCCATCGCGGGGCATAAAAGGTATATTATAGAGAGACGCTCCATCGCGGGGCATAAAAGGTATATTATAATATATTTTGCAACGATACAGCCATATGCTGTATTGAGCATTGATTTAAATAAATATAAAATTTGTAAAATTATTATAAGTTTGGGGTAAATGGACAGGTCTGGGATTGTAAAAATGTTTCATTGTTATACTAGGTGAGAAATTAACCTGTTCCAACAGGCAAAGAACACCGGCTCGATTGTATGTGTGTTACGCGTGTATCTTGTGTGTGTTAGTGATGCATTGTACAGACAGGAATCGCAGCTACCCTCCCCAAGTAATTACTAAAATAATTATTTTAATTCACTGTGTGAAAACTAGTTAGTGTATAAACAAACAAAAGGCACCAAAGTGTGTGTAAATTTTATAGTTATCCACAGTAAGAAAATGACGTTAATAGGACACACTACGCGAAGTCAGTGCGAAATAAATGTGCCAAAAATACGCAAATTACACTAAGACGCTCAAATTAATACAGTGAGTGCTTAATCAAATTAGCTATGATTTGTGCTATCTCGATTCCGTACAAAACATTGCCATTTGCAAAAAATTGCAAATATATGAAAAGGTTCGGGAGTGGGGGCTAGCATGTGATCTGCAGGTCTCGACAGGATAATTTCGGAACCAACAGGTGCGGAATCTCGAGAGGGTATAAATTAAGGGTTCGACTGGAAACCCTTCTCTTCTTTTCAAAACACAGTTGCAGTCGGACACGCTGTCCGTCGACAGAACAGTTTATTTTGTTATAAGTCTCATCTATGAACGAATAAAGACGTTCAGTAATAAAATTATGTTTACAATATTACGGGAAACGTAGAGTACCGGGACCGTTTAAGTCAGCAAGAGTACCAACAGAGAAGCTACAAGAGCGACACGAGATGCTAGACGTTAGGAGATGCTTTTGAAACGCCTAACAGCCGTACGAGATCCACCTCGCAGTAGATAGTAATTCTCTGGGACGGACCACACACTACTGGAGAACGACACTGGACTCTGGACATATCCAGGACTACGCCAAGCCAGGAGTAACGGAAACCCAACGCTGGACCCAGTCAATAAGTCGTAAGGTCATCAAAACTCGAGGTGACATGCATAATCCATTTATAAATGATTCTTTTAAAAGAGCTCATAAAGACTATATAAAGAGACAATGAATTAAAACAAAAAAAAAGTTTATAATTAGAAATAATGTAATAGAGTCTTAGGTAAATGTTTTATTCGTAAGAATGAGCGATCGCATATAAAGAAATATAGAAAAAAAATAGAGTTTAATTTTGAGATAGTAAAAAACAACACAACTGCAAAAAACACAGATCAAAAAGAGGGAGTCTGTAAAGGAGTATAATTTTATATTCAACATGATAAACATCTATATTTAAAGGAGTCTAATGTTAATACTCAATGAAGAAAGTATAATTCTACATTTAATTTGACAAAGATCAAAGAGAAGGAGCAAGTAAAGAAGCCTAAAATTATATTTAAGATGATAAACATCAGAGAGAATTGAACCCATTGCAGTTTTGAAGAGCTAATATTCAAACTATTCGCATTTACACGGTATATATTAATCCATTGTTATTTCTTAAAAATTTATGAACTAACGTTATTTGGTACTGATTAAAGAAAGTAAATTAATTATTTCCAAGATTAAATAATATAAACAGAAAGACTAGTTGTCTACCCTGAGATAGAGTTTTCATGAACATATGTTTAACATAAACATTTCAAATATTAAAAAAAAAAATACTAAAATATATAGACAACGCGTACTGATCGCCCAAATAAAGGGGAAATTACTATAGCAGACAGAAACAAATATAACTAAAAAAAAAAAATAGAACAGGACAATATATATATATATATATATAATATTTATTAGTTGTTTTGTTTAAAAAGTGTTAAAAGAATAGTTGATTGGATTAATTCAAGTTAAATAAAAGGTGAAATGTTTATAAAAACAATTCAAATAATTCGTACTCGCCAAGCGGAACTAGGCCTAGCCGTTGCCCTCTAATCGTGGCGGTAGGATTTTATAATTTACCGAACACCTCTTGTTAGAAACGACGTTTATATTTACTGTGTTTTATTCGACTTTATTACAATTATTGAAATGAATTAAATTACTTTCAGTTATCCCTTTTAGATAATAGGATATTGCTATAGCGTAGAGTTCTTCTTTCGAGGTTAGTCGACTTACCGTAATTTCCTTCGAGTTACGTTTTATCTAAGTTGTCGTAATTGTTCAAATCTTTCTTTACTGTAATTAAAATTCTTTTCATTTTACTTTTATTTCAATAAAAGTCAGTTTTAACATGAATTAGGAAAATTGTTTTAATTTTATTTTCAATAATTACAATTCTGTTTATGAAAAGATCGATGTTACACAACACCGGTATCGAGTCTTGCTTTCCTTTTTGATTCTAAATTAATTTCATATAATATCTTAGTTCGGGGTTCTTGAGACTGTTATTAAAGTTCAAAATGTCCACAACGAAGTACTACACATTACAATTACTTAATTCTTATTAATTAATAATAAATAAAAAACAAATTTAAATTTAAGAAAATATGACAAAATAATAATTCAGTTGAGTTCGCCAAAGCAATGTATCATGGCGTCTACCCAGACTGCAAAGTGAACAGGCAAGATCGCGGCTTGTTGTTAAACAAAATTACTGTGGAATGTATTCACCACCAGTTTTTACAAATAAAATAAATTATACAAAATGTTCACTGTGTTTAAATTAGATATTGTTTTCTTTTCACTAGTGTTTTATTGAAGAAAAGTGTTAGTTGATTTAATCTTGGTGTTGTGAAGTTGTAACTGTGGTATTATAAAAGGTTAAGCCTCATCAAAATTGTCATTATTCACTTTTTGGTTTCTTCTTTAATATATTATTATTATATTTTTTCTTCTTTGTTTATTATTATTATTATTTTATTATATCTTCATTTCTTCCATTAATTTTGATTTTCTTGTTTTATAATATTTTCACTTTTTTCTTCCACTTAGATCTGATTCTTTGTTATACTTTGTGGTTCTTAGCTGCACAGAGATGACTTGGATACTTTCGTGTCTAACAATAGAATAATCTGTTTTTCTTTTTCTTTCAACTGGCTTGACCAAAATTAGCAAAATTCCCATTGGTCAATACAGTTGGGTTTAAGTGTCATGTGACCCTGATTATTTAAAATTTACTGTTTTTACATTTTCTACTCTAGCTTACTCCCTACTTAATATTTAATAAACCTTAAATTAGTTAACAGCATGATATTCCTAATAAAAATACAAACATTTTAACATATCACAAGATACATGTGAGTGCCCTAATAGTTAATTTAGGAATTTACAAAATTCTATCTTCTTGATCATTATATTGCGACAAAACATATATTAGGCATAGTAATAATTGAAAATATAGTCAGTTATCTGGAGCAAGGTTTTATATTTTAAAACAACATTTTTTAATTGTTTGTAATTCACACAATATTTTTTTTTTTTATATTTGTCTCTGAATATCAGACTGATCTGTTTAAACAAAATGTCAACTTGTTACTTGAATGTTGTTTCCAAGTATGTTGATTCGTCTCACTGCTGGTCCTGTGATTCGCCGCAATCTGCTTCTCTCTCATCTCCACCTTCCTGCACACTGCCGCTCCGCTGACACTCCTCAAGTACGCACGCACGCCGACACCGATAACCAGTCTACTCTTATCTCAGGGAACAGAAATTGGGCTGTAATTTAATATTATTTATTTTTGGTGCTTTAAGCGTGCACCTTCCCGCGTTTTGAGGTGTCTTCGCGATAACACAGGAGTATCCCGGATGGATAAACCTTTCCTATGCGGAAATCTTCACTCACGCGAGACTAGCACTGTTTAAAATTTTAAATAGTTTATTTTTTTGAACTAATAGTGAGTTCGTACCCAGTCAAGGTATTAGCAACGGGTAACTCGTCGCTAAATTGTCCTTGAACACTCTTACATAAGCACGTTTCTGTACGAAAAACTCGCCCAGAGAGCACGTCCGTAATATTCGAGCTGCAGGATGGAACTAACTACAAATTCGTCGGCGGAGACCCAATCTTAATGCAAATTGGGGCCGCTGATTGGACGAAACAGCTATCATGTGATTGATGGATAAAACTGATAGACAACTTCTTGAAAAGATTTGCAGATTTCTGCAGAAGCAGGTATAGATTTTATCTAAGAATTTTCTAATTTCTAAAAGATAAGGAATTTATAGCAGTTGCTTTTTATTAACCAAATCCCTATTAATATACTACGTAACAAGTCTCTGACACCCAGAAAATATAGCGTTATTTAAGATGCTTGCGCTGCCCAAATCTCCGTTCGGTACGTTCATTTATAATGGAGTTATTCATAAAAATATGAATGACACGCGCACTCGCACATGACATGATCACAAATACATTTATGGGCATTTTGATACATAATAGTCTTTTACCCAATTCTTATTTCAATATTTACATCTAATTTACATACTCAAACAAAAATCAATTTTTATCTTGTCTACAACGTCATAAACTTGCTATAACAGCATGTAGTCCTTGCTACAATTTCCTTTACTGCAATGTTCTATTGCAGGAATATCCCCTCCTCGGATAAAAAAAAAATTTGTTTACACAAACACAAATTTTTTTTTAACCATAAAATAATACCATTTCCTTTGTTTTTTAAACATATAATCAAACTCAAAATAAATAAATAAATATTCCTTGTTAAACTAAAATATTTTCTTCCAATAAAATTTTGACATCTGTCATTTCCAATATAAATAAACATAAACACGAGGTTGATAATCTGCTATCAAGGGTTAGAGAAATAAGCTAGTATGAACAGTTCATGACGTCATAATACCTACTGTCCAGTCGCACACTTCTCAACATATTTACCCACATGGTTCAAACAAACATGAATTTACACAATTTACTTACTTTAACAATTAACTTATGACACTCATTCTTTAATATACCCAGATATACGTGAACTGACATTACTATACGTGAACCAGATTACTATTTTTGACATAGTACTTGCGTAATGACGACGCATGGAATTTGCCAATAGTCTTGTTAGTATATGTAAGTGACCTGGTTTGCGATTGGAGTAGTCTGTTGTATTTGTTTTATTTTCTGTTCTAACACCTCTAATTTGTTTTATGTGTGTTTATGGATTCATTTACTGCGGCCGTCTGCTCTCGCATACATTCTTCTACCGCAATCACCCGCGTCTCACATTCTGTTAAGCGTGTGTTGTTTAATGCTATTGCGGACTCAAACTCCACGCGGATAGATTCAACCTTTTCCGTGATTTTGCTTTCAGCCGCTTCAACTATGACTTTATTCTGTTTAGCTTGCTCGTAAATGGCCGCGAAGATTTTTTTATTTTGCTTTTTAGCTTCGTCTCTTACAGTTTTTAAGTTTTCGTTTAATATTTTATTATTTTTATCGCTTTCATCACGTACAGATTGAATATTAGCTAAGATTGCATTTAGTGTGCCTTGTAAATCGGCTGATAGACCTTCCGCCATTTTGAACACGATCACAAACACAACAACAAAATTTATCTTACTGACCTAATTTACGTACGCCACAAATATTCCTTACGTCTACGTTTAATGTCCCTAATCTAACTTTTAATCGCAACGCACAGTAAACAGTCAGAAATCATATAACCAATGTCTACATAAATCCTTAACCTATACATGCACAAATAAGATAATTCACTCCAGATAACGTTCCAATACTAAATTACGATTCTAACCTAAACTCTAGTCTTTCTGAGTATATGCAATATTTAAATGATACACACTCTGAAAACAATTTTAATATATCAAAACACTACAAAATTTTTTTATAACATACTATTTTGTCGTGCCAAAAACGTTGGCTAATGCAATTTAATACTATGTAACAGGTTATACTTAATATTTTCTTGCACTTTTACTGCCCCATCGTTGCGACCGCCATTTACTCTGCGACAAAACATATATTAGGCATAGTAATAATTGAACAATATAGTCAGTTATCTGGAGCAAGGTTTTATATTTTAAAACAACATTTTTTAATGGTTTGTAATTCACAAAATATTTATTTTTTTTTTATATTTGTCTCTGAATATCAAACTGATCTGTTTAAACAAAATGTCAACTTGTTACTTGAATGTTGTTTCCAAATATGTTGATTCGTCTCACTGCTGGTCCTGTGATTCGCCGCAATCTGCTCCTCTCTCGTCTCCACCTTCCTGCACACAGCCGCTCCGCTGACACTCCTCAAGTACGCACGCACGCCGACACCGATAACCAGTCTACTCTTATCTCAGGGCACAGAAATTGGGCTGTAATTTAATATTATTTATTTTTGGTGCTTTAAGCGTGCACCTTCCCGCGTATTGAAGTGTCCTCGCGATAACACAGGAGTATCCCGGATGGATAAACCTTTCCTATGCGGAAATCTTCACTCACGCGAGACTAGCACTGTTTAAAATTTTTAAATAGTTTATTTTTTTTGAACTAATAGTGAGTTCGTACCCAGTCAAGGTATTAGCAACGGGTAACTCGTCGCTAAATTGTCCTTGAACACTCTTACATAAGCACGTTTCTGTACGAAAAACTCGCCCAGAGATTACGTCCGTAATATTCGAGCTGCAGGATGGAACTAACTACAAATTCGTCGGCGGAGACCCAATCTTAATGCAAATTGGGGCCGCTGATTGGTCGAAACAGTTATCATGTGATTGATGGATAAAACTGATAGACAACTTCTTGAAAAGATTTGCAGATTTCTGCAGAAGCAGGTATAGATTTTATCTAAGAATTTTCTAACTTCTAAAAGATAAGGAATTTATAGCAGTTGCTTTTCATTAACCAAATCCCTATTAATATACTACGTGACAAGTCTCTGACACCCAGAAAATATAGCGTTATTTAAGATGCTTGCGCTGCCCAAATCTCCGTTCGGTACGTTCATTTATAATGGAGTTATTCATAAAAATATGAATGACACGCGCACTCGCACATGACATGATCACAAATACATTTATGGGCATTTTGATACATAATAGTCTTTTACCCAATTCTTATTTCAATACTTACATCTAAGTTACATACTCAAACAAAAATCAATTTTTATCTTGTCTACAACGTCATAAACCTGCTATAACAGGATGTAGTCCTTGCTACAATTTTTTTTACTGCAATGTTCTATTGCAATATCTAATTTCTGACACTTCCCAAATTATAATACGATTATATTAAACTATTAACCTGTTGTTGTTAACATTTAATTAAGGCCTATTTTGGTATTTATATCATCTCTTATTAATTTACAATAATTTTTATGTAGACATTGGCCTATTTCCTAATACTTCCTCATAGTACATTGTTTCAATTTATAACATTATTAAGCCTGTTGTCTTTTACATTTTTGTCTAATTATAGTTATTCCTTGATATAACATACAAACATTAAAATGAAACAAACAGGAAAACAATATTATGCCCTTACTAGCTGTATACCCGTGCTTCGCTAACTAAACACATTGGTTCGGTGGTTTTTTTTTTAACCTTGGGTAACCAAGCACATTGTATAAATGTAATATTTACAAATTTTTAAAAGCATAAATGGGTGCTAATACTAAGTCTACTGAAATCGTTTTGTGAAACGAAATACGGCACTTATAAAACTTTCTTGTAGACAACGTTCTTTGTTTGACCCTGTGGCTGAAGGATAGTTAAACTCTCAGAAGAGCTAACTCGTGAGCAAACAACATACAACTGGCCATGGGAGAAGCAGTCTTCCCTCAGATCAACACCGGCCATTTTCAAAGACTGCCCTTGTGATTTATTTATTGTCATAGCAAAGGAGAGCTTGACAGGGAACTGGAGTCTTTTAAACTGAAAATGGTAATCCGATGGAATTAAGGGAATGCGTGGAATGAAGACTGCTTCCCCCTGACCACATCCAGTGAATATTGTTGCTTCTATGACGTTGCTGTGCAACGATTTAATCTGCAGCCTAGTACCGTTACAAAGCTTAGGCGGTACCAGGTTTCGTAGCAGCATTATTAGAGCTCCAACTTTAAGGCAAAGATTGTGCGGTGGAATGCCTGGAGGATTAAGCGTGTGCAAGAACTCTACTGGGTAATGGACCGCATCTTCTACTTCCACCACAGAGTCCACGGATTGGTACTGGACAATCTCAGTTGGCAGTTTTTCCAATAATGTGTTATTGATATTTGCAGTAGTGTCATTCTTTGGAGTAAGGATAGCTCTTTCTTTCAGCCAAGATACATCTTTCAAGTAAAAATTAGTTAAATCTGGGTAAATTTTTTCAGCCAACGTTGTCAAGTCGCATACAACTTCACATAAGTCTTTTGTAATATTGACTTTGCCATTTTCTTCAGGGAGATTTCCATTACCGATCTGTAAAAGTAAACTTGAAAACTCGTCTGCCTTTAAACTGCCTTTAAGATGCACCCGCATGTTGACTCTCAAGGAACGAACTTTGACTTTAGGCCACAGGACAGAACTCTATAGACAGGCTTTAACTTCATCTGCTCGAGTTCCCCTAGGTACAACAGGTAAAGTCTGTCTGAAGTCTCCGGCCATTAGAAGTGTGACTCCACCCATCAGGTTTTTATTGCTTCTAATGTCCTGCAGAGTTCTATCCAAAGCTTCAATTCCTCCCTTGTGAGCCATGGTGCACTCGTCCCAAATTATCAACTTACAATCCGTAAGTACCTTCGCTGTATCGCTTTGTTTTGATATGTTGCAAAATGGGGTCTCAGAGTGGTTTAAGTTGAGAGGCAGTTTGAAGGCAGAATGAGCTGTCCTCCCTCCATCCAACAACGTTGCTGCTATACCTGACGAAGCCACAGATATAGCAATTGTCCTATCTTGTCTTACCGTGGCTAATATTAAATTAATCAAAAAGGTTTTCCCTGTACCACCTGGTTCGTCAAGGAAAAATAGTCGTCCAACCTCTGATTCAATGCTCGCAATTACTTCATTATAGACATTTTTTTGCTCGTCGTTCAGTTTAGGCACGTTTTCAGCAACCAATTCAGATAGATGGACCGTGTTGTAAGAGAGTTCTTTCAGGTACTCGCGGTTGACTGCAGAACTGTTGGGCTCTTGACTTGGAGATGGAAGACCGAGTTGTTGGAGGGATTGATTGGACATTGAAGAGACTAAGTTTTCTAATGAATGTAGGTATTTGTTGTAAATGATGTTGTTCCGTAGTTCAAGCTCTAAGCCCGGACATTCATACTCCATCTGTCTCTTGAAGTCCTCTGACATACTGTCTCTGTGTTTCTCCAACAGCACTAAGGGATCCGCTGCTTGACAAAACACCAAAATGACAGCGAACAGTTGTCCGATTTTCTGTGGTGTCTCCGACAGAGCAGCTTCCTCCAAGGTGATGTCCCAATGATTGTCATCTTGAAGTAAACCCAACGCTCTGCAGGCAGACTGATAAGTGGAGTGAACTATGCCAGATACCCTCTTAAGATCATTAAAACTCGTAGGCCCTTTAACTTCATGAAGGAGAAGATGTAGGTGGTAACATTCTGCATTGTTAGGGTGTACAGTATAAACCCGACCGAGCACTTGATCTTTTTTCACTCCTGGATGTCCGGGAACGGCTTTGCCTTGTTTCCGCCGACTAAACTTATTGTTTTTCCAGGTGTAGTAAGCAGAGACTTCACTGTAGATTATGGTTCTGGCAAAATTGTCTGATTTGCATAGTTCAAAGAATGCCAGTAGAGTGGTTTTGGGTGGATTTTGAACTTTGTCTTGAACGTTTCCGGGATTAAAATAAATTCTCTGGCCATTTTCAAGGTGTACAGCCAAATGCATTACGGGAGGATATCTTTCATGGATTGGGAAGCAAAATATACGCCATGCCGCTTCGGAACTACTTATGTAACGGCCTGCTTCATATTTGGAAACTTCGTCCCACTCATTTTCCAACACAAAAGCTGCTTGATCACTGCCCTTGTTCACGTATTTGCAAATATACTTTATCGATTTGACAGAGTTACACAACTCGACATTGATATGTGCCAAAAAGGTACGTGACAGAACAGGATTGTACGGTACCACCCACCGACTGTCTAGGTCTACTCCATTGATGTTGACTGTAAAACCACCATCAGCAGGAGACCTTCGACGGTACTGGGGGTAGCCATCGTCAGCAGTTTGGGTTTCTTTAGATAAGGGACGTGGATATCTTTTGGAGCATGAGCTGTTAACCATGCAGGGCGAGTTTAAGCTTAAACTGTTTAAGCTTCCGCAAGGGCCATGAATCATTGTCGACTTAATAATTTCATGAAGTTCAGGGTCAGGTACCTCTGCGCTTATGACACTGTCAGTTTGGTCGGCCATGATCCTGTCCTGCAGCCATAGCAAGATATGTGCGTGAGGCACGCCACACTTCTGCCACTCCACAGTATACATGTAACACCTACTTTGACCGAAAATGGAACCTTTAGTTAAAAGATGAATAAGTTTTTTAACTTTCAAATGAAACACTCGAGCTATGATGTCATGTCTGTCTTGAGGCTTGTTGCTGGCGCGTTGTAACGACCCCTATGTTCAACTGCAGGCTTCCTGTCTGCATGAATAACAACTTTGAACTCCTGCCCCTCCGGAACATTTTCCATTGCGGTTTTAAAATCTCGTATGTAGGGACTGTTATCATGCAGACATTTTTGAAGTTGGCCAACTAACCAAGGCTTAACCACAGTAAAAAGGTTGGATCTGATTTCTGTTTCTTTTTCATCGTTTCATCGTTTGTTATTATTTATCTAATTTCTTTAAAACTGTATTATACAGTTATCTATTGTTACGACGGTCTCACGGATCGTCGTATAGTACAGTGGAAACAAATTACAGACACGAATGAAGTCACTCATTACCAGCTTTAGTTACTCACAAATAACAATTTCAAATCAACAAGGTACTCTCATACAATAATACAAATTAAATTTGTCCACACGCAATAATAATGTCAACAAATAGAGTTTCCACTAATCCGCTACAAATACTTGATTCGCTCTCTACAATTTCGCCAGTGTAAGTAACTTCTAAGCAGGCCGCTGTTGCTTATATAGGTCCTGCATATGTTCCAGAATAATTGTACATTCTTTTGGCAGCGTGCCAGCATAATTTGCTAGCTATCATGCACTCGAACAGTCTGGAAGGTACTTAACACAGACACTGCAGCCGAGAAACGTGTACAACTTTGACACCTGCCGACTTTTCTAGAGCGTTACGTAATTACGTAGCATATTTTTCATAATATTTAGACAGAATATAAAAAAGTAATGTCGTAGTTAGTTAGTACATCAAGTTTTACAACATTACAATCAGTTAATGTCTGCTGTGTAGGAATTTTTTTAATGAGAAACAACTTGAATCAGGTTAATCTAATGTTGTGTATAATTTATATTGAAATTTAAATACTATAAAAGATCTTTGGTTTTAGCTTGTTTCCTAAGGTAGACTACTTTTTAGAAATGATGGAATCCTCCTAATGGTTTACGTACGATAACTTACAAATTTACATACAGACTGGTTACAAGTTGTTTTATAGCCTAGTATGGTAAACAACATACAAGACACACATACAGAATTTCATGAGTATGTATTTAAATACACATAACTTGCAGCACATTATTGATAATATCTTCTGGAGAAGGTCTTGTGAGCATCTATCTTCCGATACGTTAGAAATGAAGACTTTAGGAAGCGAATTAATGTGGACAGAAACAATATTAGACATCACAGTAACAAATATGAAATGCCTCATACGGTATGGTAACATTATCTAATGCTTGACAATCGTTGGCCCAAAGGCTGATAAATTTAGTTACAGTTAAAACAAGGAAAAGAGAGTCAGGAGATCGTGGAAAGAGGTGAATAGGATGGCAGAGAGACAACAATAACTCTACATGTATTCGCTCATGGATGGAAGAATTATTAATAGTACATGGCTTACTAAAACAGAGGTATTAACGCAAAAGTTGGAGGTTCGATTCTCCGGCAGCACCATAAAAATCAAGATGCGGTTTGCAGCCGTGAGGTTGTCTCATCCTGTGGAAGTGAGTGTTCGGGATAATAATGGGAGGTTGAAGCGTATTTCCATCATAGTATGTCAGCATGGACCGCCTAAACTCCGGTGGTAGAAATAGTAGCCATTATTTTATTAATAACAATATGGGATTGTTACTTTTAGCGATATTTGAGATAAAAACTGGATTCAACACGCGAGACAATAAAGCAGTCACGAGCAATATTAAGCAGTTGTTGCAATCACACTTACGCCTAAATCTACATTATTTTAGTTTACAATAATAGTAACCTATTACAGACTGTGGTTTGTCAAGACATGTTTCGCCACAATTATTAATACGTTATTTACATATTGTACTAAACGTAGAAACAATTTCTCCAAAAGTCTGTCGATCGCGTTTCACCACATGCTCCTGTCTTTAGCACTATACTTATTCTGGCGTCCTCAACGCACTTAATCTTATTCTTCTTCAGTTATGCTCTTCACCCTTTTCTGTCTAAATACCATTCTGCCACTCTTCTAGGAATTCTGCCTTCTTCCATTCTTCTGATATAATTGTACCATATTAATATTTTTTTGTTCTTTAGTTCTATAACCGTGTCGTCTACTTCCTTATAGGCCTATTCCTGATTGCACTATTCCTTACCCTTTCAATCGTTTCCACACTTCTCTAATGAGCCATTTCTGTCCATAGTATCGTCTTTTGATGCTGTACGTTCATTGTCCACGTTTTCGCTCCGTATATTATTATAATTTCAACAATCGTCCTGTATATCGTAATTTTGATTGTGTTGATTATAGACCTATTCCTACTCCAGAAAATCGAGTTTAGAATTTCTGCTATCGATCACAGGTTCTTTTACCTCATATTTCTAGTTGACGATTTATCCAGGTATCTTGTTGACCACAAGTTGACGAAATCTTTCCACACTGTTATAGTCACGTTTTCATCGATATAAGTCACATGTAGGTAATCTGTAATGTACTCGGTTTTATTGTAAACTCCGTTTGTGGTATTCATCTAGTGATTTCTTGCACAAATAATCTTCCATGCATTTTCCAATAACAACTTCATTATCGACGAATAGTGAATGTTGTAAACATTGGTTTTAAGACATTTATAGACTCATTTTCTCACATTATTGTAATAAATCCTTAATTCTCGTCAAGGGATCTGACAATCAAGTCCCTATCTTTATTTAACATGTGCTATCCGTGTATATGTACCTCCAGTGTGTATGTTCACAGACTTGTGAACCGGATGTACAGAGTAACAGTAGCAAGCGACAGAGTCACGTTACAAAATTGTAGTTACAAATAATTAAATATCTAAAATAATTTCACAATAACTTCATCGCACAAAAATAACATAAAATAATTAGTCCTTGGTGCGGTGAACGTCGTGTTTAAAGTCATCGATAATGAGCGTGACTGAATCTCGGTACCACCAAATTTCACTCGATGATTGTTCTTCAACCTTCTTCAATCCTATGGTGGTTACAGTGGATTATGCATCAAGTTGTTATTCCACGTTCCATCGCATACTCAACAACTTACTCAATTTTATTCTATTTTGTTCCATTTCGTTTTCTGTGTTGCACGTGATAATATTTATATGTACTGACGACGTTACGTATGCCATTATGTTTGTGACGTGCGGGTCAAAGATGCCATCGTATCTTCGGGATTAATAGTACCATCGTACTATTAATTTTTTGTATATTTGTGAATGTTACAGTTAGTATTTGATAATTTTAAAGACAATTTAATGAATTAAGAATGTTTTAAGAAATGCTGTTTATTCTTTTTGAGTAATTATTTGGTTGTAATCCCCGTATGTTCTGAACGTAAACATACATTCGCACTATCGTTGAATTATGTCGTCTGTGTATGTTAGTGTGTAGTTTTGACAAAGTTATTTATATAATTCAAACCTTCACGTACCTTTGATGTCGTACTAGAAGTTCAGTCGGTCTTAGTTGATTAATAAACTGTCAAGTTTTTTTATAAAACAGTATAATAGTGCTGTTAGTGTTTAAGTGAGCACTTATGAATTATACCTGGGCGCCATATGGAATTTCGCGAGAAATATTCCATAAAAAAGAATTCTTTTGAATAATCGAATGATTAATTTTGATTGATTATAAGTTAGTAATTGATTGAGTGGTTGAATCAATATCAGGAGTTAATTTCCCTTTCATCTGTTTAATTGATTCTAACTGTTGGCGGTTCACTTATCTGAATTGTAGCCAGCTTTACTGGTTGCTTGCCTTGAAATCGCAATTCATTAACTAGCAAAAAAGAATTAATCACTAATTTAAATAATTGCTGACAATATTTGTTAATTCACCATTCATTGGTTTATTGTTCACTCTATACTTGGTTTAATTAAATACATTCAGTTTAATACAACACACGGATTACAAATCATCCGGCTTTCAATTTTCTTAACTCAGTCTGTTTGCAATAACGACTCTAACCCTAATC
Organism: Magicicada septendecula; assembly: GCA_034769895.1. Taxonomy (NCBI): domain Eukaryota; kingdom Metazoa; phylum Arthropoda; class Insecta; order Hemiptera; family Cicadidae; genus Magicicada; species Magicicada septendecula. The sequence goes on from CM068367.1 coordinate 730,573,011, forward strand.
GATTGATTATTTATAAATACAGTATTAGCTATCTCAAGGGTGACGTCTTTTAATTTACAGAATAAAACGCCACTGCTTCACTCTACAATGCTATTAGAAAACACTAGATTATTAGGTTAGACACCTTTAGTTATTGAAATTAATTAACGAAAAGTTCGTTTAATCTGGACACATTTTAGGTTAGTTGGGATAACGTTATTACATGAAATCTTGTGTCGCAATATTATAATTCCTCTAAATAAAGTTAAAACAGTGCTTAGTACTTATTGTATTATTGTTTCTTGCGTCAGTATACATGTGTATTATATTATACTGCTAACAGCTTACTCGTAAACAATGTAAATATATGCACGGTACTCCCTGACTAATAATCTCAATGATTATTTATTAACACTCCTCACGATCTGGTACACTGATCGTGGTTACACTTCACTTACTTCGCACATGAACGATATTATTTTCTTCTTGAATGACTATTTAATTGGTTATGTATGATACTTAACCTCGCCCCCCCCTCTAACACGCACTTCTAGTAAAAGTATTACTACTGATATCGATGCACTGTTCTTTAATTACACTTCTTCCTTCTTGTTGATTATAAAATTTTGATGATAATTCGGCGTGTGTTCATTGAGACATGCCGCTAGGTGGTGTTCCCTCGTCTCTAAAGTCGTTCGCGATTGGTAGAAAATGATGTCATGGTGACGTAATTCTATTTATAGCCATTACATAATGGTATTGGAAGTGTCTGATTTCAATGTTAATATTATTTGTTGTATTTATTCGAAATTCAACAAATTTATGATGCTAACGTTAATATCTCAGTTATTACAAGTACAATTCAGGTTCTACTATTAGCATTGTAAAGCTTGTTTACTTCTCTTTATTTTGACATGTCTTGGTGACAGTTTGGTCATAGTTTTCATTAACAATTCTTTATTCTAAACTAAATAAGGCGTTGTTTACAGGCATCGTCTGCTAAATATTGCAGATCCGACTATTAACTTTGTCTTATTATTCGTTTAATTATCCTTAACTTCTAATTTGAACATGATTATTTGATTAAAAAGAACACATTATTATACTTAAATGCTGTATCCTGCTGAACAATATTAATTATTAGTATACATTTGTTGATTTTCTATCACAAACTTCCATATTTAACTATTCTTACTTCAATATGTCTTTCTTATTTCTTATACTTATAACATCACTCAAGTAGTGGTGCTTTACATTCTTTTTGTCATTATTATTATTTTACTTCCCTATGCTTAGTAGGGTCTCTACCTGATTCTTACTTTTATGATTTAAGTGTGTAATTCTTGGTTTGTTATCATTCCTTTACAATGTTTTGTTCCTTGACTATTATGACATTTCTTTACATATTTTAACTTCTTATAACGTTACTTAGATACATTCAGTGGTTACATTGATTGTTATCTTCAATTTATTATAACATAAATAAATATATATATTGTCATAATTGTCATATATATTGTGTATTGTCATATATTGTTATTTATTTATTGATTGGTTTTCTTATTATCTTTTATAGTTATGATTAATCATAGTATCGTTTTTTATATTTGTCCTTTTAAATCAGTACTTTGACATGGATCAGCTATGTCCTGTTTCTATTTACAATACATGGTACAAATATCCTTCATTTCATCTCTTATCTTATTTATTTTATTTGACTTTATTCTTTAAAGGTTTTATTAAGCTCACTTAACAGTTTAATATCAGGGTGACCGAGCTTTGCTCGGTTTTCACATTTATTTATAAATATACAGATTTAAAAAAACATTATTTATTCATAATTATTTCTTTATTTTTATTAATTATTTATTTTTTGATATTTATTTTCATATATAAACATATCGATACTACGCCGTTTGCGTTTATCGACGGTTTCTGTTATTGGAATCACAATTATTTAATACTTCTTTCCATACAACGATTCTTGTATGGCGAGGATTTTCTGGTGGTAAAAGAACTTTTAAGCCACTTCGCCTTTTGACTTTGGAAAATGCTACATACAACATGCCGTGCATAAACACAGGAATTGATAAGTTAATTCCCACTACTTCAAATGTTTGACCTTGAGCCTTGTGAATAGTAACAGCAAAAGCTGCTCTGACGGGAAATTGATGCCTTTGCATAGTGCACCCAAGCTGACTTTTGCTGGAATCTATTGTAATCCTTGGAATATGAACTTCTCGGCCTGAATATTCACCCGTGATAATCTTGGCTTTAATAATGTTATTACATAATTCAGTCACGACCAATCTCGTTCCATTGCACAGCCCTTCAGAGACGTCCAAGTTTCGTAAAAGCATTATTATTGTATTTTTTTTAAGCTTTAATTCGTGTGGTGGTAAGTCAGCCATCTCAACAGAATTTAGAAATTCAGAAGTGAATTGAAGAGCTCCTTCTGGTTGATCTTTAACAGAATCGTAGCTTTTATATATTTTATAATATTCTCCAGATAGATATTTTGTATATCAGATAGATTGTACAAAAATCGTTGCGCAGAAACCCACAATTGTATGTCTCAACTCTTAGTTTGTTTATTTACAGTCATAGCAACATCTGTTTATATTATTTATAAACATCGATACTGCGCCGTTTAGGCCGCAGGTTAAAGACCTATAAACGGTATCGTTAGAGCCGTTTCCGAGAAAAAAAGGACATACATAGATTAGATTGTATGTCTCAACTCTTAGTTTGTTTATTTACATTCATAACAACAGCTATTTATATTCATTTATAAACATCGATACTGGGATTGTATGTCTCAACTGTTAGTTTGTTTATTTACATTCATTGCAACAGCTATTTTATATTACTTATAAACATCGATAAAATCTATTCTTTATGAACAGAATTAAAATTAACGTTTTAATTTCAAATAAAAAATATTTTTTTTAAATATTTGTTGCTGGGTGACAGAGTTATAACAATAGCAATTGTTGTGTGAATATTTAAACCTACATGAATTAAAATGTATAGTTAAAAGACCCTACGGTTTAGGCCTTAGGCGATTTTTGCGGAAAATGAGACCTAGCCCAATCGATTTTTAGTGTCCAAATACGCTTAAGTACCAAATTTCGAGAAAATCGTTGGGCCGTTTCCGAGAAAAAAAGGACATACATACATACAAAGATTGCTCGCTTAATAGTATAAGATGTGGGAAACTTGTCTTGTCAATTCCTCTTTGTCATTCTGTTTGTTTATGTTGTAGTGTCATATTATGCAGATAGTGGATTTACCACTGTTCACTTGAATTTCTTCTCTCCTTTCATTCTTTATTGGTTAATTATATTTACTGTTACATTCGTCCTGGTTACTTATTTATAGTTATTTTAGTATCATTTACCCTTCTGGTGTTCATTATTATTATGGAACGTTTTGTGACGTTACAACGTTAATTGATAAAATTAATACATTCTTATGCAAGGATATATTTTCAGCATCAGATAAATCATTTTGAAAAACGTTTCTTCTTTACAAATACGAATTTATAAAAAAAACCTTACTTATTTAACTTAATCAGATTTATAATTTTAAAAAGTTGTTACAATTAATTTCAATTTGTTTTTTAATTGTAGTATATGAGTAATTTTGAACTCACAGGATAGGTTAAAAGTGAGTTTCCTCAGCGGAGATTTAAATTCTTTCACATTCTACAGCAGCTCAGGAATTCTAAGTTTGCTGTTAGTACCAATCGCTAATATAATTGCAATTCATACTTTTCAATTTCATACAGTTAACTTTGGCATTCGTAAATAATGGCGTTTACGGACCGTAGACCGTAAACAAGAAAGAGTTTTTTGCTACACTGTTAGTGGAAACACATTAAAGATAGTGCTTTCAATTTCATGCAAGTTTTCCTAATATCCTAACGGACCTGTCAATATTAGCGTTAGCTGAACTTTAAATCTGAAAAACCTGGAAGCGTTAGATATGTTGACGCGGAAGTATACCTAAGAACTTGATACACTTAAGGAAACCAATAACTTTTATTTGTTTATTTATTAGTAATTATATCAATGTTCGTTCCGTTTGTAGACATTAGTAAAAATCTCTCAAAAGTCAACAAAAAAGGTCTCCGGTCAGCTGGAAAGTCCCAGAACAAGCTTAGGGAAAACTGTACAGGAATCAAGGTTTAAAGTGTTGTTGGCCAAAATTACTTCATGGACTTTGTGAAAATTATTTTATCAAAAGGAAGGAATTTTGCGAGGACTTCATTATTCGTTGTGAAGCAGATGTTCATTCTCTAGATGAGTTCTGATGAAGCATGCTTCAAATAGAATAACTAGTAAAACATCATATTGTGTTAATTGATCTGATCAAAATCCTCATGCAATTACGGAGAAGGAACTTAATGTAGCTGGAGTTCATCTTGGCGTGGAAACACAAAAAAAGAGCGTTACAATTTCTTCGACGTAAGTGTAACATGTACATGAAGGCCTACCTTGAGACGTAACGAGATGTTTTTGCCGAGCTAATGTAGGACCCAGTGTTCGGCAGCAATATGTATGATTGCAATATTGCATCTTCTCACTGTGCTCTTCACGGACACTGAGGAACAATTGAATAGTCATGTAATTTTACGTCTTGCGTTATTTCCTTTTTAGCAACCGTCCCGTCTGATACAAAACTCTCATGCTATTTTTGTCAAATTCAAATGTTCTGAACCGGCTAAGTTGTTGGCTAAAAACTCAGATGCTAAAAAATCAGAACAAAAGTTTACTGAAAGTAGGCTTATGTAATTAACGTTGTCACGAATGTGTAAGGGCAGAACTTCCTGTGATGTTTATAAACATGTAATATCAAAAAACCTTTTCTTCTACCTTTTTCCCAACTGTTTCTTATTAGCAATTGGGATACCCATTTATTTTTTTCCTTTAACAAAGTTGTATTATTGCAATTTGGAAAGTAACGGGTATTATTAAACAAAATTTGTATAATGGGTATTTTGTATTACGGCTTGCTAAATTAGAATCTAAATTAAATTTTTTTCTTATTAGATTTAAACAATATAATTCCATTAAAAGAAATCTTCAAAGACCAAACAAAAGAACGCGCGCGCGCGTGTATGTAATTAATTACACAATATAGAAAACATTCATATTAAAACTAAAGTGATAATATTTAAGAAATACATTAAATAATAGACAATTCTTATAATTTTTATAAATTGTGTGTGTGTGTGTGTGTGTGTGTGTGTGTGTGTGTGTGTGTGTGTGTGTGTGTGTGTGTGTGTGTGTGTGTGTGTGTGTGTGTGTGTGTGTGTGTGTGTGTGTGTGTGTGTGTGTGTGTGTGTGTGTGTGTGTGTGTGTGTGTGTGTGGTTGCAGAGAGTATGTAGGCTACTTCCTTTTCATCAAACCAGCGTATTTCGTAACAATTCGTACTTGTAAATAAGAAATTTATTTTCAATATAATACATCAGATAATCGTATATTCAATTGAAATACGTATTGTTCAATTTACATTATCAAAAAGAATGTCCTTGTTGTGTATAAAAGTGTTAATTTCGCTAACATACATCCTCCTCCGCACACAGTGGTACTTTGTGCGCATTAACACTCGGTTATTAAATTCATTGTGTTAATGTCGTTTATATCTCATAGCTACTGTCTGGTATAGAAAACCTGCTTTTACATTTTCTTTTAAAAGTATTACAATAATTTTCCTCTTGCGGTTATAGCTGACTGTCCCATCCACTTTATTTTGGTTTCAGAATACGTTTCTATTTTTCTCTTGCTGGCAATGATCAAAATCGTTTTTGTTTAAATTCTATTTTCCCAATGTTTTCAAAGTTGCTAATTTTCCAAATGTTTTGACACAGGATTACCCCAGCATTCTCAATTTTTAATATGTAAAAATCCGTTAATTCTTTTCATAACTTATCAAAACGTTCAGCTCTTGCCCAATTGAGATGAGTGTGGTTTCTTCAACGGTATTTTACATTCTTATTAAATCTGCGTAGGCTACTTATATTGATTGCTACTAGTTAATTCTTTACTAGACGGTTTAACGGGTTATTATTGATCCACAGACTTTTTCTACCATACGCTGATTTGTTAGAAATGCTTTTCAAAAACGCATGCGCATGAAAATATCTGAACAGTGCTTGGAGCGTTTTAATAAGAATAAAGCAGAATTTGTGGGTCAGTTTTTTTTTTACAGTGGTTGAAACTTGGATCCACCACTACACACGAGAGTCCAAACAACAGTCAAATTAGTGGACAGAAGCTTGTTGTTCAGAGTCAAAGAAGCAGGAAAATCATGGCGTCGGTGTTTTGGGATACTAAAGATGTTTTGTACATCGATTAACTTGAAAAGTGTGCAACAATAAACGGGGAATATTATTCCATACTTTTATTGTAACTATAGGAAAAAAATTGTGAAAAAAGGTCCGGTTTGCAGAAGAAACAAATAATTTTTCACCAACACAATGCACCTGCCCACAAAAGTGTTTTGGCAATGAGAAAATTAAGAGATCTATGGAATTACGGAACACACCCCCTATCCCTCAGACTTCTATCTTTTCCCAAAACTCAAACGATTAAAATATAGTAATAGACTCAATCAACGGTTTATTAAATATTGCAAAGAAAATTAATTGATTATTAAAATTTGAAATTAGAAAATTCAAAATATTCTCTTTTATAAGGTTACGCTCTGAAAACATAACATATCTTTGCTATTCAACACACATTAATAACATATAGTCTTAAATATCTAAACATATATGATGAACAAATTATAAAATTCTTTTATATTGCATGGGTGTCTGACTTTGAATCATTATTAAAGTAAAACTCATTTATAAAAATAATGTTAACTTTAATAAAATAAAATTGAATTGTTGCTATTAATATTTTAATAAAAAATAACATTTACTTTAAGAATATTTATTATTTTTAATGACGCACCAAATTTGTAAAATAAACAGAATAAAATTATTATTTTCAAAACCAATTCACAATTGTGTCTTTTACTTTGAATATTTACATTAAAGTCTTTATATTACTTTATTATCTCATATTCTGTTCTTTATGAGTTATTTGTTTAATCACAAAAATATTAGTGTTCATTTGTCACCTGCGTATTGTTGAAGTTACCGTTGCGTGTGTACGTTTGTGTGTGTGCGTCTCCTGAATGATGACAATGACGATGATGATGATGATGATGCTGTTGCGTCCTCGGAACTCTATAGCCTTTTGTTGATGATGGTCTTATCAACAACAAAACCTCCATCAATCGTGGTGTATTGCAGATGATAGTGATGATTATGATGATGTTCACGTCGATCAGCAGACGGACATAGTGACGGCGTATAAAACTTTCTTGAGTCTGACGATTAGCCAATGGACATAGTGTCCACGTGTAAAGATATATTGAGTCTGACCTCGTCCAAAACTACCGGACGTATTTACAGTAGACGGCAAACTGACATGTCCGATATTGTTTTTGACATGTTAAACTTTGTCATTTTGTGTATAGCGTCATTTTTTTTAATGATCACTTTTTAGCCTGTAACCAAAAACTTTATCTTTATGCGAGTGGTTGCATTGCTTTCGTAATTTTTCACTCGTCATTTACGTATAACACTCTCGTTAATTACTAGTTAATTATGGTAGTAATTAACTTTAATTAATATGACGTCTTTATTATTGCACTTTCCTGCAATAATTTTGCATCACCGTATGCGTTTAAATGTCCTTAATCTAATGGTATTTTTAAAATTGTGATAGGTCGGTAACAAGTAAAAAACATTTATTAATTTATTTTAATCCTGTCAATACCTGAATTAGTAATAAAAACCAATAATTCATACGTCTCCCCTAACGTAGTACAATACATGTCCGTGCTTGTTCAACACTTTCAACAGGTTCTCGCCTGCGCACGCCTGTTCACGCACAAAATTTTAAAACTATTCATCATACTATCCTTACAATAATTACTTACAAAATACTGCCCTGGGTAAATATATGTATTTTTACTATATATATATATATATATATATATATATAGTATGTAGCCTACACTATATATATATATATATATTGTGTGTGTGTGTGTGTGTATGTGTGTGTGTGTGAAACAAAATGTACAAAATACAAGAAGTATACAATACAGCCTGTGTATTTTCACAGTTTTCTTTTGTCAGCACAACCGTAGATACTCCGTGAAACACGTAATATTATTTATTGTCCACCGTTTAAGTACAATAATTTTTGCCACGTTTTCTATTCCAGCGTTCTTTGTTCCATTAATAATTTAAATCGTGTGTACTGCCAGTGGTGACAGCATGCTGACAGTGGAAATCAAAAATAAACATCAACTGAACATTTCGTTGTGACATGTAAAACAGTGCGGTTTACGGAACGTACATTAAGTATATATTTATTTGCTATGTGTTCTTGTTTATACACACGAATTTAATTCAGGTGTATTCATATGCATGTGCTTGCCTGCGCGGGGTGTGTGTGTGTGTGTGTGTGTGTGTGTGTGTGTGTGTGTGTGTGTGTGTGTGTGTGTGTGTGTGTGTGTGTGTGTGTGTGTGTGTGTGTGTGTGTGTGTGTGTGTGTGTGTGTGTGTGTGTGTGTGTGTGTGTGTGTGTGTGTTCTATGTAGTTTGTGTACAAAAGATGATATAACGTTTACGCTTAATGTCTATGGTGTGACATGGGCTTACGTGAGAGGACACGTCACATATGCAATGGAAATCCCTGTTTGTGTTTAAGTGCTCCTCAACATAATGCAGAGACACTGCTTTCTAAACGAGCAAATAATCAAACAAATTTGCACAAGGACACGCCTGAGCTAAAACTGCTTTTAGCTGCAAATCTCTGTCTGTCTGTCTGTCTATCTGTCTGTCTCTCTCTCTCTCTCTCTCTCTCTCTCTCTCTCTCCCTCGTACATTGTGCTGTGCATATACTGGCACCAGAATGTGTATATAAAAGTACATGGAGGCATTAGTTACACTGTAAGGTTATAAAGCAGGAACACAGTCGAATACCTCAGTCATCCTTATTATAATTAAAATAAAAAGACCACCACCTTCTTTCGCTGTAGAGAACAACGTTATTTATCCTTGGTAAAAATCTTGCATCACTGTTTCTACATTAATACTTCTTTACCTGACCTTTCAGTTTACTTATTTAGTATGCTCACAGAGACAATAACGTCATTTGTATGATATTTGTTGTATCACGACTACAATATGTACTCTGTCATTCCTTATCGGGTAACCGGTGTTTAGTTATGACAGTCCATTATTAATCCTGAGAGTTTATTGTAAATATTGTAACGCAACTTTTAAAACTGTAGTTTTCGTTTACAGTGGTTTTTTTATGGAGTGTGTCTTAAAAAAGTTTTCATTACCGGTACTTCTCTTATTACTAACAATTTAACGTATATACATATTATGTTTCCGTAATGGAGATCCGTATTAGCTGCTGCCACTTTCTTCCTTTCATGTAAGACTGAACTTTCCTACTGCCGTTTCGCCTTTTATAAAATTGAAACAACGAAGTAGGAATTTCGACTTTAGTCTCCGACTCTGTAGTAAGGTATTCTTTTACATGTATATAAATAGTAAAATAGTTTTACCTTTTTCTTGTCCGTCTGGTGGCCTTTATCCTTTATGTAAATCTACGCGTTTCGGGACATATGTCCCATCATCAGGAATATCCCTTGGTGAAGTTCGTCAATTATTAAAATATTAAAAACAACTTTATATACAATTTTACTCACATCACAATAAATATAAATATAAACACAAAAAATATACATAAAAACCCCCAAACGTGATGTATATTTTTTTGTATATTTATGTATATTTTTTGTGTTTATATTTGTATTTATTGTGATGTGTGTAAAATTGTATATAAAGTTGTTTTTAATATTTTAATAATTGACGAATTTCATCAAGGGATATTCCTGATGATGGGACATATGTCCCGAAACGCGTAGATTTACATAAAGGATAAAGGCCAGCAGACGGACAAGAAAAAGGTAAAACTATTTTACTATATTTATATACATGTAAGTGGCCTGGATACAAAAAACCTTGGATCTATTCTTTTATGTTATTTGTTTATATATTTATTTTAAGCTTTAAACTCCATAAAAGAACTGTATCTATTTCAGAACCTGTTTATTTTACAGTTGATCAGACCATTTTTCTTCACTCGTTATTCATGCTCTGTATCCGTTTTACTCTGTGCACATTCTTCTCTCCATCCCTTCCTTATGCAGACCACAACTTAGTCATTCTATCACACGCATCAAACCTCCTCCGCACTCTTGCTTTTACTCCAGACTTTTCGTCCTCTCGTTTCCTGTGTACATTCCACTCATCTTCGCTAAATGTCAATAAATCGTTCTATGCTTCCTTTTTAAATAAACAGTGTATTTCTATGATCATTTATCTTCTGTATCAAACAGATGAGTAGGAATCATCACTTTATCCTTGCAAAACATCGATTTTTTTAAAGCGAGAATAGAGCACTCCCCGCGCTGCACGTTCGGAGCGCGCAAAAAAAAATGTTTCGAGTTTCAAACGTCCAAAACGTGGGAAGATTTAAAAGAAATATTCCCTGGATTATATCGACAATTCCGTCGGCATGCCATGATTGTTGCCTCATCCGTACCAGCAGAACGGTTATCAGGCCGGCCAGAAGAAGAATGGTTTTAAGTTTAATGGAGTAATACAATAATTTGTAATAAAACAATATTCATTCTCGATGTTACGTTTGTGATTAACAATTTGTAATAAAACTATTTTGATTCTCGATGGTATGTTTTGTTTTTGCTTAACAATTTCTAATAAAACGATATTGATTCTCGATGTTATGTGTTTTTCTGTTTGTTCTTCGACACACTATATCCAAAGTGCGGAATCGATACCCATAAAGTATCGACCCCAAACTCTCGAGAATCGAGTACTTTTTTTTGTTTCAAGTAAAGTAGGCCTATAACTTATTTCTAAAAAAAAAGTACTCGATACTGAGTAGTATCGATACTTCGGGGTCGATACTTTTTGGGTATCGATACCGTGGCGTCCGATACCATATGAGTACTCGGTATCGATACCCAAGTCCGATACTTCGAACCCTACCTGCCTGTCCACATATAATTTTTATCGGTCCATAAATTCTTCTTAGTATTGTACTATTTTCCTTTCAAATACTGATAACTTCTATTTGCGTGATGTTTATAAAAAAAATTGTAAGCGCGTTGGTAGCAAAAAGTGGTTTAGTGCAGTAAAGCGTTTTTCGTTGGGTATTTTGTTTTGAATATTAGGCCTACTAACTTAGAGCAGAATGCTATGTTATTTAATATAGGACTTTTAATTTAATTTCTCTAATTATGTTTTCATTGGACTAATAGATTACGCTATTTTTGAACTTTTTATGAGTCTTAAATATTTTATACTTTTGCATTTATTACGGGACGAAGATGAAGGGATAGCTTTTACAGTCGTTAAGATGTTTCAGTTAATGTTTCTTTAGGGTTACAGTCAGCAAAAGATAAAAAATATTATTTACAAGGATAATATAATGTTATTATCTTGTTGATATATTTGCCTCAAATCTAATTGTTTCAGTAAATATACTAGACAAGCTGATGTTGCAACTCAGATTCTTGTAACCTAAGTAAAAATATTTTAATTCGAGTCAATTGTATTCGTCCAAACAAAAATTTTAAAAAAGTCACAAGTGTGAGTTTCGTCTACCTCGGCCAATTGAATCAGACCTGTTAGCGTCCACTAGAAGCTTACACCATATTCAGCTTACAGTCTGTATCATAAACCAATTATATTTTTATTGTCTTCACAAGCAGCCACGTTATGTAGACAAACTGACAGCCATAACTGTATAACTCACTGTACCTTAAATTAGATAGTTTAAAATCTGTAAATACATTTCTTTTCAATTCCCCTTAAGATTACAGTTTTGAAAGTAATAAAATAGCAGATAGGTTACCTCTTTGAAACCTATCCTCTGTGTTGTTAGTGAGATTATTAAGAGATTCACGTAGTGAATATTATGATGAAGAGTAAGCAATATAAAATCATATGATAAAGTGTATATGCTTTTCCCATTTTTTGAAGAGGTCTGATCGTAGGCCTTATCTGAAACCTCAGACGAAAACGTTTGCGCAAAAAGTTTATATACACTTTCGCGCCTGCACGTGTGCGTCAAAATCCCCGGATCATTAAAGTTACCACGTTAGCATTAAAGTTTCCCTTCACTCTTGTATATGTCGTTTCTTTCATATTTATCAGTGTAGTTAAATCGATTTTACATTTTTTTACATACACATTTTTACTTTTCGTGATAGAGAGATAAACTTGGATGACTTTTCTTTATCCTTCTACTAATGTTTACAGTTCATGTTCATGTTCACGTACAATCCTTTCCAATGTATACAGTACTTCCGACGTTCTTACCTACATCCTTATAAAGTTCTGCACCTCCAATTCTGGGTCTTTTGTAGTACGTTGCTAAAGTGCGTACGTTATAGGTACCAGGTGCACATTGTCCTCCGACCGCATCATTCTCACTGCTACGGGATTAAGTCTACGGTTAACATCTGAGCGATTCATGCGCCACGTTTCAACGACGATTGTTAAATAGTGTTCGACGAAAACACTACAGCTTAGTCGTTGTGATTCTATGCCAATTTATTCCTGACCTGAAAGGCTCCCTAGGTTGGAACTTTTCATAGATCAGGACTTTTCGGTAACATTCCTACGACGGCGACGTGAAGATTGTGTAGAGATTGGGAATGGAGACGTTGTATGGGATTATGCTGTATATTTTCACATTTTAAAATAATATATGTGCGCGCGCGCGTGTGTGTGTGTGTGTAATATTCTCGTAAACTTTAAACTTACATGATAATTTGTTTTTTATTAAATAATACGGAATTACCATGTAAAATAGAAATGAGCGACATGTTTGGTTAGACAAGATGGCGACTTTGGGCGCCAAAACATCGGTTATTGGACAAGAATGGCTTTGCAGAAAAGTCACAGTAGAATGACTATTCTTGGTTTCACAGTCAGATCAGACAATGGGCGAGATAGGGAAGTACATTGCGCTTATGGGTTTTACGTTCGCTACTATTACGCGACTTGAAAATCTCGAACGATAAGAATGAAGTACTAGATAAGTCTACAAAATTCACACAGTAGTAACAGTAATTTAATTCTTCACATTTTGGTGTATTTTAAATAAATTTAGCTCAAAAAATGAGTCGGTAAAAATAAAAAACATAATAAAACCATCCCACATTCGATTCAGTACGTATTAAAATATAAACTGTCCTTACGTAATGATATACATGCCATTTCAATTTAATAATATCCTTGTAATAAAAAAATAAAAAATAGAATTTCATATCAAATTAAAATTTTTTCAGTCGTGAGGTATAAAAATTAATAACGAATTATAGCCTATTCTAAGTTTTAAAGTCGTGATGCAGCGCTAACATCAGCGTAACGCAGGCAGAGGGCGACCCTGTCGAAGTATGAACAAAACATTGGGAGCTTTAGTTTCTACCCGACAGTCATTGGAAAGTCAGTAATATTAGGGAAATAATATATTATACAAATAATACATTATTTGTATGTATTAAATAATTTATTTCAATTTATGATTTTCTAAATGCTGTGAACGAGATTTGCTCTTTTAACCTTTAAATTATAACAGATGTATTTATAACGATTTCAGTAACAGTGTAATGCGTTAATTGAAACACATCATGATTAACACAGTTTGGAAAGGACGGAAATTGGATGAGCGGCAGTATGCAGCGCGACCGCTGAAGTATATTTGTTCTATTCGCGGTATATTTGGAAACCAATAAAGATATGACTTGTTTACCAATTGTTTACGATTGACTTGTTTAATGTATTAGTTTATCTTGAATAGAGAAAAAGTTTCTCGCAAGCTACTTTTTACGCCTCACGACTGAAAAAAAAACTAAAATTTGATATGAAATTTTATTCTTTATTTTCAGGATATTATTAAATTTAAATAGCATGATCATCATGAACGTGATCTGGATTACACTTACAAAAAAAGAAATTATCGTTAAATAGAAAGAACTTCTTGCGTAAGGACTGTTTATATTTTAATACGTAGCCTACTCAATCGAATGTGCGATGGTTTTATTATGTTTTTTATTTTTATTGACTCATTTTTGTCCTAAATTTATTTAAAATATAATAAAATGTGAAGAATTACATTACTGTTACTACTGTGTACATTTTGTAGACTTATCTAGTATTTCATTTTTATCGGTCGATGTTTTCAAGTCGCATAATAGTAGCGAACGTAAAACCCATAAGCGCAATGCATTCCCCTATCTCGTCCATTATCTCAACCGACTGTGGAACCAAGAATAGACATAAATTTACTGAGAAGTTAACAGACAAATCCTGATAATGGTGATGTGTGTGTGTGTGTGTGTGTGTGTGTGTGTGTGTGTGTGTGTGTGTGTGTGTGTGTGTGTGTGTGTGTGTGTGTGTGTGTGTGTGTGTGTGTGTGTGTGTGTGTGTGTGTGTGTGTGTGTGTGTGTGTGTGTGTGTGTGTGTGTGTGTGTGTGTGTGTGTGTGTGTGTGTGTGTGTGTGTGTGTGTGTGTGTGTGTGTGTGTGTGTGTGTTGTGGATAAATGTATAAATAATGAAAATACAGAATATGTTTGAGCACGGGTAGCAGACTTAAACAAGAATTATTAAACTCACTGCAGTTCGCATAAATCTTTAATTTTGTTATTATTGTATAATTTTAAAATACGATGCAACGACTATAGTAGTAGGCTACAGTTTATGTAGACTATGTATCAACGCATCAACGCAGCTTTTGTGTTGCTGAATCATAACGTTTTAGAACGATGTACGAATGGATTCCATAATGTCAATAATGTCATCGATTGTCTGTTTGGAGTTAAAAAACGTATTGCAACTATCAGAGTGGTCACAAAGTAATGTCTTTTCTGAATGTTAATCGAGCTAGAGGATATATTTCAGTAATTAATGACAACACACAAGTTCAAAAAGTCACAGTATTTTTTCATGCATATAAATCAGAAACGTATATAAACATAACATTAGAGAGAATAAACTGCGCCAGGGTAGAGTTGGCAAGTGAACACAAGCAGAAGAACAAACCAGTTTTAAACAAAAGAGAAAACTACGTCAGATGAGCAGGCAACAGGCACACTTATAATTATGTACGGTATATAAATTTTGCCTACTTTAGTCAGTGATTATTTGCATACAACGCTTACGTGTTCTTTATGGTTATTTTATAGAAGCATTACGCCAATTCAATAAAATAATTCATCGAGAACGTTTTTGAATTTTTTGTGACCTCTTCACAACAAATCCTCAACAGCGCTATGCAGAAACAAAGTAATTTCTTGATAAGTAGTTTTAATAAAGCCGTACAATAATTACTCACATCGAGGATTGTAACGTGCATTCACAGTAGTGACTTGTCGTCAACGATTATAACAAGTTTAACAAAACAATAAATAGTTAAATATTTACTTAATAAGCACTTGAATAATTACTTATGGAACTTTCTACTTGCAGCTTACTTATGATTCGTGCTTTATATAAAAAGTGCCATAAATGGTAGGAAACGCTGCCTTACCAAAGGTTTATAGTTACCGTAAATACTATAATATAAAGTGTTTTCTGGTTACAGCACGTAGATAGTACACGCATACACATTACCCAGAATACGTAGAGCTTATTATACGTTAGGCATGTGTAAGTGCGCGCGCCCGTAGTTAATTATGTGTAGCGGGAAAATGGACAGTTAGCAATGTAGCGTGCGGTCAATTATGTGTAGCGGAGAAAATGTACTCTCAATACTCACGGCAAAGGAATGCGATCCGTGTATATAATTTACACAGTTGCAAAGCGACCAAGTCATTTAGATAAAACGTTTTTTTGTAGAAGCCTTCTCTTACACCTTAGGTTGTGACTGGTTATGTAAATATTGCAATAGCTCAGTAAAATACACCCCTATAGATAGGTGTCACTGCTTTCTGAGATTCGTTTATTTGGAGATCAGACCAAACACAATGCAATGGATAACAATACGTGGTTAACCATTTTTTGTCATAGATGTACGTCGCAAATGGCAATTAGCGTTCAATTCGTTATTAAGTTATGTTATAAAAAGTAGGGTAACGGATTTGGTTTTATTGTGATTGAAATTTTAGTTTATGAGTTGTATCCAACGTAAGGTCAGACTACAATTTATACACTAGTTCACTGAAGTATGGTACATGATTTTGTAGCAAAATGAAAACGTTCTATTATAGAATTACATTTGTCTGCTCGAAAATTTGAAAATAAAAAAATAATTTATAATTTATAGCAGAGTTGTTTCGAATTGCTTGATTATCGATCATAGTTTTCAGATATTTTCGGAAACAATAGAGGCGACTCCTACGTTGAACAGACACCAGTACTACAGAAGTGATTTAGGCAAGTAGGCCACAAGAAGTAATTGTTCTACGCAGTGTCGTAACTAGTAGCTGCTCCTGGGAAGGGGGTTGAGACTACCTGCAAGGTTGCATTCCCCATTTTGCTAAGGAAAAATAAGAAGTTTAGGATACTAAAATGAGAAATTTTATAGGTTTTATAAATTCTTTGCGTCTCCAAGTTTTTGGCTTTTTCTAGTGCGTTCGTAATGTTTTTTTTTAATGCTGCAAATGCGTCATATTTACCAAATGTTATCACTGTTAAGAAACCTCTAACTTTATTTTATAAATTTACAGATATTGCAATTTCTTTTACTTCTACATTTAACAGTCGCAACTGGCTTAGAAAAGGTCCACGTTAAGTGATTGTGTAATTTAGCTGACATTTTTAATAGCTCTGGGGTGGGGGGATTGATCCCCTGATCCACCCCGTACTTACGTCACTGGTTCTACGTAAGATACCACTGAAAGGTGTGTGTGTGTGTGTGTGTGTGTGTGTGTGTGTGTGTGTGTGTGTGTGTGTGTGTGTGTGTGTGTGTGTGTGTGTGTGTGTGTGTGTGTGTGTGTGTGTGTGTGTGTGTGTGTGTGTGTGTGTGTGTGCAGCGTAGTGTCCCGTAAACGCTGCACTTTCTCATACCATTCTGTATCACAGTTGCGGGGCTGCCGGGCGTCTCTCCAACAGCGTTTATACCAACAATGTAACAGTACACACAATACTGTTGTGTGTATGTGCAAGCCACCATCGCAAATACGATTATTATTTTATGTCGTTTCCCTTGCGTTTACAATAAGAAATCATATTTCCATAATGCTATTAGGTACAGTTTAATAGTATCAGTTGGGGCGTTGGGATACACGTGACGTCCAACAGATGAGGCAGATTTCGTCCCACAGTGCAGAGGCACTCCACATATATCCCGATGAACGGTATAAAACATTTTTCACAATAAAAAAAATCAATGATTTGTAGAAGATATGAAAGGAAAATGGAAAATGAAAGCGAAAACGTCAAATTTGAGTATGAAATATATTATCTATGACGTTACTTATTCACCGTTCCGAACTTATTCCTTCTTTCTGTAACAGCGCTGTCCCTAATTACCCATACCCGTACATACAGTGCTTAAAATTTGTGTCAATTTGTAGTTAAACGTATTTGAAATTTCGAATACTTACCAAATTACTGTTTTATTGTATTCCATAAGGATACGTTGTTCTTTGTTATGAGACACCAATAGTATGTAGGCTAGCGGCGGTTGCAAAACTTACCATTGTCGGACATTTTCTATTCACCTACACAGTTTGTTTACATTAACTCTTATTAATCGTTTACATTAATTCTGTGTATTTTACAAGGCTACAATAGCTAGTTACGTATTGTGTAGCTAGGTTATGCAGTTTGTGCGTTACAAAGATTGTGTAGCTTTTTGTCCTCCAGATTGGTTTTTCTGCATGGAAGTTGTTTCTCGAAACAGTTCGTCACTTCAAAGTCCAACAACACTATGTAGCTGTAAGCCTAAACGTCCTCAAAATAACGGCGTCAGTGACGTCAGTACAACTGAAACTGAAGACAAAACGTGGCTGAGCATGCATCGCAATTTAAGCAAAAGTAAAATTCGAGATAGTCACTTATCGCGGCACGAGGGGTTCGGGCGGGGGGACCGTAGTAGGAGACAGCCGCTAACAACCGTAGTAACACTCACTAGTGATTTTACCCTACCCAAGCGTACCTGTCCGTCTTAGGTAAGTTACTCTTTGGTTTATTAGTGTCGGTAAGGTGATGGTTGTCAATGAACCATATGTAGGCCTATGTATCTGTAGTGGTTCGCTGATCGCTTTCAAAACGGATCGATTATGGTAAAAATATCTGTGTTTCACTGTAACAAGCGGGATGCGTGGTTTCTGAGTGAAGAAAATTCTGGACGCATTTTATTATTTGGAAACTAATTTATCAAAATGCAAAAAAAATTAAAATAAATTTTCAGCTTAAGCCTAATAGGTGAAAAAATATTGTTCCATTAAATTCTGTTTGAAAGCAATTTTACATACTTTTATTAAATGTTAATTTTATAAAAATGAAGTGAGTCCCTGAACAAAGAGCGCGCTTACAGTATTTTCTGGGACATAAAAAGTAAAAATTAAAATACTGCTCTTCGTAGAAATTATATCGTATTTAATTTTTCTTAAGAACGGAGGAATACGGCGTATGTGCTCAGTCAAGGTCCCGTATACACTGGTATGGGAACATACGTTGCCTTACTTTCAAGTTATTTAGAGACAATAACTATACTCTCTATGCTAATGGTCTTCAGTATTTTTATATGCTATAAGAAAAAACTTTTCTAATAGTAGATATAAAGTTAATTTACAACTTCTGTACATATAGAGTATTTTTAACATGCATTCCTACTTCTGAGTCACTTAGAAAGCTAGGTTTATTGCAACGCCAATTGACATTCGATCTGGCAGGTGAATCCTACCTAAGACGGCTTGCATGCAAGTCGTTACATTCGTCTCCATTCAGTCTCTCAAAGAAATAACAGCTTATGTGTGTTATAGTCTGTAACGTTCCCAAGTAAATTAGTGTTTTGTTTACTAAACAATATCCGTAAATATAACTCATAATACAAAAGCTGTGAAACTATAGAGGTTTTCTCTCAAGGAAAGCGCCGTGACTAAAAACTCATAACTCATAAGTCTCACGAAATGAGATGATAATCCAAACGCTGATGATTGATAAATAATATATTGTACTTGTGTGTGTGTGTGTGTGTGTGTGTGTGTGTGTGTGTGTGTGTGTGTGTGTGTGTGTGTGTGTGTGTGTGTGTGTGTGTGTGTGTGTGTGCTTGCGCGCGCGCGCCCGCGCGTGTGTGATCGACAAAGGGTGAGAGCACTGTAATAGGTAACAGGAAGGAGGAAAGAATTATGAATGTAACATACATCTGATGAATTGCTCACATTGTAGTGTACAACCGTTAGTCATTTGCATACCGATTCTGCAGGATCATTCTCTTCGTATGTTTGCTTTTTTCCGTAGAGCGAGTAAAACTGCTCACACTTAAGATATGTAAGTCAGTAGGAGCATATTAATTAGGCAAATCGCCCCAAAATTGAGTTTAACATGTGTTTCCAAGGATTTATTTCTCTTAAAAATCGTATAATTTTTATGAAATTGTACTTTAAATAAGAGAGAATAATATCGGAACGAAAGACAGAGACGTTAAGGAATGTTTGTTTAACTAGTCGTAGAATTGATTGCTTTTTTCTTTTGTAAAAACCGGAATTTATTAAAATAATTTTAGTTGAATAAAATTTACGCTTTGAACGAACATATTATTTTCCCAGAAATACATCTCGTACAGTAATTATACACTAACAAAAAACAAAGTTTAGTTAAGTCTGTACGCTATTCAAGGCACACCTACATATTTGGTTAGGGTATATGGCGCTATAAATAATAGCGAGTTGTTTGCTTAGCAGTAGCCTTGCTACCAATTTGTTTGCATTAATTATTGTCTTATTTACCTCAGCAGCGTTATATAAAATCTCTTTATCGCTGTGACGACGAAAAATTTGCATAAATGTTTTGATATCACGTGGCAGAGCAGTACAGATAATAGACGACAATGCGCAAACAATAGTCTCTATGTGGCGGCCACAAGACGTTAGAAGTGCTGAACAAAATTATCCGCGTTCTTCTTGGCTTGGGCGACCGGTGTTTCCCCGTGTGCTAAAACCTGTTTGTACCTCAACACCCCCCCCCCCCCCGCCGAACAGTCGAGAGCTGGCGAATAGTCTGTCTGCGTGCGTGACTACACGCTGATGCCCGTGGAGCTACGGGTTAACTGCAGAATACGAAAATAAATAATTTAATCATTAAAATGATGTAATATTTAAATGCAGCTAAGAAAATACACGAGCAAGCTGAAAAATAACACGCACAAATAATTAAAGTGTTGTATCATTCAAATACACGTACACGGTATTCATTTAAAACGAATAAAACGTCCATTAAACATTCATTAGAGACACTAAATGAGTACACTTAAGGTATACGTTAAGCTAAATAACGTTGCAACAAAAACAGTAGAGTAGTTAAACGTCGCCGGTAGACACATCACGCGCCCGCCCGCGACAAGCACTACGTGCCGAGAATGAAATTTAAACACGAATTTAAACTAAAATTGACAGCTATTTTTTGTAACGTTTGTCAACAATTTCGTCAGAGGACTTTACGCGCGCGTTTAGCAATCGTGATTGCCAAAGGAGGGGAGTGTGAATTACAACGTTAAACATGACGCGGGTTTGCACCGTACTCTTCTTTCATTTAAGTAAAAAAGCACAAATTGTGTGCACGCGAGTGTACTGTAACTACAGATCGACGGGAAACGATTCTCAGATTCTCCATTTTGGCGTACTAATGTCTGTCTTTAAGGAACACATGGGTCCGATCGTGTATAGACATTATTCTTTTACGATAGTATTGACTGATTGTGAAACGTCAGTTGATAAGAAAAAACAGCAATCCATAGCAGTCGCAGTCGATTCTCTGCAGTACTTTATCGTTTCTTTAATACCGCTTGTTTTTATATCATCCAAGAATCTTAACGTTTTCTCTATACTGCTGATTTTTAATTAGTTATTTATTCATTATTTTTAAAATGCCGTTTAAAAAAATGTTTTCAGCTTTCTTGCATTTAAAACCAATAATTTTCAATAGGCTATGCCACTTGCTTTTCTCGAATATAGGAAATTAAGAAGTTTCTTTAAGCAACTCTGCTTTTGAAAGACATTTTGGTATTTGCATTACAGTTTCGTAGAAACTAATTTGTCAAACAGGTCTTCATACTTCCGGTATTTACTCGTTGTGGGATATACAGTGATTTCCGTTTACGATTGTTTCTATATTCCGGATGTTTGGGACTTAGACTTTTTTATATTGTATGTATATAATATACATATACATAGGTCTGTGTGTGTGTGTGTGTGTGTGTGTGTGTGTGCGCGCGCGCGCGCGCAGGATCCTGTTCATGCACTTTATTTATGGGCAGCAAATGCATATTTCTCAGCTTCTTGGACACATTTGTAAAGGTTGTAAATGACATCACGGGTTTGTCCACTTAACATTTTATTTTTTAAACCTATTCGTGAATATAATCTACCTAAATTGATGATACATAAGACGTATCATGGACAAAAATGTACAAAATAGCATAAGAACGAAACGGAAGTAAAATTTAAAAAATAACTAAATTATTAATAGTGTTCGGTATTAAAATATCGGTATGGAGAACCATACATGACTTCCATATTCTAAGATTTATATTTAAAATCATTTTCACCGAAACAGCCAGGCTGTGTCTTACCTGCCTTTTTATTGCTGTATTAAATGAAAAATATTATATTACATTAAAATGAAAAAATTATAATTTTATTGCCTGGCAACAAAATTTTTTTATTTTTAACAATTACCATTGTTTCAAAAAGTTTAAATAAATTTTCAAGTACTTTACTCTTGTTAAAACGTAAAAGGTTGCAGGTAAACTACCCCTTCCCCTTAACCGATCTTCACCAAAATCGAAAGTCATTGAGACCTCTACAATTCAGGGACGTATGCAAAACATTATTTGATTCTGTTTGAATTTGCGGCTGTTATCGTTTGCCATAGAAAATACCCTTGTTAAAAAAACGTTGCAGGTAAACTACCCCTTTCCCTCAACCGATCTTCACCAAAAACAATAGGTCTTGAGAACTCTACAATTTAGGGCTGTATGCAAATAATCTTTTGATTCTGTTTGAATTTGCGGCTGTTATCGTTTGCCATAGGAAATACCCTTGTTAAAACATAAAACGTTACAGGTAAACTACCCCTTTCCCTTAACCGATCTTCACCAAAAACAATAGGTCTTGAGTACTCTACAAATCAGGGCTGTATGCAAAACATTATTTGATTCTGTTTGAATTTGCGGCTGTTATCGTTTGCCATAGAAAATACCCTTGTTAAAAAAACGTTGCAGGTAAACTACCCCTTTCCCTCAACCGAACTTCACCAAAAACAATAGGTCTTGAGAACTCTACAATTTAGGGCTGTATGCAAATAATCTTTTGATTCTGTTTGAATTTGCGGCTGTTATCGTTTGCCATAGGAAATACCCTTGTAAAACATAAAACGTTACAGGTAAACTACCCCTTTCCCTTAACCGAGCTTCACCAAAATCAACAGATCTTGAGAACTCTACAATTCAGGGCTGTATGCGAAACATTATTTGATTCTGTTTGAATTTGCGGCTGTTATCGTTTGTCAAACAAACAAAATTACCCTTGCTAAAAAAAAACCGTTGCAGGTAAACTACCCCTTTCCCTCAACCGATCTTCACCAAAAACAATAGGTCGCGAGTACCCTGCAAATCAGGGCTGCATGCAAAAAATTATTTGATTCTGTTTGAATTTGCGGCAGTTATCGTTTGCCATAGAAAAAAAATCTACAGACACACAGACACACAGACAGACAGACACACAGACAGACACACACACAGACACTTTTCGGAAAACGACTTTTTTCATGTTTTGAGTGTAGTAGAATCAGAATCTGCAATAATCTCGAACACGATTTTTTTTGCCATCACCATACTTCCATTCCTTAAGGAATATGGAAGTAATAATATAAATCATTAAACTACTAAAAAGTATCCAATTATTAATTACGTACATAGGAAGTAACTGTTCTGGCCTTATCACTACGATTTAACAAGTGATATGAGATGATAATAAGCACTGATAAATATCACAAATGAATCTGCCGCGCGCGCGCGCGCGTGTGTGAGCGCCCTTACATGAGTGTAAACGTGGGTGCATAGTTCCTAATTAGCTGTTTGACTGGGCGCAGTTTTCTTTATCCATCGTTGGACTATTTTGTCCGAGCCACTTTTCCTTCTGATTACCCAATGTTTCGTGTATATTTTCGCTCACATTTTCTCTAGTGTGCATTGTTTGCGTAAGAGTTTTTGGACAGGTAAAGGTTGTTTGTTTAAAAACAAATGTGGACCAACATTTCAGACAATATGAAGTAGAGATTAGAGAGATAGTCAGGTTACTATACAAGTCCTCTACAATAGTTTAATTGAACTTAGTAATGCACTGCTTCTATTTAATTATTATGCCGTGTTTAATATAAAATTGTTAATATAATATAATGTATTATTATATATAATAATATTCTGTGTTTAATCGTCATGCAGTGTTAACACTCCATACAGTGGTAACGCTGACACTATACAAGTCATAACGTGTAAGTCTAATGGATTTCCGAAAATTGTCAGTCTAACATGTCATTATTACAGATATTTTCTGCTAATAGCTAATATCTACCAGAAATTAGCTACATAACTAATTGTAAGGGATTAACAATAATAAATCGTAACGCGTTTTCACCAGACAAACGTAATGTGTTGCTAATCAGTAGTTGTGCTTGCAATTTTGGCAGTAGAATGAGTCTTAAACATGATTCTAAGTAAAATACAGTAAGCTGAATCGTTAAGTTGTAGCTTTCTGTGAATGTAGCTGGCTATTAAGACAATTTTTCAGCGTTCATCATGGATCCTAACGTGCACCTATTGTCTTCAATACGAAGGTCAAATCTGAAATTAAAACATCCAACCATACTTCAAGCATTTTTTTTTTCTTCACCGACCTCACCTGTTAAGTGTGTCTAAATTATTTCAATGGCTCTTCTACATCCCACTCTGCGGTGCAGACTACTTTGGTTACCATTTAAGGTGACAAAACTGTTGCCGTCAACATTATCTTGTCTACAGCTTCGTACATTTTCGTCAGACATTACCGAAGACGATTTCTCTTTACAATAATGGGCGTGTTTTAGTGTAAATCCGCTATTGTCGACAAGTACGGCGTGTCGTCAAGTCGTACGGTGTGTATCGCGAAATTTTAGCATATGTATCTAGGTGTAGACCTACTATTGTAGCATATGTATCTAGGTGTAGACCTACTATTGTAGCATAGGCTATGTATCTAGGTGTAGACCTACTATTGTAGCATATGTA
The DNA here is from genome assembly GCA_034769895.1 of Magicicada septendecula. Taxonomy (NCBI): domain Eukaryota; kingdom Metazoa; phylum Arthropoda; class Insecta; order Hemiptera; family Cicadidae; genus Magicicada; species Magicicada septendecula. Next base: position 730,597,598 of record CM068367.1, read on the forward strand.
TCTAGGTGTAGACCTACTATTGTAGCATGTGTATCTAGGAGTAGACCTACTATTTATTTCAACCGTAAAAGCTTTCCACAAAATCTATTTTCACTATATTTTACTATCATCGCTATATTTAATTACAATATGCCACGTGCCATTTGTTTATTACAATATTTACAGTAGTGCTTAGGATTTTGCACACACACACACACACACACACACACACACACACACACACACACACACACACACACACACACACATGTATACATACAAGGCAATAATTCCAAAGTTACGAGTCGCAAACAAAACATTTGGGTATACAGTATACGATTGTTGTTCAAAACAAGTTGGAACACTAGTGTAACAGGTTCAACATTTGCTCTGTTAGTAAAATCATAGTGGATTTGAAAACCCTTCAGTTTTCATTTTCTTTCGTCGTTAATGATCTGTTGTAAAACATTTAAATCAAAAGCAGTCGTTTGTAAACAATCGTGTAGTGCTTAATGTCCCTTTACACGTATTACGGTATTTACTCTTCTTTTTATTTCTTACAGATTGTATCAAATCGTTATGACTCACGTACGGACTGCCAGTTGTCATTACTTCTGTTTATGCCTTTACAGTCACAATAGAAAACTGTTGCATGGTTATTGCCAATAAGCTTTACCCGTAAACAAAACTTCTTAATTCCACATCTTCTGATAAAATAGCCATAAAAGAACAGAGAAACATTAACGAGATTTTTATAGTCAAGTCTCTTACCTTAATAGAGTGATCAGGGTTACCAGTGACGAATACTGTGTGTACGTAATCACTAAACCGCTTCCCTAAGGCAACACTAACCTCATCTATTGAGGTAGATAATTATACTATTGAAGTTTAGTGGTAGGTAGCATGTTTGTATGAACAGCAGCATGTTTACGCGGTAGCCCTACTTGACACAGTATATCCATTTTGTTATTTTAACAATTTGATTAATACGTACTTTAAGTGACGTAAATAATTGTTATTGTTTAGTACTTGGTTAAAAATCACTTATTTGAATGACATTGATTGAAACTGAATCAGTTAAGAAATCCGTTGTTTCTACAGAGGGATTAAGTTGTCGGTAACTGGGGATGATTCTCCTCTTTACGTTTAGCGGTGTCAAACATCTCATCAATGGAATAACTAGGTGGTGCTGCTTCGGGGGGGGGGGGGACTAGTTTGAAGGTTAGACTCCCCATTTTCCTCAGGACAAACGAAAATTAATTAGTTTTTCCATATAATTTTATAAGCACATTTTATAAAATGCGTATAACGCTATAAAACACGTAAGTTGTGTACCGAATGTTGAGTGATTGTCATTATTAAGAAAATTAAATTTAGTTTATTAATTTACAAATAATGTAATTCCTTTTATTTATAAGCTTATTTTAACACAATTTTATGAAAATCGATTGATGCATTCAAAAGTTCTCGTGAGACATCTCACAGACGTACAAAGGCCAAGTGTTCAAGTTAAAGTTGAGAACTCGCTTAGTTTTGAACTCACCGCGGAAACCTTAAAATTTCAATTTCATGTTTAAATTTTGTTAGAAGATAGTGAGACCCGTTAGATAAAACATATGTAAACATATGTATCGGTAATTATAAGACAGTATTGCAAATTAGTAATCTGAGCCTCGTCGGAGTAGTGAGTGGGGCCGTATTACAACTTATTATTTCATCGTTATAATTTTGTAACTCAACATAAACAAATTTCAAGTTTTTAAATTTTGTTAACTAACTTGTTACCTTTATTGCTAATAATCTAATTTGTACCTTTGTTAACTGAATTGATCATTATTATTAAGCTTTTTAGTCAGATGCACTTATATCTTTCGCTAATATGTTAATGTACGGAACTAAATGACTATTATGATGATAACGCAGTGGCGTAGCTAGGGGGGGCGAAGGGGGCGGGTGCCCCGGGCGGCACGAGAAGGGGGGCGGCAAACTGGAAAAATTAAACTGTACATTAAGGTGGTTCTTGGGAGTTTTCATTTCGTCTAAATTTGTCTGAAACTTTGCAGTCAACTAAACAAAGCTATTTCACATGTACTGTTAAAATTTCGGTGCGATTGGCCGTTCGAAAGTTGTTGAACAGTCATAGATGTGAGCGTGGCGCTGTCCGAAGCATAGAGAGGGCAAAGTATAGGCGCTCGTGTAACTGGAAATGTCCACGCAGAAACATTCATAGAGGTCATTTCTATCCTTGTCTACTGACGCATGCGCGAGAGTGGAACTCGCGCGGATCAGCTGATTCAGCGTCAGTTCAGAAATGACCCCTACGTGATTCCATCTCTCTTTTCCAGCCGGACGGTTTCTCAGCCAGTTCACCACCTCTATCTATATACCTCTATGGTCTGAAGTCAACTCAGTCTGGTACAGACGTGTATAGTAAGTAATAACCTCAATTAAATTCGCAATTATACTTATTTTTTGCATAAGCCGTAATTGAACGCATAAGTATAATTTACTTTTCGTTGTCAAAGTAACTTAAAAACTAATGCGATTTTCATAATATTGAGTTTAATGTCTTAAAACCTTTTGTTTGGTAAGTCGTGCCTAAATATATATATAATAATTAGTTGAGGCATTGAACTTTATTCAAACTCAAATTCAGTTTCGAATTCAATAAAAAATAATTATAAAGAGTATTCATGTATAAGATAGGTAAAATGCTCTTAATTTTTGATTTTAAAATACACCTGATAAGATTTTCGTTTGATCTTAAAAAGCGATGTACCCATGATCCATACCTCAAAATTTCCCCTCTCCCACCCCGTCTTTGAGTCAAATCACCTCAATTCTGGGCGCTGCGCATGCTCGTGAAGATGGCATTTATGCCCAAGAGGCATAAAAACGTATTTAATTAATGTATATAAAGAACACCAAATATTTTAAATAAAAAGTATATTTTTGATTAGATTCGCCTTAGTATATGATATGCTAATAACGTAGGACAGAAGATTAAAATTGTAGTAATTTTCTTATGGAATGATCAGTTTATCTGAAATTAAGATATGTATTACGTTATACTGTGGCCGTTGCTGGTGTAAATCGCAAAAAATTAGAAAAAATGAAAAAAAAAAAAACTACTCGTGAACAACCCTACATTCATGATTTTTTTTATAGAGCGTGAACATATTTTATTATAAAAAGAAAAAAAAGAATTGGGGAAAAGCACCATTTAGCCCATGGAAGGGGGGGAGGGGTAATTTTGAGGTATTTTGTTTATCACACGTCAACGTTTCAACTGTATTCGCCCGTTAACGAAACCAGTTAACGAATTAACTATAGTTGCAGTGTTCGCAGGTCATTGTCTAATTTTTTTCGGGTTTCCAGGTACTAAAACACCTACAGAATGAAACGAATCAAGCCAAGTGGTGCTCAATTTCGAAAGACAAAGATTAAAAAAATTCAGTCTGCTGAGAGTTCAAAAAATTTAACGAAAGCTTTTATTGAGAAAGCTCGAGTTTGAAAAATCAAGGAAGTCATGAAGTCGACCCACCAAATCGTGGATCAAGCTCTTCGACTGACGAAGGACACAGCAAAGACGATAATAGTGGAGAAAACAACGAGGGGGAAAAGTCAGCGACTCCAATAATGTAAATAACTTAATTGAAACTTCTGCTACTACGTCTGAATTAAACATCATTCCAGAAACATTACTTGAACTTCAAAAAAATTCTGAAGAAGGAAAGCCATTACGAGCCAACGAACATGACGATAAAAGACTACCAATAACACAGAGTGACAACTTTAGTATGGGTGTTCTGCAAGATATTGGACGGTGGCCTGAAAACATTGCAAAACAGTTTCGAGACCTAGTCGTAAGTCAAGGCACCAGCCAACTGCAAAACAAAGACAGTGTTTTTCCTTCCGATACTACTGGAAGATCCTTGAATAAGTGTTGGTTTGAGAAACTCCTTAAAAATGGAAGGAAGATTAATCGGTCATGGTTATGCTATTCTCCGTGTAAAAACGCACTGTTTTGTGTTTGCTGCACATTATTTCAACAAAAGAACTACCAGAGCCAGAGCAGTTTTAGTAGTGTCAGTGGTTTTTCGACTTGGCGTAAGCTGAATCCTCGCATCCAGGATCATGAGACTAGTGCTGCACATCGCTCAGCATTTATGGAATGGAAAGAATTAGAGCGTTCACTGAATAAAGGAGCAGCCATTGATAGCCATCTTCAGCGACAAGTTTGTGAAGCTGCTAAGATTTGGAAAGAAATCTTGGAAAGAGTAATCGCTACAGTGCAAACATTAGCTCAGCAGAACCTAGCTCTAAGAGGACACAGAGAATCAATTACTGATAGTGCCAATCCTGGGAATTTTCTCGCACTTATCAAGTATCTTGCTAAATTCGATCCTGTAATGAGGACTCACCTGGATTCAGTTTCAGGAAATCCAGGAAAATTATCTTACCTCTCCCCGGATAGCCTAAACAAAATGAAATTATTTCCATCTTGGGTGAACAAGTGCGGAAAACCATAATTGCCGCATGTAAAAAGGCCAAGTATTACAGTATAATATTTGACACAACGCCAGACCAATCACATGAAGAGCAAATGTCTCAGATCATTAGATTTGTTGACATTGATGAACAGTCAGTTGAGGTAAGGGAATCATTTATAGATTTTATACCCGTACATGATAAGACTGCTGCTGGTATAACGGAAGTAATAACATCCAAACTAGAGGAAGATGGCTTAGACCTGAAAGACTGTAGAGGCCAGTCATTTGACAACCAGGCAACGATGGCTGGAATTCATACAGGGGTTCAAAAAAGGATCTTAGAACTAAATCCAGTAGCAATATTTGTTCCCTGCGACAAACACAGCCTTAATTTGGTAGGAGTGCACGCTGCCCACGTCAACCCTCGAGCAATCACATTTTTTGGGATCTTGGAGAAACTTTTTACATTCTTCTCTTGTTCTACACACAGGTGGAGTGTTTTGAAAGAACATGTAAATATTACAATAAAAAGACATGCAGAAACTAGATGGAGTTCAAAAGCAGATGCTGTTAAAGCAGTATCTTCTCAGCTAAACGAAATTATTGCTTGTCTCGAAAAACTTAGAGACACCCCTTCAGAAACAGTTGAAACACGGGAAGATGCCGCAATACTCATCAATGGATTGGAGACATTTGACTTCATATGTTTGCTGTATTTTTGGGCAGAAATTCTCCCTGCAATAAACCACTCTCAGAAAGTATTGCAGATTGAAGGAGTAAGCTTTCACAGTGCACTGTTACTGCTGCAAACTCTTGAAGATCAGTTAGGAGATTGGAGAACGAATCTTTGTGACATAGTCATTGAGAAATCTGTGAAGAAATGTGAGGAATGGGGCGTGGAAACAGATAAGAGGCCACGGAAAAAACCTAAAATGCCTGAAGAGCATGCTGATGATGTTGTATTAAACAGCCGACAAGAGATAAAAGTTGTCTAATTGAAATTATAGACAAATTGTCAGCAGAGATGAGAGACAGATTCACACATCTTTCGGAGCTAGAAAAACGATTTGGTTATCTTTGCGAGATTGAAAATCACCTCAAGAAGGGAATCAGCGAAGAAAATTATCTGAACACTGTAAAATACTTGCAGAAAATTATCCACATGACATTGATTTTGAAAAGCTACTAAGAGACACTAAAGATGTTTTACTGTTGTTGAAAAGAGCAACCAATAATGGCGAAAAACTAAACTTGAAACCAAAAGGTCTATTGACTTATATTAATTCGATGGGTGCAGAATCATACAAGTCCCTAGCGACTGCCCTTCAAATACTTCTTACAATTCCAGTGTCAGTAGCCTCGTGTGAGCGCTCATTTAGCAAGCTTAAGTTAATAAAAAATTACTTAAGGTCTACAATGACGGAGAATAGACTTACCAATTTAGCAGTTCTATCAATAGAACACGAAACTGCATCTACATTTGACTACAGCAAAGTTATTTCCGATTTTGCAGCAGCAAAAGCAAGAAAAGTCAAGTTTTAAATTGTTTTCATCTGTAAATAATGCTATGTACTTTTTAGTTGCTATGTACTTTCAACTTTTAAGACTACGATTGGAGTATTTTTGAAAAGTAACATGTAAATAAAAATGCTCAGTTAAACACAATTCTTTTCTTTTCTGTTATCCTTCATGTGTAACATCGTTCATGTTAATGTTGATGTCATCCTTCATGTTAAAAAAGTTTAACCTCCAAACGGGTAGAAAGGCAACCTAGCTAAATTCTAACTTCCGAACTGACAAAAAGGTGACCTAGCAAAAGTTTAACCTCCAAACGAGGAAGAAGGCAACCTAGCGAAAGTCTAACCTCCAAACGGGCAGAAAGGCGGGCTAGGAAAAATGCTAACTCCTTTCTGCCCGCTCAAAGGTAGAAATTTCGTTGGCTCATCTTTGTGTCTGTTTGGAGTTTGGAGGTTAGACTCTCACTAGGTCGCCTTTCTGTCCGTTTGGAGGTTAGACTTTCGCTAGGTCGCCTTTCTACCCGTTGAAATACATATTATTCTTTATTTACTGTTTAAATAAAGTACAGTGATAAGTCAAAAAATAGACCGCCAATTACTTTTTTTTTTTCCTTGTCGGCGAGTGGCAACTGAAATGTGTAGGGGGCGGCAAACTGACAGGCCGCCCCGGGCGGCGAAAGTACTAGCTACGCCACTGTGACAACGTCCTATGCTATCGACAGACACATTAAAAATTACCAGTACAACGGTATCTTGAACGTAACCACTAGTTGTGGACAATCTTCTGGCTACGTCAATCCACTCTTTATCCCTAAATCTTTAAGATTTTCATTCAAGGCTATTCCATTTAGTTTCTGGTTTTTCATTTCATAGAGCGTGAAAATGACGTTATTGTTCATTTAAAACAAAGCTTTACATGTCTATTTTGTTGTGGAAATGTACTGCGTAGAACATTACAGTTCATAAAGGCGTACGAAGGATGCAGAGTTCAATGATGGCTTCGTCGACTTGCTTTGGGGAGAATAATCAGTAATGTAGTGAATACGTGAAAATCATTGAAAGTATTTACTCCTGTACGTGATCATATATGAACTAAAAACATTAGAAAATCCTAGTCAAATAATAATGTGTGTGTGTGTGTGTGTGTGTGTGTGTGTGTGTTTATATTGTTATTTCGCCCATAATTACGCCCCATCAACAGCCGTCGCTTACTAAACTCTGGCCCGCTGACATTGGCCATAAGTCTACTCACGACAGTGGCTCCCCTTGCGGCCTTGTCTGCAGTCTGACGTATCTGTTCCCAGAAACACAACTTACGGGCGACCATAACACCTAGGTACTTAGCAGCCGGCTTTGTCACCACTTCTTCTCCCACTCCCACGGGGAGGATAGTTGGGACAACAAGCTCTGTGATGTTCGTGATGTTCAGGTCCGCCATCCAGACATTGATAGCACGCATCACTCTGTTGAGCTAGCTCAACGTCTCTTACTACTATATTACTATAATTGCTGCCATATCGTCGGCATAACCGACCGACTCGTTAGGCAGCCATATCCTCAAAAGGCTGTTGTAGGACACATTCCATAAATCATAGACCAGAATGAACCCCTGAGCTCCTTCATCCGTGTCCGCCATTTTTCGCACTACTTCTGTGGTTTCATAGAGTAGAATACGGTCCTTCAAATAATTATTCACCATCCTCAGGAGGTAGTTGGCACATGAAAAGTGTACTCAAGTGCCCGGCGCATATCACCCACCTCACTGAAGTTAAGACGTTTTAACGTCCAAGATGACTAAGAAGACAACACACCACGAATACTGGTTATACTCCTCAGCTCTTCTGACAGCCTCGATGACGTCCTGAACGGTATCCATCGTCGACCCCTACTATCTGAAACCATATTGTCTTGGCGACAGGTTTCCGGCGTCCCGAATCGCTGGCAATAGTCTCAATGTCTTCTCAAGAACCTTCCCTGCTGAGTATAATGGCCAATAAGGCGGTGGTGCTTCCGGCTCTCCTTTGCCCTTACTATTGTGGACAAGGCACACAGTTCTTCAGAAGGAGTAGCAAACTTCAGCTGTGAGGCATGAATTATACACCCGCAACAGCAGGCGAGGACTCTGTTTCACCACCACTTTTAATACTCCACCTGGAATACTATCAGGTGACGGCGCTTTCTTATTCCGCAGGGACTTCACACTCAGTAATAATTCCCCTTTACTAAAGAACTCAATACCTCTCACTTCGTCGAAACCGGCTTCTGCTCTCGTCGGATGTGTGAGAAAGAGAGTCTGCGGTTCATGGTAACAGCATCCATGACACAAGACGATCTAAGAACCCTGAACTTCTGGGAAATTTTGTAAGACGTGGACTCGGCCATGGATACTGATGGTGCATGGCAGGCTGTCAGCCGGAAACGGCGTGTCAGTGCCACCTCCACAGAATCCGGTCGGGCTTCGCGTCGAGGCTCAACCGCGGGGCAATCCACCATGGCCTCACAACAACAACCTGACCAGCACCGGCGTATCCCGCCTCTGATTTTCGCCCGGCCTTCGGATTGGGCGAATTTCATGCGGCGTTTACACCGTTGCACTCCCTCTGGCACCTTGACTGCTTCGGCTCAAGGTGACAACTCCATCCGCCTCAACCCCACGACCGTGGAGAGCTTTCGTGTAGCGCAGAAGTTCCTCACGGACGCGGGGATCCCGTACCACACCTTTGCCTTGCCGGAGGAGAAGGAACTCAAGGTACAAGTCATAGGTATCCCAGCAGGTACCTCGCCCGAGCTCATTTCCAATGAACTCACAAGTTTGGGCTTTAGGGTTCACAATGTAACGCCTCTCTTCTCCCCCGGCAGGAAACTCGCGCGAAACGCATTCCTGGTGAAAATCCGAAAGGTGGGTGATTACCAGGCCGTATACGACATCAACATGCTATTCTACTTGAAAGTTAGGGTAGAAGCATTCGACGCCCAAGCCGGACCGAAGCAGTGTTACAACTGCCAGAGGTACGGACATTCATCGGCATTTTGCCACCACCCCACCCGCTGTTTGCGCTGTGGCGATAGCCATCGGAAGGACACTTGTCCTCTCGCTCGTGCTGCCGCCACTTGCGCCAACTGCGGGGAACCTCACCCGGCATCATCGAAGTCCTGTCGATTCTATGCTGCGGCTTTGAAGAAACTTTCAAAGTCCTCGCAGCAGCGCGCTACTGCGCCTCCCGCTAGGCCCCAAACATCAAGGCCTGCCGCCTCGGCGGCACCTACTCCAGCTGCGGCACCGGCACTTCTGCCTGCCCCAGCTCGTCCGGCGTCTACCGGGGCGCCCAGCTATGCGGCTGCAGCTGCTTCACAGCCTGCCGCACAGCCCGCGGCCCAGCAACCTACACCTGCTGCGCCGTCCAAGAAACGAACAAAACCATCTCCCCCAGCTTCCTCGCAGCACACGCCCGCTGCACCACAGCCAGCATCTACTCCAGATGTCCGAGATCCTAGGCAGCCGAAACAAAAGGCCCCTGCCCAGAATGGCATCATGTTCCTGCACCCGGCGCCCAAGCCTCAGGCGGCACCGGCGTCTGCCGCGTCCTCGGACGTGACTTTCGCCGCCCGCGTGCATGCTTGGATCAACGCCTTGATCCCGCAAATTCTCGCTGCCAAGGATGTCCAGTCCTTAATCGTTATCATTCTCACCTCCGTGACCTCGCTTATCCCTCTCGATGGCTAGGCCCTTTCGGCTGGTGGCTTGGAACGCATGTGGCGTTCTATCTCGCCGTGCCGAATTGGCCGCCTTCGTCACCGAATATGACATAGACGTCATACTCCTTAGTGAAACCCACTTAACTCCCGCTCACTCTTTCCAGCTTCCGGCGTACACGACGTACCGCACAGACCGGCCTGGCCAGAACCGGCGTGTCGCATCTGGCGGCACTGCCATTCTGGTTCACAGGCGCATCGCCCACCGCCCCCTGCCGCCTCCGGCGACTCGTCGCTTGGAGGCGACGGCGGTTGCTCTCTGCATCGGGGATCGGGAGGTTCGACTGGTTTCAGTCTACCTCCCCCCTCGAGGTGGACCACCGCCCGACGAGAATGAATGGGACGCTCTCTTAGAAGACCCTTTACCTACCATCGCAGCCGGAGACTTTAATAGTAAGCATCCCCTCTGGAACAGCCGTGTCTCTAACCCTTATGGCCGCTCTCTGTACCAATACGTTCAACGTCATCCTCATGTGAACGCTCTTGGTCCTAGATCACCGACCTATATCCCCAATCACCGGGGACCTCCAGACGTCCTTGACATTGCTGTTGTCAAAGACTTGGCCTACCCTATCGCAATAGAAGCCGTGTCAGACCTCTCGTCTGATCACGACCCGGTATTACTCACTGTTCGGCCCACGCTGGACACACCTCTCCAGCCTCCCCATCGTTTAACGAGAGTCAACTGGCGATCGTTCCACGATGAACTGGGTCGAACAGTACCATCTGACCCTCAGGTCGACATCTCCAGCTCGGAGGATGTAGACCGCTTGGCCGACTATCTTCAAGAAGTCGTCACGTCCGCTATGGACAAACACACCTATGAAGTCCCTGCGCCCAACAGACGGTCGCAGTTACCTGAAGAGGTGATTCTGGCCATCCGCAACCGGCGCCAGCTCCGCCGGAGATGGCAACAAACCCGGGACCCTGCCGTAAAACGCAGGCTAAACGCCCAATCTGACCATGTCAAGCAGCTTCTGCTTGATGCCACTGCTCATCGATGGGACTCATATCTTGAGTCTCTGGAAGTCACGCCACAGTCCGTTTTCCGGGCTGCGCGCCGACTCACTGGCGAGAAAAGGACCCGCTACCCCCTACGATCACCGAACGGGATTGTGTACTCCGCGGCCGACAAAGCAGAAGTCTTTGCCGATACCATGGAGGAACAATTTACCGTTCATCGAGGCGTCTGTGACCCCGGCCACTCGGCAGCGGTCGCAGACTTCCTATCTGGATATTTTTCCCGCCCTCCCGCAGACCCGATCGACCCGTTCGACGAGCCTGAAGTGGAAACGGCCATTAGTCGACTGCGCCCCAAGAAGGCGCCCGGCGAGGACCGTATTGGTGCAGCGGCCCTACTCAACGCCCCAGCAAGTCTCGTTTCCCTCATCCACGTGCTGTTCAATGGATGTCTCCGGCTCCATTACTATCCCAGCCCTTGGAAACGAGCCAAAGTCATCATGTTACCGAAGGCTCGCAAGCTGCGTACTCTCCCGGAGAATCATCGACCCATCTCTCTTTTGCCAGTACTATCGAAGGTGTTCGAGCGCCTCCTGCATCGCCGAATTACTCCCCTGCTGGATAATTTCATCCGGCAGGAACAGTTCGGCTTCCGCAGGCAGCATTCGACCACTCTTCAACTTGTCCGAGTTGTCACGCAACTCACTGACGCCATCAACAGGAACCATCAAACTGTCGCCGTCCTTCTGGACGTGAGTAAGGCCTTCGACAAAGTCTGGCACGAAGGCCTTCTCTATAAACTAGCCACCTCCCCTCTCCCTGCCTCATTTGTACATCTGATGCGGTCGTATCTCTGCGACCGCAAATTTAGGATCTGCGTCGACGGGACGTACTCTTCTGTCCGCCCCGTCGCCGCTGGCGTTCCTCAAGGATCTGTCCTCGGCCCCGTTCTGTACCTAGTGTACACGAACGACCTGCCAGTATTGCCTGGAGTCACGCTCTCTCTCTATGCGGACGATGCGATGTACCACACCAGTTCTGCAAACCTTCGTTTTGCGACTGACGTGGTGCAGCGCCAGCTCGCATTACTTCCGGCCTGGCTAAGGAAATGGCGGGTGGCGATCAATACGGAGAAATCCGAGGCGATTGCCTTCTCCCGTCAGCTCACTTCCCGATGCCAGACCCTCTCCCTTGAAGGGAGTCCCATCGCTTGGCAACGTACTGTGAAGTACTTGGGCGTCACTCTTGATCGACGCCTAAGCTTCAGAGCTCACGTATCCACAGTGCTCCAGCGCGCCCGAGGCGTCAAAGCCAAACTCTACCCATTCCTATCGCCTCGAGGGCCACTGCCTGTGCGCACGAAGCTCTCGATTTATCTGCTCTTTTTACGAGCCGTCCTTATGTACGCAGCGCCTGCATTTTGGACCCAACTCGCCCCCGACGTCGTTAAACGCATGGAAGCCTTCCAAGCCCTTACCCTTCGCCTTATCTCCGGCTCTCCCTGGTATGTAAAAAATGATACTATCAGGCGAGGGCTGAAGATTCCGTCGCTCGATGGATTTGCGCGAACTCTTACGTTCAACCTCTTCCATCGAGCATCCATTTCAGACTTTCCCCACCTCCAACATCTCGATAACGATGATGGACCACCACCAGTCAAACGCCGCCGCCCTCGAGCTTTGCTCGACGACCCACCGTAATTTTAAAATAAATTGCCCTCTCACCATCTGTCCACGCGCCGACCAATCGGATCTCACCACCATCCTTCCAGTCAAATCCGGTCCGTTGCAGGCCGACAGATTGGTCGAGCGTTGTGCCGGCTTTAGGTGTGCCTAGCGCCACCTTCAGTCGGCAACTTCGCCCCTCCAATCTCTCGCCTGCCTCGGTATCGCCATAAGGCAGTCTACCGGACTCTTACCGGGCTGGCGGAAGTGTATCGACCCGTTGTGGGCGAACAGATCCCGCCAATCCGTGCTAAGCGTTCGCGTAGGCTTCCCTCTCAGGCCATTGGTGGATCGCGTCAGCGGTTCAGCCAATCACAGCCCATCTCCTTCACCTCCGCCAAAATAAAAAAGGGGGTACCTATCCTCGCTGCGACAAGTCTCGCTCCAAGCATTACAGCAGCAACAGGCAGTCATCGGGCCCGCCCGGACGCTGCCGTCACTGGGGCACGCACTGTGCTGTGCCCTACTTCAACTTGGCAACTGGAAATTTTGTTATGCTGCGGCTTTGAAGAAGCTTTCAAAGTCCTCGCAGCAGCGCGTTCCTGCGCCTCCAGCTAGGCCCCAAGCATCAAGGCCTGCCGCCTCGGCGGCACCTATCCCCGCTGCGACACCGGCACTTGCGCCTGCCCCAGCTCGTCCGGCGTCTACCGGGGCGCCCAGCTATGCGGCTGCAGCTGCTTCTCAGCCTGCCGCACAGCCCGCGGCCCAGCAGCCAAAACCTGCTGCGCCGTCCAAGAAAAGGACAAAACCATCTCCCCCCGCTTCCTCGCAGCACATGCCCGCTGCACCTCAGCCCGCATCTACCCCAGATGTCCGAGATCCAAGGCAGCCGAAACAAAAGGCCCCCGCCCAGAATGGCATCATGTTCCAGCACCCGGCGCCCAAGCCTCAGGCGGCACCGGCGTCTGCCGCGTCCTCGGACGTGACTTTCGCCGACCACGTGCGCGCTTGGATCAACGCCTTGATCCCGCAAATTCTTGCTGCCAAGGATGTCCAGTCCTTACTCGTTATCGTTCTCACCTCCGTGACCTCGCTTATCCCTCTCGATGGCTAGGCCCTTTCGGCTGGTGGCTTGGAACGCATGTGGCGTTCTATCTCGCCGTGCCGAATTGGCCGCCTTCGTAACCGAATATGACATAGACGTCATACTCCTTAGCGAAACCCATTTAACTCCCGCTCACTCTTTCCAGCTTCCGGCGTACACGACGTATCGCACAGACCGGCCTGGCCAGAACCGGCGTGCCGCATCTGGCGGCACAGCCATTCTGGTTCACAGGCGCATCGCCCACCGCCCCCTGCCGCCTCCGGCGACTCGTCGCTTGGAGGCGACGGCGGTTGCTCTCTGCATCGGGGATCGGGAGGTTCGACTGGTTTCAGTCTACCTCCCCCCTCGAGGTGGACCACCGCCCGACGAGGATGAATGGGACGCTCTCTTAGAAGACCCTTTACCAACCATCGCAGCCGGAGACTTTAATAGTAAGCATCCCCTGTGGAACAGCCGTGTCTCTAACCCGTATGGCCGCTCTCTGTACCAATACGTTCAACGTCATCCTCATGTGAACGCTCTTGGTCCTAGATCACCGACCTATATCCCCAATCAACGGGGACCTCCAGACGTCCTTGACATTGCTGTTGTCAAAGACTTGGCCTACCCTATTGCTATAGAAGCCGTGTCAGACCTCTCGTCTGATCACGACCCGGTACTACTCACTGTGCGGCCCACGCTGGACACACCTCTCCAGCCTCCCCATCGTGTAACGAGAGTCAACTGGCGATCGTTCCACGATGAACTGGGTCGAACAGTACCATCTGACCCCCAGGTCGACATCTCCAGCTCGGAGGATGTAGACCGCTTGGCCGACTATCTTCAAGAAGTCGTCACGTCCGCCATGGACAAACACACCTATTACGTCCCTGCGCCCAACAGATGGTCGCAGTTACCTGAAGAGGTGATTCTGGCCGTCCGCAACCGGCGCCAGCTCCGCCGGAGATAGCAACAAACCCGGGACCCTGCCGTAAAACGCAGACTGAACGCCCAATCAGACCTTGTCAAGCAGCTTCTGCTTGATGCCACTGCTCATCGATGGGACTCATACCTTGAATCTCTGGAAGTCATGCCACAGTCCGTTTTTCGGGCTGCGCGCCGACTCACTGGCGAGAAAAGGACCCGCTATCCCCTGCGATCACAAAACGGGATTGTGTACTCCGCGGCCGACAAAGCAGAAGTCTTTGCCGATACCATGGAGGAACAATTTACCGTTCACAGAGGCGTCTGTGACCCCGGCCACTCGGCAGCGGTCGCAGACTTCCTATCTGGATATTTTTCCCGCCCTCCCGCAGACCCAATCGACCCGTTCGACGAGGCTGAAGTGGAAACGGCCATTAGTCGACTGCGCCCCAAGCGGGCGCCCGGCGAGGACCGTATTGGTGCAGCGGCCCTACTTAACGCCCCAGCAAGTCTCGTTTCACTCATCCACGGGCTGTTCAATGGATGTCTCCGGCTCCATTACTATCCCAGCCCTTGGAAACGAGCCAAAGTCATCATGTTGCCGAAGGCTCGCAAGCTGCGTACACTCCCGGAGAATCATCGCCCAATCTCTCTTTTTCCAGTCTTATCGAAGGTGTTCGAGCGCCTCCTGCATCGCCGGATTACTCCCCTGCTGGATAATTTCATCCGGCAGGAACAGTTCGGCTTCCGCAGGCAGCATTCGACCACTCTTCAACTTGTCCGAGTTGTCACGCAACTCACCGACGCCATAACAGGAATCATCAAACTGTCGCCGTCCTTCTGGACGTGAGCAAGGCCTTCGACAAAGTCTGGCACGAAGGCCTTCTCTATAAACTAGCCACCTCCCCTCTCCCTGCCTCATTTGTACATCTGATGCGGTCGTATCTCTGCGACCGCAAATTTAGGATCTGCGTCGACGGGACGTACTATTCTGTCCGCCCCGTCGCCGCTGGCGTTCCTCAAGGATCTGTCCTCGGCCCCGTTCTGTACCTTGTGTACACGAACGACCTGCCAGTTTTGCCTGGAGTCACGCTCTCTCTCTATGCGGACGATGCGATGTACCACACCAGTTCTGCAAACCTTCGTTTTGCGACTGACGTGGTGCAGCGCCAGCTCGCATTACTTCCGGCCTGGCTAAGGAAATGGCGGGTGGCGATCAATACGGAGAAATCCGAGGCGATTGCCTTCTCCCGTCAGCTCACTTCCCGATGCCAGACCCTCTCCCTTGAAGGGAGCCCAATCGCTTGGCAACGTACTGTGAAGTACTTGGGCGTCACTCTTGATCGACGCCTAAGCTTCAGAGCTCACGTGTCCACAGTGCTCCAGCGCGCCCGAGGCGTCAAAGCCAAACTGTACCCCTTCCTATCGCCTCGAGGGCCACTGCCATTGCGCACGAAGCTCTCGATCTATCTGCTCTTTTTACGAGCCGTCCTTATGTACGCAGCTCCTGCATTTTGGACCCAACTCGCCCCCGACGTCGTTAAACGCATGGAAGCCTTCCAAGCCCTTACCCTTCGCCTTATCTCCGGCTCTCTCTGGTATGTAAAAAATGCTACTATCAGGCGAGGGCTGAAGATTCCGTCGCTCGATGGATTTGTGCGAACTCTCACGTTCAATCTCTTCTATCGAGCATCCATCTCAGATTTTCCCCACCTCCAACACCTCGATAACGATGATGGACCACCACCAGTCAAACGCCGCCGCCCTCGAGCTCTGCTCGACGACCCGCCGTAATTTTAAAATAAAAAAATTGCCCTCTCACCATCTGTCCACGCGCCGACCAATCGTATTTTCACCACCTTCCTTCCAGTCAAATCCGGTCCGTTGCAGGCCGACAGATGGTTCGGGCGTTGTGCCGGCTTTAGGTGTGCCTAGCGCCACCTTCAGTCGGCAACTTCGCCCCTCCCATCTCTCGCCTGCCTCGGTATCGCCATAAGGCAGTCTACCGGACTCTTACCGGGCTGGCGGAAGTGTATCGACCCGTTGTGGGCGAACAAATCCCGCCAATCCGTGCTAAGCGTTCGCGTAGACTTCCCTCTCAGGCCATTGGTGGATCGCGTCAGCGGTTCAGCCAATCACAGCCCGTCTCCTTCACCTCCGCCAAAATAAAAAAGGGGGTACCCATCCTCGCAGCGACAAGTCTCGCACCAAGCACTCACCAAGCATCAGGCAGTCATCGGGCTTGCCCGGACGCTGCCGTCACTGGGGCACGCACTGTGCTGTGCCCTGCGAACATCGTGACATCATAACATCGTGAAATTTTGTTAATTTCTGCGGAAATATTGTGTTTACAACATTATCATCATCACCATTGTCTTCAGCATCATCAACTTCATCGGATTCTTCGCATCAACAGTGCAAAACAGTTTTTATTTAACTTGTGCGGGAGTGTTTTTGTTTCGGTGTGCTGTGCGGTCTGTGTTGTGCTCTATTGCTGCCTGTGAATAGTTCAGTGTCTGGTGATCCCTCAATCCTTGCCCAGCGTAGACGTTTCATTTCGGCTTGTCCGAAATCGCGTCGAATACGCCCCCAAATCCTCTGCCGGAGCCGCTTGTCTCCTTAATGGAAACTTGCTCACCCGGCTTTCTCTCAGCACCTCTTCCTCACGACAGTGAAATTAGTGATTGTGACAGTGATAATAGTGCAGTGGAAATGTGCAGTGTTGGGTTGGGGGACGGACAGTTCTCGCTTGTGCAAGGCAAATCTGCCAAGCGCAAGCGAAAGCTGGCCCTAACTCCGCCGCCCGCCTCAGCTGCACATCACCCGCCTAGTCATGGTAACAGCGGCACTCAGCGCGAGCGTGAGTATTCAACTACTACCCAAACTGTGTCTTCCCCACGCATTCCACCCATTGTAATTCCTGACAACAGGAATTATACACAACTTTTGCGTTCCCCATCCCTAGCTCTCCCTTCGGTCAAGGTCGAGGCGAGGTGCCAAGGCGCCTCGCTAAAGCTGGCGACCGCTACGATCCCCGACTTCCGCTCTGTTCAGGCATTCCTGACAGAGAGCAAAATCTCTTTCCACACTTTTGCCCTCCCGTCAGAGCGACAAATCAAGGTCGTTCTGTCGAGAATACCTTCCTTCACAGGAACTGATGCCATCAGGCAGGAACTTGTTGCGCTCGGCTATGCGCCGACTGCGGTAAGCGTCCTGCATGTTGGCAAAGGTGAAGATCGCCAACCTGTAAACAGCTTTCTTGTAAAATTACTGAAAGTAAGCCCTTTCGAGGAGATTTACACTCTCCAAAATCTTCTGCACCTACGGGTGCAAGTCAGGACATTTGAACCGCGGCCCGGCCCCTCGCAGTGTTTTAACTGCCAGAGGTTCGGCCACAGCAGTATCTTTTGTCATCAGCCCCCGCGTTACGTGCGTTGTGCTGAACCTCATCGTGGCTGTGATAAGCCACTGACGGGGTTCACAGCTAAATGCTGCAACTGCGACGGAGCCCACCCGGCTAATTACCGAGGCTGCCCTAACTTTATCGCCGCCATGAAACCGCAGCGACCTCCTGTGCGCCCTGGCGCGCAGGCTGGCCGTGTAGCTGGTCCTGGCCCTAACCGGCGAGAAGCATTCCCACCTCTCACTGGTTCATCTGCCAAGGTCCCGGCAGCAACTCCGGTTGCTTCCGGTGCCGCTGTCTCCCCTGCAGTCGTCGCTTCGGCGCCGCCTGCAGCGGCCTCAACCCCGGCGCCTGCCGGAGCGCCCGCACCTTCCTACGCGGCCATGGCCGCTAAATCTGTCCCACCTCCAGTCCGATCGGGCAAATCCAAGCGCTCTCGTCGTCGCCGGAACTCCGCCGGCCGACCTACATCATCACAGGTTCCACCTGTCCCAACTCCACGGGCTCGTCCCGCCCCCAGTCATCGACCTCAACCTCCCAGCGAGCAGTCAACTCAGTCCGACAGCCCAGCGCCATCTCCTACCCCTGTCGAGGCCAGTCAGGCTTGTCCTCCGGAGTCCCGGGAATCTTCTCGGGCCTCGGCGGATCCCCTGACTGCCTGGGCAGACAATCTTGTTGCATCATTGATAAGGACTCCTCGCGACATTACCACAGTGCTAACCCTGGTCTTCCAATCATTAGCTACCCTCTTTCCTCTACTTCCCCTGCATGGCTAATAGCCTGAGGATCGTTGCGTGAAACGCCTTCGGGCTACTCCCCAGACGATCTGAACTGATGACTTTCGTGACGGAGTATGATGTTGATATCATACTTCTTTCCGAGACTCATCTGGCTCATTACCATTCGTTTTCCCTTCCTGCCTATGTCTGTTATCGTCAGGATCGTCCCCTACGGCCTCGCTGTCCCCCCTCGGGGGGCACAGCTGTCTTAGTCCACAGGCGGATATCCCAAAGGCTTTTGCCTCCTCTAGATACATCTATTATTGAAGGCTGCGCGGTGGCGGTGGACGCCGGTGGATCGGAGTTGCGCGTTGTTTCTGCGTACCTCCGGTCTGGCCGGCGAACTCCGCCACCGCCCGAGGAGTGGGACGCCCTCCTCGACCATCCCCTCTCAACCATTGTAGCCGGCGACTTAAACGCCAAACACCCTTCATGGAACAGCCGCGTTGTCAACGCCTATGGAAATTCTCTGTTCCGGTTCGTCTCTGGTGACCCGGCACTTAATGTCATCGGCCCTGAAGACCCTACCTACTTCCCCTTTCACGGCCATCGGCCGGACGTTCTTGACATAGTAGTTGTCAAAAACGTTGCCCGCAACATCGAGGTCTCGTCTGTGTCGGATCTTTCGTCCGATCACAATCCCCTTGTTATAACTGTTCGAGAGCTGTCGGAGTCACCCCGACTTCCCACTAAGATTGTTAGGAGAGTCAACTGGCGCTCCTACCATGTCGAGCTCTCTCGAAGGTTACCATCTCTCCCGGCGGACCCAATCGTCACTCGTGACGATTTGGATCTCCGCGCCACAAATCTTCAGGAATTGGTCCAAGATGTCATGGATCGACACACCTACGCACTCGAGGTGAATCATTGTAAATCGGCCTTACCTGCGGAAGTACTCCACGCCATCTGGCTACGGCGCCAGCTCCGCCGCAGATGGCAAAGAACCCGTGACTCAGTCGTTAAGCGACGGTTTCAACAACAGTCCCTTTACGTTTAGCAGCTACTGCGGGACGTAAACTCTGATCGATGGGACTCATATCTTGAGTCTCTTGAAGTCGACCACGCCTCCGTCTGGAGAGCGGTGAGTAGACTGACCCGCGAGAAGAGAACTCGCAACCCGCTGGAAACCCCGAACGGGATTGTGTCTTCATCAGAAGGCAAGGCTGAGGTCTTCGCCGAATGCATGGAGTCGCAATTTACCGTTCATCGAGGCGTTTCGGACCCTGCCCACTCGGCAGAATTCCGGGACTTCCTATCTGGTTATTTTTCTCGCCTTCCCGCTGGCCCAGACCTCCCATTCGACAGAGACGAACTCGTTTCGTCTGTCTGCCGACTAAACCGCCGTCGCGCCCCCGGTCCTGACCGGATCGGGGCCGCTGCATTACAATATCTCCCGGCCTCAGGCGTTGACCTCGTTCTCGAGCTGTTCAACTCTTGTCTTCGGCTACAGTACTTTCCCCGCCTGTGGAAAACTGCCAACATCGTTATGATTCCTAAACCCCGCGCATGCTTCCTGAAAGCTATCGGCCAATCTCTCTCTTGCCAGTTATCTCGAAGGTGTTCGAGGGGCTCCTGCTGGCCCGCATCTCGCCGTTGTTGGATAATTTTATCCGCAACGAACAATTCGGGTTTCGCAGAGAGCACTCGACCACGCTTCAACTAGTCCGCGTGGTAACGCAACTCTCTGACGCCACCAACAGGCGAGCTACGGCCGCCGCACTGCTGGACGTGAGCAAGGCCTTCGATAAAGTCTGGCACGAAGGTCTTCTCTTCAAACTTGCCAACTCCCCCTTACCATCGTCCATAGTGTTTTTCCTCCGGTCGTATCTCAGCGACCGAACCTTCAGGGTGAGCGTCGACGGAACCTGCTCTGCAGTTCGTCCCGTCGCCGCCGGCGTACCCCAGGGATCTGTCCTCGGCCCCGTTCTGTACCTTGTGTACACGAACGACCTGCCTGTCTTGCCCGGTGTCACGTTGTCTTTGTTCGCTGACGATGCAATGTATCATTACAGCTCTGTGTCCCCGCGTTTTGCGAGCACCCAGTTGCAACGTCAGTTGGACCAGCTTCCGGACTGGCTACGGAAATGGCGGGTGACGATCAATACGGAGAAATCCGAGGCGATCTGTTTCACTCGTAAGTCCATCTCCCGATGCCAGCCCCTCTCCCTGGAAGGGAGGCCTATCGCCTACAAAGAGTCGGTGAAGTATCTAGGCGTTCGGCTCGACCGGCGTCTTTGCTTCAACGCCCACGTGACTGAAACCCTCTCCAAGGCTCGCGGCGTCCGAGCCAAACTTTACCCATACCTCGCGTGCCGCAGCCCCCTGGCGCTGCGCACGAAAGTTACCCTCTATCTGTTGTTTCTCCGGTCTGTATTGACCTATGCGGCACCTGTTTGGTGGTCACTTGTCTCCGCCACCAACAGGCTGGAAAGTTTCCAATCCAGAACCCTCCGTTCCTTGTCGGGATCTCCTTGGTTTGTTAGAAACAGTGTTATTCGAGGAGGTCTACGAGTTCCTACTCTCTCTGCCTTTGTCTGGTCATTAGCTGCGACTCTCTTTGCCGCAGCTGAGACCTCTTCCTTCCCTTACCTCAGGACCATTAGCACCACGCAACCACCTCCCCCTGTCCGGGTTAAACGCCCTCGGGCGATTCTCGATGACCCGCCATAAGTTTAAGCAAAATGCTTAAACCTCAATTGCATATTCACTATCTGCCCATGCCCCAGAATTTACCTGCAAAGCTGTTTCCTTCCTCCCTTCCTAGTATGCCGACCGCGCTGAATGCTGCTGCTACGCGCTATCACTGGCACGGAGGCTCTCTGCCTCGCGGGGAGCGACCGACGCCTCACGGCGTCTGCACGCGGGACTGGGAACGGGTGACATCTGTCATCCGAACCCGTTCATGCGGCAGTGCTCACTGATTGCAAAAAATTTTTTTAAATAAATAAAAATAAAAACCTTTCTCCCCCGCCTTCTCAGTTAACTGGTTGGCGGTTGTCCATTCCTGTTTTTAGGCATCAGTCGAAGAACCAGAAGTATGTATATCTACAGGCAGCCATTGGGCTCGACCCAGATGCTGCAGTCATGCACCGGGTGCAAAGACGCCCCGCTACTATGATGCTACATGCTACATGGTAATAATCATTGGTCTGTTATGAACGGACAACCACGGCAATCCCTCAAGCGAGACCTCAAGCTCGTGGCGTGGGACGCCAACGGCCTCGCTTCCCGGCATTCTGAGCTCTTAGAGTTCGTTGCCCGACACAAGCCCGATGTGCTTCTTCTTGGTGAGACGCACCTGACCCCGCATCGTCGTTTCCGACTACCCAACTACGTGTGCTACCGGGATGACCGGTCGGGTCGCGCAGGAGGGGGCACAGCCATCGCGGTGAAGGCGAGTCTTCGCCATCACCGTGTTGTCCTGCCTCAGCGGCGGAACCTCGAGTGCACCGCGGTTGAGCTCCATGGTGTTCTCGGCGGTCTACTCGTGGTTTCCGCTTACAAGTCTACTCGTGGTTTCCGCTTACAAGCCTCCACAAACGGAGCTCCTGTCGAACGATCTGGAGGCCGTCTTTGGCGCACACAGAAGGGTAGTCCTGGCGGGCGACCTGAACTGTAAGCACCCTGATTGGGGGAGCCGCTTGGTGAACCCAAACGGGGCCCGCTTACGCAGGTATGCTGATGCGGCTCGGGTCACAGCCATGGGTCCTACCGGGCCTACGTACTATCCCTCGAAGGCTAACTCCCGCCCTGATGTACTGGACATTGCCGCGGTCAGGGGCGTTTATTGCCCGGCCCACGTCTCCGTCATTTCGGAACTGTCCTCGGACCATTGCCCCATCAGTGTGCATATAGCTACCCAGCACGCTACCGTCCGCGACGAGTGGCGGGTAATCGAGTGGGAACGCTTTGGCCCGGCGTTCAGTCGCCGCCTACCTCTGCATATCCCGCTCGACACTACCCAGCATGTCGACGAGGCAGTTGCCTTATTCGACACAGCCGTAGTCTCGGCGGTAGACGTGTCCTCCCGGATGAAGCCGGGGCTCACGCCCGACTATCAGCGTATCCCCGAAGAGGTGTCTCAGCTAGCTTGCGAGAGGAATCGCCTCCGGAGACGCTGGCAGAGGACTCGTGACCCGGCTGCGTTCAACAGAGCGTCCGGCAAGTTGCGTCGCGACATGCTGGCGTTCCGTAGACGCAACTGGGAGCTAGCTGTTACACAGATGGATGGCCCTGCCGAGGACCGTAATGTCTGGCGGATTCCCAGTGCCCTAACGGGAAAGCGTAAACGCGCGCCTCTCCCCGCACTGGCCGGACCCGGCGGTCAACCCCTTGGCCGCCCCCTCGAAAAGGCAGAGTTCTTGGCTGACAGTTTAGAGCGACAGTTCGCTCCCAACCCATCCAAGAACCCGGCTTTCACTGAGCAAATCTGCCGCGAGGTAGAGCGCTTTCTATCGGCCGGTATCACAGTTCAACCGGAGCCCATCTCCCCGGAGGAGGTCTCTGAGAGGATTGTTCAGCTCAAGCCCCGGAAGGTGCCTGGCCCGGACGGAGTCATGAATTCCGCCCTCCATCGCCTTCCGGAGCGAGGAACCCAGTTCCTCTCTGACCTGTTCAATTCATGCCTCAGACTGGCCTACTTCCCGGTGAAATGGAAAACGGCAACAGTAATAGTGATACCCAAGCCGGGAAAGAATTCTCGCGTGGAAAACCTCAGACCCATCAGCCTCTTGTCCGCGACGTCCAAGGTTTTCGAGCGACTGATCCAGCGTAGGATCCGCGACCATCTAGAAAGACTAGACGTGCTGATCCCCGAACAGTTCGGTTTTTCGTGAGCTGCACTCCTCGACTCATCAGCTGATGAGACTCGTGGAATGCATTACCGAGGCTGGCTGCCAGGGCAAACAGACGACTGCAATCTCCCTAGACGTAGAGAAAGCCTTTAACCGCGTGTGGCATGAGGGTGTCCTTTACAAACTCACGGAAGTCCTTCTTCCAGATTGCTACGTTCATTTGATCGGCAGCTTTCTGCGAGACCGTAGCTTCCGAGTGAGAATAGACCACGCTCTCTCTTCGGAGAGGCGTATTACCGCTGGCGTCCCTCAGGGAAGCGTCCTTGGGCCTCTCCTGTTCTCGCTGTTTGTCAATGACACGCCCCGAGTTCCTGGATATAAATTGTCGCTGTTCGCGGATGACACTGCGGCTTTTGCCTCAGAGCCGAACGCAAGTTATGCGGCAATTAAGCTCCAGCGTCAACTCGACGCGTATGTCGAGTGGACCGATGACTGGAGAGTTGCCGTCTTCCAAGAGCGCCGCGGTAATATTCTCGCGCAAACGCAAGCGGCCTCGGCCGCTTAAAGTAGGCCCCGTCGAGGTGCCATGGATCCGATGGCAGGGTAGCCCCCTTGCTGAAGCCATCTGTGCTGCGAAGCGTTAAGCTAAGCTCCACAGATGGACCAACAGTAAGAATCCCTACAATTCCCCCAAAATCTGAAATTGCCGCAGTCAGCGGAGATGGTCCTTTTAAGGTCCACCCAGCATCAGAAGAATTTTCGCGGGCCCAGCCTTCTGCTGGTCCTGTTATTAAACCTGATACCGTCCCAGTCCGCGGCGAAGGCCCTTTTAAGGCCCGCCGAACATCTGGAGATTCTTCGTGGGACCAGCCTTCAGTTGGTCCTGCTAAGGACCACCAACCATCTACAGCTACTTTGCAGGTCCGGCATACTGCCGATCCTGCAGAGCCACCATGCATCTGACCATCCCGTGGGGGACCAGCCTTCTGCTGGTCCTTCTAAGAGCCACCAATCGTCTGTTCCTTTGAAGGTCCAGCCTTCTGCTTGTCCTCCTAAGGACCACCAAATATCTGACCCTCCCGTGAAGGACCAACCTTGTGCTGGTCCTTTTCAGGACCCTCTATCCATCGCTTATGCCGCAGCCCTCGGCGCTACGTTGTCGTCGGACTCCGAGATGGAGACGGAGGCCGGCTTCCAGCCCGTGCCTAGCCGGAAACGGCGAGGTAGCGGTGGAAGCATGCCGACGTCCCCAAAACGGACTGTCCCGGCGAAACGAGCCGTGACTGCAGAGTCGGCAGGCAGCATATCACCTTCCCCTGAAATTACAGCACCAGAACCAACACCTAAACAACCAAAGATACCGCCAATCGTCGTGCTACAGTGCAGCGACTGGTAAACCTTCTTTCGGGAGCTGAAACAAGTTGTGCCGTCTGGGCGAATCGAGGCCAAAAGCCAAGGTTCGTCAATTCGACTGCTGCCGAAGTCGATCCAGGACTTTCGGGCTTGCCAGAAATTCCTGGCCGACTCCGGTCGCGCCTTTCATACCTTCCCCCTCCCTGAGGAGAGGGAACTCAAGATTGTGGTGTCCGGGATTCCCCATGACACACCGATCTTGTGGATCTGGGAGGATCTGGCGGAGAAGGGGTTCTTCCCTACCTCCGTCGTCCCTCTCCTATCCGGTGATCGTAAGAGGAAAATCAATTCCTTTTACATAAGACTCCAGAAGGTTGGTTCCTTCGCTGACGTATATCAACTGGAGACCATTCTGTGCCTCCGGGTACAGGTTAGGGCATTCAATAGTAATCCTGGGCCTTCCCAGTGCTTCCAATGTCAGCGATTCGGCCACTCATCGGCCTTTTGTAAGATGCCGCCGCGTTGTGTACGCTGCGGAGAGGCCCACAACGAGAATTGTCCCGTTGTGAAGCCTCAACCCGCGACGTGCTGCAACTGCGGAGGCAGTCACCCGGCTAACTTTAGGGGTTGTAAACACTTTAAGAAGGCCCTAAAGAAACAGCAGCGGGAGCAAAACCGTCAGGTTGAACCTCCTCGCCCTGCTTCTAGACCCTCGAAGCGGGCGGCAGTCCAACCACCCGCCTCGGCGTCTACGGCTCTTCCTGCGGCACCTGCCGCTGGAGGAACCATAACTTACGCTACGGCGGTCGCTACGGCGCCCCCTGTGGCCCCCAGAACCTTAGCACCTGCCGGAGTGCCATCTCCTCAAGCGGCAACGCCCGCAGTACGCCCCTCACAGACCCAGCCGCCTAAGAAACGGCGCTCTAAGCGCAAAACTAGACAACCACTAGTGGTAAAACATCTATACCCGGAGGCTAATAACGCCCCTCCGGCTGCCCAGCATCTACCTGGCCAGGAGCCTGCTTCTGTTGCCCAGTCCCCTGCGACTTCCATGGAAGTCTCGCCAGCCCCCGAGCAGCCAGCTCCAACTGCCCAACCTCCCCTGGAGGCGGCATCTGCACCTTCCGCGGCCCCAGCGCCGGCTAGTCAGGCCCCTGTGGCCGGTGGTTCACCATTGGTCACAGAGGCTCAGCTGATGGCCTGGGTCAGCGGCATTGTCCCGCAAATTCTTGCTGCTCGGGATGTCCCGACTATACTCATGGCGATCCTAACATCGCTGATCGCCCTGATTGTCCCCTCATCTAACCATGGCTAGACAGTTTCGGTTCGTCGCGTGGAATGCAGATGGTGTTCCGGCGCGTTGGGCCGAACTGGCAGCTTTCCTTGTGGAGTACGACGCAGATGTCGTACTCCTCTCCGAAACACATCTTGTCCCTAATCGTCGATTCTCCCTGCCAGCCTATGCTTGCTACAGGAAAGACAGGAATGGACCCGATCGCCGCCACGCATCTGGCGGAGTGGCGATCATAGTCCACAGGCGGCACTCTCATAGAGAACTCCCTGCCCCTGAAACTACCCTCATCGAAGCATGTGCTGTGGCGCTGGATGTTGCCGGCCTGGAGGTGCGCTTTGTTTCTGCGTACCACCCGCCCGGCCATCGAGCTCCACCGCATGAGGAGTGGGACGCCCTCCTAAACAGCGATCTCCCAACCATCGTAGCCGGAGACCTTAACGCCAAGCATCCCTCTTGGAACAGCAGAACGTCAAACCCCTACGGCAATTCTCTCCGTAGGGCTGTTGAAGATGATCCCAGTGTCCTCATCATCGGCCCGTCCGAACCGACACACTTTCCCACTGCGGGTTATCCGCCGGATGTCCTTGATATTGTAATTGTCAAGGCCATCCCCTTTCATCTACAAGTCAGCGCGGTGTCGGACCTATCGTCCGATCACGACCCCCTACTTGTAACTGTCTTGCTCATCACGGTCTACTTGTAACGGTCTCACCCGATCATCCTGTTAGGAGAGTCAATTGGCGATCCTACCATGATGATCTGGCCAGGCAGTTGCCATCTGTCCCTCCGGACCCACTCGTCTCTTGTGACGACCTGGATCTCCGGGTACATCAGCTCCAGGACCTCGTCCAGTCTGCAATGGACAAGAACACCTATACTGTTCCGGTGAGTAATAAACGCTCCGACCTTCCTGCGGAAGTTCTCCAAGCCATCCGATTACGGCGCCAGCTCCGCCGCAGATGGCAGCATACCCGTGACCCTGCCGCTAGACGGCGTTTTCGAGCCCAGTCGGAACACGTCTCGCAGCTTCTGCTTGACGTAAACGCGAATCGATGGGACTCCTATTTGGAGTCCTTGGAAGTCGACCACGCCTCCGTATGGAGAGCCGCTGGCAGACTAAAAGGCGAAAAGAGGACTCGCCATCCCTTGAATACCCCGGACGGCACTGTATACTCTGCAGAAGGCAAGGCGGAAGTCTTCGCCGACTGTATTGAGGAACAGTTCACCGTCCATAGAGGCATCTCTGACCCGGCTCATACGGCCGTCGTCAGGGATTTCCTATCTGGATACTTTTCTGCTCCCCCCAATGATCCTCCTAATTCGGTCGACGAGGATGACCTTGCGTCTGTCCTAAGCCGACTGAAGAAGAGAAAGGCCCCTGGCCCCGATCGCATCGGCGCCGCTGCGTTGCAGAATCTCCCGCCTTCGGCAGTTGACGTTCTTCTTGAGCTGTTCAACTCATGTCTCCGGCTGAGGTACTTCCCCCGCCTGTGGAAAACTGCTAATGTCATCATGATCCAGAAATCTAAAAAGCCGCCCACGCTACCTGGAAGCTACCGCCCGATATCACTATTGCCAGTAATCTCGAAGGTATTCGAGCGTCTTCCCCTGGCCCGTATTCGGCCCCTAGTGGATGGTTTCATCCGCGAGGAGCAGTTTGGGTTTAGGCCGAGGCACTCGACTACTCTTCAGCTAGTACGGGTTGTCACCTGTCTAGCCGACGCCGCCAACAATCATCAGGCAACAGGCGCCGTCCTGTTGGATGTGAGGAAAGCCTTCGATAAAGTCTGGCACGAAGGCCTGCTCTACAAACTGGCGCATTCGCCACTCCCGACAACTATCATCCACTTGCTCCTATCCTATCTGACGGATCGCACCTTCAGGATCAGCGTAGATGGGGCGTTCTCTCGGGTTCGCCCTGTCACCGCCGGCGTCCCACAAGGATCTGTCCTCGGCCCCGTTCTGTACGTACTGTACACGAACGATCTGCCTGTTTATCCCGGGGTCACGTTATCTCTATTTGCCGACGACGCGTTGTTTCATTTTAGCTCGCTTTCGCCTTGGTGGACGAGCGTAATGTTACAACGCCAGTTGGCTACGCTTCCGGACTGGCTAAGGAAGTGGCGGGTAGCGATCAATACGGAGAAATCCGAGGCGATCTGCTTTACTCATAAGTCCATTTCCCGATGCCAATCCCTCTCCTTAGAGGGGAGACCCATCAACTAGACTGAGACGGTGAAGTACCTAGGTGTTCGGCTTGATCGGCACCTAAACTTCAACGCCCACGTGACCGCAACCCTCAACAAGGCTCGAGGCGTCAGAGCCAAAATATCACCTATGCTTTTGCGGAACAGCTGCCTGGCTGTCCGTACCAAACTTACATTGTATCTACTGTTCCTCCGAACAGTACTCACTTATGCGGCGCCCGCTTGGTGGCCTCTCCTGTCGGCCACCAACAGGCATAGGCTGACTACATTTCAGAACTGGACCCTACGCTCCCTCACGGGGTCCCCGTGGTATGTGCGAAATTCCGCCATTAACCGGGGCCTCCGTGTTCCCACCTTAGAGGTCTTCGTCTGGTCCTTGGCAACGAATTTGTTCGCCAAGGCCGGCGAGTCCCCTTATCCGCACCTCCAAAGGCTTAACAGCATGGAGAATGCACCGCCCCCTCGCCGCGTCAGGCGCCCTAGGGCGCTGTTAGACGACCCCCCCTAAGTTCATCACATGAACCCCCCCAGAAACGAACCCCCCAACCTTCTGGAGACTGAATTGATCACCATCATTCACTACTTGCGCCTGCCGAAACTGTATTCAATCATGCTGCGGCAGATTGGAATGGATTGATTTATTGCCAGCATCGGCTTTGATCCGGGACACGGGCTCCCGCGAGGTTGTGCAAATGCCTTCCTTGCGAAAGCCGTCTGCCCCGGTGATAAGTTCCTTCGACTCGGCCGCCGCCTTCGGGCGGTCGAGCCTCTTGTTCTCGCCAGCGTGCCTCTAAGTTTCCGTGGGTTATGTCCTCGGAGACCAAGGAGCCGCGACCAGGCGTTGTAATTGGCTGAAGCCATGACCACTAAGATCCCGTTAGCACCTGCTTTGCTGATTCGGCAGGGTAATGACCTGAGACACGGGCTCTCGCGAGGTTGTGCAAGTGCCTTCCTTGCGGAAGCTGGCTGTCTCGGAGTCATTCCTTACCGTTTCGGCCGACGCCCTAGGGCGATCGAGCTTCTTGTCCTCGCCAGTGCGTCACTACGTTCCCAAAGGCTAGCCTGAGGGGACCATGGTGTCGCGCCTCGGCGGGACAATTGGCTGAAGCAAAAGCTCAAGCTTGCCTCCGTGGTGGCCATGTCTTATCATGGACCCGCGGACTGCACCATAACTCCTTGTGCAGAGCAAACGACCGCACTGACCTGTTGGCACCTGGCGTTCATCAGGCCTTGGCCTGGACAACGCACACAAATTAGGGCGCAAGACGCCCGCGCATCATCCATCCATCCATGGGTAATAATCTTGTAGGTCAGGCACTATGGTACGATCTGTGGTACGATCTCCGTCTACCCAGAGCGTCGGAAAGTCGTTTTATTTCCAACATTTAATACAAGGAGACAGTCTTGGTAACCACTGCCGTCACGTAATGCCCCGGGAATCTGTGTGGGACATGCCCTACTCCACGAATCTAGCGTGGACAAAATTTCACCCTCTAAGCGGTATATCTTGTTCTGAAAGTCACGAGTACCCTCGTTAGGTGTGAGATAACAACTGAAAAAGGTTGCTCCCCCCCTCACACTTTATCCTAAGGAAGCCTCCGTCGCTTCCATGTCTCTGGACTCGCAGCTGGCCCGGTTCTAGAACCCAGATGACACCCGTACCAAAGTGATCAGCCCGGTGACTCCTGGTTGCGAGACTGCTTGGTAATCAGTAGTAGGTCCGCTTCTTTTTCCGATGCAAGCTGATAGAGGTCGTTTGCTGCTTTGCTCCTATGTAAGTTAGCTTGCAAGATCCGGATCATTTTGTATGCTTCTTAACTTCTTTCAGTACACTCCAGAATTTTGTATACCTTATTGAACAAGAAATATGGTTGTGCGGCTCAGAACTCTTTTCAGCGCACAGAAAACACTCCTCCGGTGCCTCACATGCCTTTGCTCTGTGATCGACGTCCTACACTGGAAGCAAATGTTGCTCTTATTTAGGTTTTTACACGTGGCCTCATCCGAAGCGCCTAAAAAACTGTGCCACAACCATTCTTTGGCGGATCCTACAATTTATCCATCCAATTTTGATACGCTGGTCCTTCATGAGCTCTGCTGCGGTCCGAACACTCAGCTGGAAATAGCCATTTTGAGTTCTCTGCTATTTGTCTGAGTAAGCGGAACTTAGAGATCTGAAGCGTATGCAGGGATCTTTTGTGAATCGCATCTTCTAATTTCTCAACAGTTGTGTGGCTATCCACGTCTCGGATCTCAATTGTAGCCTTCGGCTCAAGGTACAGGATTGTGGCGTTTCCGCCCAAGATGGTTTTTTAGAGCGTCGCCAAAAGCTGACTTATTTACTGTTTTATTTGAAACTCCGCCTCATTGACTGCATCTCGGTCTGTGTGTCTTCTGGCTTGACCCCGATGCGGATTTTTTTAAATACGGCTCCATAAGATTTCCGGTCTCTGGGCTTTAAAACCATCGCATCCAAGCGGTGTTTTAGTGGTCTCGCCTTCTTGGATGCCCATGTGGTGGCTTAACACCCTTCTTACCGATCCGTTCCTTCTGGTTTCATTTGTGGGTTGGCCTCTCTCGTTTTTTCCGCTCTTTTTACCCGATGTCCTCTTCACAAATATATTTCTTTTCTTTTCTTTTTTCCTACCCTTAAGATTCTTCGTTTTTTCTTTATTCATACTTTTCTCAGCAGGAGTCGCTTTACTGTTGGTCTATTCTGGGCTGGAAAGGCTTTTCCTACTTTGTTTCGGGGAAGGTTTCTTCATCGCTGCAGATGAGCTCTGAAGTCTTCCTCAGCTACCAGAGCCCTTAAAGACCACATCTTTCAGCCGCTTCCACGTCCTCTGTTTGTCCTGCATAACTTCCAGACACTCCTGGAGCCTTAAAAAGCCTTTCTTCACAACAGGTTCACGTCTTCGCATTGCGGTCACAGAGTAACGACGACCCGAGCCTGCTCGCCTACCGCCATCGGTTACCGGTGCTGGGGATTCGACCTCCCTGCACCGTAAGAGAATTCGTTTTTAAAACGTTCATGGTGGGTTTCTTCTTCTGGGTCTCCTTCCCATATCCGTTTCAGGCAGGACATACTCTGGAAGTATTCTAACCAATTCCCAGACGGGTCAAAAGGAAGTAGTAAAAAAAAATGGAGTCTCCTAGCCGTCGAATTACTGTAATAGCGTCGGGGTCGTAAAAAAAAACAAGAGTTGGTCAAGGAAGAGCGGCAGGACAGGTGAAAGGAAGAGCTTCAAGTTGAAGCAAAGTGAGTACCCCGGGCTTGCCTACCCGTACTCACAAGATGAGTATTTCCTTGGGAGAAATAATAATAATAAAAATATCATAATAATAATGTCTAATCACTTTTACGTAAAGATTAAATTTGGTATTTGTTACTCTAGTACAGACTCTGAGAAATCTTAAGTTTGTGTGTTAATTTCTGTCATATTATAACTTAATTACGTGACAAAAATTACCGCTCCATTGTAATGCTGTGTGTAGTATACTTGTTTTTGTTCTTCAATTAATTCAATAAGTTGTTAAAGCACAACATTTATGTTTGATAAATGATTTCATTTTTAAGCGAGTACATAAACTTCAGTCTTTTCCTTGTTCGACGTTTTCACCTGGATTAAGAGTACACATATAAACCATTGTTAGTGACAACTGCTTTAGCGCGTGTACGTACGTACGTGTATTTGTTCCCTCAGGTATTGTACCACTGGATTCGCTGCCCTTACTAGAATTTGAAATTTGAAAATTGAAACTATAATTTCACACCGTATATAATTATACTTTAAAAAAATCTAGTACCATACGTCATTAATTTTTAATTTGGACACACAGTTTTATGTAGGTTTGTACCTATTAACAGGCGCGCGCGCGTCTGCTTACTGCCGGTTAGGGTTAATATATCGTTGAACAGAATGACCTTGAATAAAGCCACGTGTTAGGTATTGAGGAAGGTAAATACGAAGTATTCAATCGCATTTGTATTAATTATTTCTTTACTTATTTATTTCTCCTTTAGCTTTCCAATACATAATGTGTACTACCGTACTAAACGCGAAATAAACAAGTGACCGGTACCCGTCAATTAGGGAAAGCCCGGTGAGGATGGGAACGTGAGTTGCGGAAGGCAAGGACGAGCACACGTGTCGGAACGGTCAGCGCGCGTGTCAAATGCTTGGAAACGGACGTTACCAGCTTGCACGCAACACTGCAGCTTGTAGCCCTATTCACTGCCTTAACATGTTCTGTATTTTAAACTAAAACACTTATTCTGTAGTTAACTAAGTGCGATAACAGTTGCTTAATTATATAATCCGGCGTGTTGCATCGTGTGTTCAACTGCTCATTACACAGAGTCGTCTACGATAAATAATCGTATCGTCCAAAAATCTTAAACAGAGTTCGCTGTTTATGACCGTCAGTTTGGTATCCTTTGCTGTACTTTTTCACAATTATTTTCTTGCAGTTTTCTCCACGGACACGTTTGGTCACAACACTGTGTTGGGAAGGTGAGGGCTGCAACTATACTATTTATTCCTTTCACAAAAATTAGCGGTTCGCCTTCCATGCACTAGATACAGGAGAAAAGAAGTTTGTGCCAATGAGGGAAGGGTGAAGGGTTCTTGTGTGGTCTCATGACAGACACAAGGAAAGTAACTACATGTAAAAACTTTCAGTTGATATCTGAAGGATAACTGTCGCTACCAAATGGGCAACACTAGCAACTACTGTAGTAATACTGCACTCCTCTCCACGTACGCAGTGTCCTCCTAGCCTAGGTTTGTCACAGGCTGGCGAGTCTGCTGCTTGTTCAGGCCATCAGTCTATCCTTCTTTGTTTCAGTCTCTACATCTAAATATCTACACCGTCAGGTCCCTGTTTTTTTCGTAGATACGAACTGTCCATTTTGTGTGATTTATCTGATGACAGCAGTTAGCATGATTTAGTTAGGCTATGTTTATTTTTGCCATTACGTTTTCTTTATGAAACACGTTGTAATTATTTAATGCTGGATACTGTTTTAGTTTTGGAGGACGTTAAGCTTACACACATTATTATTATATTTTTCACAAAGAGAGTGAAGTAGAACACGAAGCGAGTTTTAACTTCGTATCTGAAACTATTTGCAAATTTCAAGAGCAACTCTAAGGTAAATTATGTCAAATGTATTTAAAATCTACTTCTACTTTATAGGCTATCTTGTATATTTAATTGATTTTTGTAGTATCTGCGAAACGAGGCGGCTGTCCCAACCGACAGGAAAGCCGACAACGTTAGTAGCACACTTGTTCCGCCAGTAGATTGCAACTAGATGCTGTCGGTGATAAAATATTTGTTCTTCGTATTGTTTAAATTAGCAGCCATCCTTACTATTTCTTTTATGGCTAACTGCTATAATTTTTATTGTTCGACTAAGCTTTTCGTCATCACTGACATCTTCAGGTGATTTAAGGTTGTTTAAGACCTGAAGATGTCAGTGATGACGAAAAGCTTAGTCGAACAATAAAAATTATAGCAGTTAGCAAATTCATAAAAGAAATAGTAAAATATTTGTTGTTTACATGTAAACAGCAATTCAAAGTCTGTGCATTATACACAATGAAACCAGTTAAAATACTGGCCTACTTCATTTTAAGAAGGTATTTCCCAGTCACAAGTTAATTTTCTTTAATAAATTTAGTTTATGTAAATACATATATAGCCTATAAATAAATTCACGTACAACAGTTATTAATAGATTTCAAAAATTTAACAACACGTAATTAAAAACTACTCTTCGTGTGGAAATCCACTAAAGAAAAGAAAATGTTTCCTTTTTTTTCGTTTGTTGTAGACACGAATGTAAAGAAACTGTAATCTGTGGGAATGAGTTTTGTGTTGTTAATTACACAATAATTATGGCCGAAACGAACAGGCAATAACGATTTCCTGTGCTCTATTGTCTCAACATGATTTGATATCTGCGCTGAAGGACGTAATCTCCTTTTTTCCTTGGTGACCTTCTAACTGAAAACTAGTACCGACTGTGCAAGGTTTCAGAGAATCGCCAACGTGCAGGATGACGTTAAACGCTATGTACTGTACCCGTACATACTAGCGCCAGCTGTACGCCTACTACCGGCACAAATAAATACCAACTTTATACGACTGTTGGGGCCTACGTCACATATTTGGACGTTACCTGAGCTCTTGACGATGGCACATCACCTCGTATGTTAAACACTTTATGTGAGTGTTATTACGTATAAACAACGCATAAACACTTTATGTACAAAGAAAAAGATTCCTACTATTTTGAGACCGTTCAGGTTATTCCTTGTGGATAAATTTAATTAAAATAATTTGATTTAAATTATTAAATTTTTTTGTTTAAATATCTTTATATTCACTTAGTTATGCTTCGACAGCTTATTTTTTTAATTACTGTTTATTCTTAAGTCTATATTATCCTGTTGATGCACAGTTTTCAGACTACAGCGGATGTAGTGGGGATGATAATGTTGTTTTACCGTTTTCTGTAGATATTACCTTTATTATCTCCGTCAGAAAAATGTTTCAGCAATAAAATAAAACAAATAGTTTGACGTTTCGTATCAGTCAGTTAAAAATATTGTTACGACGGTCTAACTGATCGTCGTATGGTACAGTGGAAAGAAAGTTACAGACACAGACACCAATGAAGTCACTAATAACCAGCTTTAATTAATCACAAAATAACAATTCGTAATCAACTCGTACAATAATTCCGGTTAAATTTGTCCACACGCAATATTAATGTCAAATAATAGAGTTCCACACTAATTATAACACAATAACACTTATCACAATACTTCGACAAACAGTCGATCCGTGCTAAGGAAATCGCTCACTGTAAACTGACTGACACAGCCAGTTGCTGTGGTTTTATAGGTCACGCAAGTGTTCCAGAATAAAATTTCCATCCCTACTTAGGTGTGCCAGCTAATGCGTATTTCAAGTGTGCTCTTGAAGAATCTGGAACATACTTGTGTGTGCCCTTGTCTCAGTGCGGTGGGGTGGGGGGGCAGGTGGAGGACGCTCTCGGCTGTTCGAGAGGGTTCCTTAATTGAGTAACACTATACTCGATTTCTCACGAAAACGTTTTAAAACCCAGACTTAATTTACAGGACGTTAGACGAACCTACCCTCCAGAGAAACTCTTGTTTTAGTATTGCATTGTTCGTGAAAATATTTACATTTAATACGGAACCAATTACGATTCCATTTACACTTAACGTATTTCAGTAATCTATTATAAAGAGAAACTAACATTTGTTGTATGAATGTAAACAACAAATCAACAATCATCAAATCAGCAAATCATCTTAAAGAAGGTATCAGGCTACCCAGTCCCAAATAAATTTCCTTTAATAAATTTACTTTATGCAAAGACATAAATAAATAAGTACACGTACAACAGTTATTTATCACAAACACTTATACAGATTCTGTTGTTGTTTCATGTCAGTGGTTGTCGTAAGGCAACGATTATCCCCTACAAAAATAACCGTACTTGCCTACGCTTGTCAGTATTTTTATTTTACATGTTCTGCTGCTGCTAACTATTTGATTGGTCACATTTTAACTCCCTGTGCAAGGCGCCGGCCAATCATTGAGCACTTGTGCCATTTACTCTGCTTAACTGTTGTTACACTACACCAGTGAGACAATGTGCAACCAAACACATGAGGGTAGTTCCAAATCAATCGTACTGTATCGTATCCTCTCAAATACCTCAGAATTACATCGAGCATTATCATTTTGCGTACTAAATATTCCTTCAGATAATATTTACCACTTCGCCAGCGTGTAGTCGTTCTTATTACGTTTTACTGTTTGAAACTGTTACAGCTATCAACCG
Organism: Magicicada septendecula; assembly: GCA_034769895.1. Lineage (NCBI taxonomy): Eukaryota > Metazoa > Arthropoda > Insecta > Hemiptera > Cicadidae > Magicicada > Magicicada septendecula. The sequence goes on from CM068367.1 coordinate 730,633,686, forward strand.
ACTTGTTCTTGCAGCATTGGCACTGTTGAACAGTATCGTTATGGTGTCGCACATTTCGTTATAGGCATTTACAGATTGCTAGACAGTTACAACTGAAAATACACTATAACTCCCCCTCTCATGAGCTTCACTACGAAACATTATAACATATTGCACCTGCAAAACCCAAAGAATTGTTACACATACAAATGATACAAATATACATGCACACGCGCGCACCGTGACCTCTTTTTGCTTAATGGAGACACGCGCGCGCGCAGACACACACACACATTGCAGACTCACTCTCTCTCTCTCTCTCTCCCCCTCTCTCTCTCTTTCTCTCTCTCTCTCTCTCTCTTTCTCTCTCTCTCTCTCTCACTCCCCCTCTCTCCCCTGTGTGTGTGTGTGTGTTTAATACCTTTATTTTATCAGCATGCTCCATTACAAATAAAGTAATACTACATGCTATATATAAACTTATTGCAAGCTAATTCACAATACATATAAAGACAACTCCATCATTACAACAACAAAACAACAGTTACAAAGATTCAAAATAAACAAGAAAAATAAAAATCAATCAATTACAATGATACAATAAATTAGTACTACATTATTAACATGTGAAAACTGTATGTATGTATGTATGCATGATGAAGCTGTTCAACCAATACGTAAGTTAATTCATAATAATAAACGCAGACAATGATTCAAAATAGATAGACAAGCACAATAACAATGAACACTACAAAGAATCAAAATCAATGTTATTAACATATTTAATAAACTGTCTAACATACTTTGAAGTCAATTCACTTCTATTTGGAGGCCATCGTCCACCATTCCTTAGTACACTATTTTTGATAACCCGTCTTTCTTCATTCAACATATTGCACTAATATAACAAATGTTCCACTGTTTGGTCACTGTCGTTACAGACACATATTGGATCATCTTTTATTTTGAAACGATAGTAGTAGGCTCTAAGCCTGCCATGACCAGTCACCATTGTGGTAAAATTAGGAGACAGTGCAAACCTTAAGGACAGTCTGTGCTTCACACTAGGGAAAACCAACTTAGCATTCCATTTGATGTTTGTTCCCACTCACTTTGCCACTCCATTAGGCTCACCTCACGGAATTTGTTAATCATTGCACTTTTTGGTATTCGTTCGTAGCACACCATACGGCTACTGGACGCAGCTTCTTTAGCCAGATTGTCAGGCAGTTCATTACCATAAATACCCACATGTGCCCTAACCCAACCAAAATCAATTGACCAGTTGTCCGCCTTTAAACTTCTTAACTTATTCCTTATTTCTTCTATCAAGTAGTTATGATTCCTCGAGCTCCTAAGTGAGTTCAGAGTTATTCTGCTGTCGGTGTAAACAGCTGCCGCTCTCAAATTAGTTATAATATAATTTAATTCAGCTATCTTTTCCAGGGCCTTCAAGACTGCCAATTGCTCAGCCTGATTATTAGAGCACCCATCACCCAACTTATACTGCATCTCATATCTGAGCTCACCATTAACAAACAAGGCTATACCCGACCCGACCCCATTGTTGTGCTTACTGCCATCTGTATATGCTTGTACTGTGTATACTTTACTTTCATGGCTCGAGTTTATAATAACTGTATCTGCCGGATGAGGCCATACCTTGAACGGAATTACTGTGTCCATCAAAATATTAGCACCATCACAACCTCTAGCAACTCTGTAAGCACTAACGATCTCTCTCAACTTTATTATTATTGGAGTCAGTCCTGTCAAAATGCACAGAGCTTCATGCGACACTGTACGAAAAGCCTTCGCAATTTTAATATTGATGAGACGTTGCATTCTTTTGAACTTCATCTGGTTACTTTTCTTTTCTAATGCGTCTATCCATACGGGTGCTCCATATGATAAAAGGGGGAGAATTGCCCCCTTATATATTGTTTTAAGTGCCTCATGTCCCAACCCCCAGTTTAATTTTGCAGATCTTGATAGCATATGAATCAGTTTTGTACACCTCTTGACCACATACTGGATATGCTCATTAAAATTGAATTTTGTGTCAATAATGAAACCCAAATATTTTAACTTATTAACTTGTTGAAGTTTTTTAGAATTAAGGTAAATGCTTAATTCTGAATTCTGAAGTCTTTTACGAGAAATCAAGAGTATTTTTGATTTTTGTTCGTTAAAAGAAACTTTGTTTTTTTGTAGCCCACTTTGAAATTTTGACCATCTCTAAATTGGCATAATTTTCAGCTTCTAAGAGAGACTTTCCACTTGTTAACACAATTAAATCATCTGCAAAAGCTATAACTTTTGTACGTTTAGTGAAGTCTAAATTGAGCAACGAGTTATACTGTATGTTCCAAAATCCTGGCCCACAACAAGATCCCTGAGGACAACCTTCACTGACATCCCTCTCCACTGATGTATTGTGAGTAGATAGACTTGCCGTTCGTTCACCAAAGTAACTTTGTGAGAGACAATACAAGTTCCTAGGACACTCGAATTGTTTAAGAGTATTCAAAATACACGGCCACCACGCTGCATCAAAAGCGCCCTGGACATCAAGACTAACGAGAACAACAACTCCTTTATCCACCAAACATCTTTCAACAAATTCCTTAACTGCCATAGCTGCATCCACTGTACTTTTCTGGGGTGTAAATCCATACTGATTAGACTGCATTAAATCTTTAGAAAACACGTGGTGCATAATTTTGTTTATAAGTAGTTTTTCCAATACTTTCGCTCCTACAGTCAATAAACTGATAGGGCGAAACTTCGAAACTTCAGTACTGTTCTCCCTGCCCGGCTTAACTATTGGCACTATTTTTGCTCTTTTCCATAACTTAGGAAAGACACCTCTTCTCAGACACTCATTATAGATTGCTGTTACAAACCGAGGAAATTTCATAAAACCCGCAATAAAATGCCACTTGTTATTCCATCCTCACCAGGACACTTCTGAGGGTTCATGTTTTCCAAAACTCGCAAAACTTCTTTCTGTGAAAACTCTCAGTCATCTTGTACACTTATTGGATCCTTAATCTGATTCCTAAAATGCCTATGATACTCATTATCCATTATGCCGTCATCCACGGGAATAAAGTATTCCGACATACAATTCATAGTACCTTCCAAATCAGTTGTGAAGGAGCCATCGGGTTTTTGCAAAGTTGTTAAAGTGGAACACTTTCTCATTTTTCCAGCTGCAAAGCGATAAACCGCATTCCAGGGATTCACAGATGTTGCTAAATTACAATATTGTTTCCAAGAATGTATTTTTTCTCTTCTAATATTTGATTGATACTTCTTTTTTTCCTCAAAATCAGGGGTGCCCACAGGGGGGATCATAGCGCAAGTTGCGCATTGAGAATTTTTGGGGGGAATTTTTCGGGTGTATTTTAAGGATTTTTGGGGGGGATTTTTTCAAGAATAACATTTTAAATCCAACATTGATGGAAATTTTTACCGTGTTTGTGCAACAAACTAAGCTATTAGTAAAAAACTAAAGCAATTGCATATCTTTATGATTGTTTTAACGAACTGGCGGCATAAATGTCTCTACCAGTACAACTAGTAGTAAATTTTGTTTTGGAATTTGGAAAACTGACCCTGGCAGCCTGCACCTATCAATGAGTCAGAGGGTCCGTGAATAGAATGTAAAAATGTGTGCGTGTGCTAACCTTTCGGCTCTACCTAATCTGACAGTGATGTACCGAATATTGTTATCTCTTGCCGTGACCAGCTGCTCTGCAGAGAGAACGATGAGCCGTTTGAAAATAGTGAAAAATCGGCTTCGGAACAGCATTGGAGACTCTTGGCTGTCAAGTTTGTTGATTCTATCCTGTGAAAACAACGTACTGAGCCAGATACAAAACGAAGAAATCATTAACAAATTTGCAACCACAAGTGTACAAAGAAAAATGGGGGAGAGTGCTGAGACTTTTGGGGGGGATTTGCGCATTGGGCCTTGGGGGGGATGGGCACCCCTGCTCAAAGTAGTACATTTTTCGACATTCTCTCAGGGCATTGTCGTTTCTAGTCCTTTGGTATCTTCTTCTTAATGCATTCATTCTTTTACGCATGACTGTGAGTGTATCTGACCACCACGGAACCGATCTGCCTCCAACAGTCTTCTGTAATGTTGTAAGCTTCTTAAGTCTTGTCACATGCTGTCTTTATGGTATCCTCAAAATTTTTCACGACTTGATCCATATCTTGTACCTCCGAAACCTTATACTGTAATACAATGTCCAGACTTATAGTGTGTGTGTGTGTGTGTGTGTGTGTGTGTGCGCGCGCGCGCGCGCGCGCGTTATTTCTGGCGTTTGAAAGCACGTTGACCTGTAAAGACGCCAATCACTGATTGACAGTTAAAATTATCAGAAATAATAACTGAGAGACTATACACTTTGTGTCACATTTAAATGCTTACTTTCATCAAAACTGGCATAATGACGTGTATAATCCGTTCAGTGGAACGGTTAACTTTTCCTACAGTGATCGTTACTCTCTATCCGTACTTAGAAATTTTATATAACAAAATAATTCTTCAAAAACGTGCAGTGAAGTTAGCAGGCACATGATCTTTAAGTAGGCCTACACTTTCTACTTGTGAGCGCTTTTTACTGCTTTTTATCGATTGGTTTGTCAATCAAATCTCAAGTTTTATCACACACCATGACCTGTACCGGCGAGATGTTCACGAAATGTGAGAGAGGCATGTACATGTAGGCCTACTCGACAGTCTCTGTTAGTGAGCCTTACACCTTTCAGATATTTTCAACAATATATTTATCAACAAAGAAGTCAGTGTAATTTCAAACGATGTCGTTTTTGAAGAGTTTATACAGCAATACTCGTATTAAACGGAGCTTAACATCATCTTCAAAGTAATACACGGACACGTGGGAAATATTAATGACTGAGAAAACCCGTAAATCTCCACCAACGTTTAACAGTTGAGACGTAGCTCCACTAACAACCACAAGAGATGTAGGCCTACGTTCTTTTGGAATGTAACAAGGTCTCTCTGACTGTAATGTGTATCTCCTTAAGCAAGATCAGTTTATCCTACGATTGTTTATCCTATCACTGGTGTTGTCACTTTCTGAATCCCCCCTCCCGATGGTATATATAATCTACAATTATCTTTTATGTTATTGTTAAAAATTCTGCGTGTATCAAATATCGTACCTTGTGTAACCAATATACAACCGTAGACTAATAATTATCAGACGCCTCCCTACTAGAGTTAGATCGAAAACGAAAACGGAAGTAAGTTTTTATTGGACACACGCCGTACGGTGTGAATAATCGTGCAGCAACTGATGTGCTTCTGTAAGTTGTAAACAATTATTATTACGCAACGCGTTGTCAGATTATGAGCAATTAGTGGAACATGTGCGTCATCGTTCCCACGGAAGGCGGCAGAGTGCGATTCGGCAGCTTTTATCGTGCATTAATGGTTTATGGTTAAGATGGCAGTGGTAGTGCTAGTACAGCACGACTTGCACATAAATCGCATTACGTACGATTGGTTGCCACGGGTACACTTCAGTCACGTACCGCCTGTTCTACCTTACGTTACGTTACACGCTGTTCATTCCAATGCCATATACCGTATCTGAATGACATACAAAAAACTGAGCTCTTCTCATCGCGTGTTGTGGTTCAATTGTCCGTCCGACATACAGTTTGTGGAACTATACAAAAGTCTGACAGTGTTGTTATGAAGTGACCTTGCCTTCGTCTCTGTTGTTTGGTAAATCCGTGTTCATTGTTAAGGAAACCGTATTTCAAAATGGTTGACGCAGAACATCTTTACATGGGCCACAACCGAAGGCTGTCGTGTTTATTTCCTGAAATACCAAAAAACTACACAGGAATCGCTCCCAGACGCTGTTGTAAGTATATATGTACACACATAATTCATTTATAAGTAATTGTAATGACGGTATGTTACTGTGCGCCCGTGCGTATTAGTATGTGTGTGTGCGCGCGCGCGGGTGTGTCCATGTACGCGCGTCGACTACTCTGGACAGACAAGAATGGCCACGTGAGTCTGCACCAGTATGATTCGCTGACACAACCACGTTGTACCGAATCCGACACGCATCGTTGTGATATCGTCAAAACATGATATTATCATTTAAATTTTTTTTTCATGTCGATTATTCACGTTATTCGCGTATAATTTTGTGGTGTTATGTGAGAAAAATTAATATCTTAATTTAATTGCTTCAGTCATTTTTATAGTTCAAACAATTATAAGTTCATAAGCGTTTAGTTGGTGCGTTGCTGAATTAGTAAATCAGTAGCCTACACAAACGTACTCATTAAATATATATATATATATATATATATATATATATATATATATATATATATATATATCTGATAGCTGAGCCGGACCTTATAATGTATATTTATATTTTATAATTTTAACGTTGTCTCAGATATTTAAATAATGAAAAGTTATTATGGCCTATAAAACTGCAATCGTAAACAATAATTCCGTAAAATCTTTTGTTGAACCCTACTGAAAAGTTAATTTTCATTTTTCTTACTTGCATGGTTGAAACTGTGACAACTATTACAATGACTACGCAATTTAAAAATACCGAGTTTTTATTTTGAATTCCTCGTAACTTTAATAGCCTCTTAGACTTTTACAATTTTCTTAAAATTTTGAGTTTCGCTTTTGTCCCATAGCGCCCTTAAAGTTAAAAAATTTTCATAGTAAACGCTATTTCAGATTTAGGTTAAAATTCGCTTTCCTCTGACACCCAGCTGGTTTTTTTGAAAGTTTCGATTTGTTTTTTGGACCCTAGTTCCTAAAATTTTTAAATTTCTAAAACTGTATACTATATTTCGATTTTGGTGAAAATTCTCTTTACTGTGATATCCCACGTGGATTTTTGCGGTTTTGTCAAACTTTTGACCCACATTTTGGGCCCTGTGTCATAGAATTAAGAAATTTTCAAAAATAAACTCTACAATCAGATTTTGGTTAAAATCCTCTTTAATTTGATACATCATATGCTTTTTTGCGATTATTTCATAATTTTTACTCTCTCAGAATTTCGCATCCTGACCCCCATAAGCACTACTAGTAACATAGTTTCAAATACAACTTTTAAAGCTAACCAAAAGCTTTTTTGTTCTTAGATAAACCTAAGTACAATATTTTAGCCATTAATATAACAACGTAAATATAGTTCTGCGATTAACTCGAATATAATATTAAAAATTTTAGTTGGGAGTAGTAATAGACGAGTGATCGTGATGTAAGACCAATTTTTACGAAAACCCCACAAAAACTTTACTGCATGCAACAATAAGGTAACTAAATTATTAATGTATTCTCTGTGTGTGTGACATCATATGCAGGCGCCTAAGATACTGTGTGCATACCACGATATTATACCACTCCATCACTAAATATATGTTTACTGAACTACAAAGGCAAGTATCCAGCGTGACACCCTCCACAAGCGGTCGTCTTATACAGAATTATATAGCTGTTCTAACTCCTTGCCGTTAGAGATTAAATTACAGGAGTTTGTTGCTGACACTGATATTAGGTTAATATTTGCTGATGAAAAACTGGAAAGCTGTTTGTTAGTTTTTTAAACGATAATCTGTGATATACTGATTTTAGAGTGCTAATAGTCCAGCTTTATCGTTGAGTGTATTTAAGCAGTGTAATTAATCTATTGTTATTATCGTAAATTTAGTGATTTTTTAATATAAAGTTCAGATATTACTGTTTTACGTATAATAATAAATAAGACAATTGTCTGGGGAAAAATTAAATTGACCCATTTTGAAATGAATTATACAGGTTATGTAAATTCACTGTGGCACGTAAAATCGAATCGTAGTAGACAGGAAATTATTATATTTTATTAATCGTAAATTATGTGATGACAGTGTACTAAACAAGTCATGAATTGTGATAATACTTCCGATTTGGAATTTAATTTGTTTTTGTTTTTTTATAAAAATGTTTTGCGATTAAAAATATTACAAGTAAAATAACTAGGAGTGTCACTGACACAAATAGGCGGGGCATTTGATATTCGTAATAATTTATTTATCAGTATTTACAATCAACCGTCTTTGATCCGTTAGATAAATAGATTCGTAATAATTTATTTATCAATATTCTTACAATCAACAAAATATATACATTTTTATGATATACACTTTTTATTGAATACTATACATTTCATTAGACATATTCCACAACCTTTGCAACCACCCACGATCTACCATCCACGATGCTGGAATTCGAAACGAAACCAATAATCTGAAACTGAGAATATCTTACAGACGACATTTTTTATGAATAAAGTTGCACGAAACGAAAAATAATCTTCAACAATTGAGGGAGTCTCATTTATAAGTTTTTGCCTTTGCTGAGCGATTCTAGATTCATCAAACGTTTCCTCTTGCACGAAATTACAACCCATGAGTCGTGACAGATCAGGCCACCAAAGATCAGCTGCATTCAAAGTAAAAAAACCCGTAGGAAGATTATCACACTGTTCAATGATTGATTCGAGTTTACCCCTTCGTTGAAACCAGTAAGATTTTGTTCCTCTTATTTTTCTACACCAATAATATAAACTTCTTATTATTTGAGGATTACTCGACAGCGTGTTTCTCAGTTGTTGTATTGTTCCATTGAAATGAGATTTTCTAGCAATATTGTCCCTCGTTGAATAGCTTGATGACGCTGAACAGTGTTCAATGCAAAAAATCTGAACCTAGGATCTTGTGCAAAACATCGGTCTTTTTCAAAAATGAAAACATTTAAGTGCTATGAGTGTCATACTACTTGCTCGAGTATTTTCGTTTAGTTCAGCAGATCCGTAAGGTAGTAAAGCGGGAAATGCCATGCTTACATATCCTTCGCACGAGAATTAATTTATGATATCAGTACCTTGTGGCCATGGAATTACATTATTCACTGCAGATTGGAGTCGATCAACTTCTGTGATTCTAATATTCTTCGGGATCACACTTTCATAAATTTCTTCAGAAAAGTTCTTTTCATCTGTATTCACCTCAGGTAAATCAACAGTGGGTATCATTCCATAAATACTATCATTTAATGGAAGTACAGATATTTGTTCCATATCAGTGATGATATCACTATAGAATGGATTATTCATTTTCAAAAATTTGAGTGCTTCTAAAATTTTGTCACGTCTCACATGAAAATCCCGATGTCCATTAACACTTTCCGTTCTTATAACTACAGTGTTCAGTGAAGCGAGTGTAGGGGGTAAGGAACTAACAATCTTCGTTCTATTTTGACCAATATGTATAATATTTCCCTTATAAGCATATTGACCGGGAAAGCCTCTCGATTTCACCCTATACACACGCATCACTGGTTGTACTCTTGCTATCAAGAGTTGTTTTACTGTTTTACATAAGTGAGATCCATCAGTTCTATAGGTACATCTTTACGATCCATACGATTAACTGCAGTAAACTTATTTGGGTTTCGCTTACACTGCGGACACATATCAAAAAATGTTTGCTGCATCAACACTCGAGAACAATTTACACATTCATAGAATTCTAGAGATCGTAAATTATCTTCAAATTCATTCTGAAGATTCCTATACCTATATCCTGTGTTGTTTTGATCACATAACACATGATTCATGTTATGTTCTGCAGGGCCTTCAACAGTTGCTGCAGCAACATTTTGTCGCTGTCTCATACGTCATTGATCTGTAGTTAAACGACCAATATTTGGACCTCTTCTCCGTCGAGGCATACTATAAATATTACGTATATATAAATTGATGAATAAGAATGTATAGAATGTGCGTATAAAAGAAAAAAGTACTTAAATAAAAAGTACAAAACTGATAAGAAGTATAAGAATAATAATTTCAAGAGAATTTGGAAAATTGAATAAAGAAGTATAAGAATAATAATTTTAATAGAATTTGGATTAAAATTTACCTGACCTGTGATTCGTTGCAATATGTAATGGAAAGTTGCAGTTGCATCAGCGACTACATAGATTCTCGTCTAAAAATGGACACTTGTTCAACACTAAGTCCAATCCGTACATCTGGCTACACCATAGAACAATGCTCTACTACTGTTTGTATTAAACACGTGTGAGACACGAATACAAAGTGTATACGGCAAAATCTTATCGAGCGACAGCCAGCGCGGGCAGTGGAAGCCGCACACGCACACGCACTGGCATTTGTGATACAGCAAAATCTTATCTTATCGGGCAATAGCCAGCGCGGGCGGCGGAAGTCTCACTAGCACAGGCACCTTCACGCGAGCGCCGAAATCGACCGGTGACCGGTGAGTCGCCTAGCGCCCCGTAAGTGCGAGTGAGACAGAGCGCCGTAGCTGGGCCACGATATCTCTGTCTCTCTTCCTCTCACACGTTTAAGCTAAGATTTAAAATACATCGTAATATCTTTTGAACCAAATAATTTAGAGAAATAAACATTAGATGTGTGCACTCTACAATACAGTCCGGGTGTGTATGCAAACTTTTATAACATTCGGTTGAGTAGTTTCGGAGGAGTTCGCCGTCTAAGTTGTGCACCGAGTCATGGATAGAGGGCTATGCCTGATTTCGCTACCCTCATCAGGCACCGCCCAATAATATTATTAATTTTAATATTATATTAATAATAATACAATTATATTATTATTATTGTTGTTACTATTCATTATAATGCAATAATAACGGTAATATTATTTTTTTTTAACTACGGTAGGTGGAAAAATATGCTAAACAAATGTCCAGAAGGTGTGCATACTTCCGGAGTCTGTGGCTTTGGGTATTATACCCGACCCACTAAAAAAACATCTCCCTTCCCTTTTCTAGGACACTAATCTGGAACTTTTTGACACATTATTTCGGGCTAAGCCTATTGTTCTTCATCCTATGGCTCACGTCTGGCTTGTTATTTTTCTTCTATATTATGTTCTCCAAGTCTATCTTCTTTGCCCGAAGAATCTCTTCTGGGAAGAGCGCCACACAGTTCTAGGTAACCTTCCCTCCAAGCATAGTTTCGACGATGTTATCCGGGGAGTTTTGCCCAGTATCCTTTTGCAACAGTCTCCTGTATTGCTCCGATGTCTCGCAGGCGAAGAATGTCACGGCTCCCGGGCAGAGTACAGGCTGTCTTGTGACTCGGCCTTTCCAACATTCTTAAGGAAAGACCGAAAATACCCGTGTTCAGTCAGAAACTAGGTAAGATAACAGTCGATCTCTCCATCTTTACCCTCCGCCCACGGCTACGCCTGTTTGACGAACCTTCTCGTCCAGCGATCTCGCTCTTCTTATTCCAAGATCTCTGACCAGCTCTCCACCATCTGGCTTCGTGCCTCTCAGCGTGCAGCTTCACCACCTACCTCTTTCTTCCTCTGTAAGACTACCTTATGGTCTTTGGCGAGAAGGTCAATTGGCATTAGTCCAGCAACGACGAAGACGGGCGACTCGAAAACCGTGCTGTAGGCCGAAGAGCCGTGCTACCCGAAAAGCACTTCGTCTTTGGACTTGGGCTAGTTTCTTCCTGTATGTCGTACGATTCAGGGAGTTTGGCCACACTTCCGCTCCGTACAGTAGGACTGACTGGACGGCTGCCGTCTAAAGTATTCTGCTTGATTCGGGTCACCGATATTGGCAATGAACCGACTAAGCGACATCATTTCCTTCATCGCCTTGTCCACCGTTTGCGTAATCTGCTCATAAAAGCTCAACTTGGAGTTGATCATCATTCCACAGTAATAATAAGAAATAATAATAATAATAATGAAAAGTCTTTCTCAATTCGTAGAGTATATAATTAAACACACAGAAATAATAACATTTTTAGAAAACTAATTTCACATAAGAATTTTTCATGAAATAATATATACTTATAATAAAAATGGTATGTATTAGGCGAAGAAGCAATGTATGTACTCGCAGAAGAAGCAATTGAATGAGAAGTCTTTCGGGCAAAAGTGTTAAAAATGGAAGGAGTCCAGGGTAGGAGAGAGAAAAGTGCAGGTTCAAAGTGACCTGAAGACAGGCATAAGAGATATAGTGAAAAGATGAAAGAATATTGGAGAAAAAGTAAAGAACAAGGAATAAAGAATTGAAATTGGCATGTGGTCCTCAGATGGCCGATACAAAAAAAAACGGAATTCTTAAAGTTAAGATTCTTCTCGAATAACGTAAAAGGCGTCCCTCCAAGTTACAAACTAGAGTAATGGTAAAAATTTCTTTTACGGTGATTACAGAAACAGTAGAAGAATCTAGTTTAAAAAATTGAGAATTTTAGGTTTTATATGACACAAGACACGTTGAATTAAACTATGGCATTAATCGTACGAAGTTTGCAGCACGAATAATATGTAACAAAATATTAATGTCATTTCAGATATTAAATACTTGTTTATTGTGGAAAACAAAAAGTCGTAATTTTAGTTTTTAATAAACCTGTCTCACTCTGGTTAAGAAGTCAATAAATTACATCTGTTTGATAAAAATACTACCGTCCACTAAATTGACCACATTTTACATTATACAATGCAGTCAGCATATTAACTATGTACGTACACTAACTTTGGAAGTACAGTGTGTGTTGTGGCCAGTACGTTGGACACGTCTTCGCAGGAGACACGTTTTCACTGCAACCTAAAGATAAGAGCGTTAGCCAAAATCAAGTTGTTTTAGTATTACTACTGTACGAATTATAAGCAAATGTCGATTATAAAAAAATTAATAACAAAGAAGACGATTCCTTATGAAGGAGTAAAGAGACTTCACTTAACGTATTGTTACGATATCACAGAACAATCTACGTGTTTGTCGAATGTGACAGAAGAATCTCGATGTAACGCATGTGGCGTACGTGCTTGTCGACGCATTTTCGAGAGGTTTCTCTAAGGCGCAAGCCGCGCGGACTGTGTCAAGGCCGCAGTTAATTACGTACTTCACACGAGCGCTAAGACGCAATTAGGAAGGTTCTCGTCTGTGAGCGTGGGTATAAATACATGGCGGCAGCGGCCTTAGAGTCAGTATATTGACTGTGCGGTTCAAGAGTTATAGTAGCGATATTACTGTGCGCGTTCAAGTGGTTATTAGTTAAGAGTGGTGTTTTATAATTGGACGGTATAATTGTAATACAATTGTGTTTAATATTAGTGACATTTTATTGCGTGTGAACAATTTATATTTGATTTGTTGTAGTAGACTGTGTTGTTAATTACGAACTGTTTAACTGTAAAAATTAAAGTTGTGATTAGTGACTTAATTAGTGTCTTGTAATTTGTTTTCCACTGTACCTACGACGACGAGTAGACCGTCGTAACAGTGGTGTCAGAAGTGGGATAGAACGGTTAACAGTGGAAACAGTGGACACTTTGTACAAGACGAATGTGATTCGTAATTAATCCGTAAACATGGATCCCAGTCAGATGATGGAAGCTTTACAAAAACTGCTGCGGCAGACACAGGGAGAAGCAGAAGACCCGACAGGATGAGAAACGCAGACAGGAGACGGAAGAAGCAGAAAAACGACAGGATGAAAAACGCAGGCAGGAAAGAGAAGAGGCTGAGGAACATCAGAAAGCATTAATTCTAGAAACAGAAGAAAGACAAAAAGATAAAACAGAAGCTCTCTTTGAAGCTATGCAGAAACAATTGCAAGAACACAGTACCGTAGAATTGGGTCTCCTCCGAGGTGAGCTTAATAAACAAGTTACTAAAATATCAGAGGTAATGTCAATAACATTAAAAATAGCTGAAGTAGAAAAGTCAGTCACGAGTGTGGAAAAAGCTATGTCAACATCAGAAAGCATTAATTCTAGAAACAGAAGAAAGACAAAAAGATAAAACAGAAGCTCTCTTTGAAGCTATGCAGAAACAATTGCAAGAACACAGTACCGCAGAATTGGGTCTCCTCCGAGGTGAGCTTAATAAACAAGTTACTAAAATATCAGAGGTAATGTCAATGACATTAAAAATAGCTGAAGTAGAAAAGTCAGTCACGAGTGTGGAAAAAGCTATGTCAACAAAAATAGAAGACTCGATTACATATATAAAAGAGCAGATTAAAAATGAAGTCGAGCAGTGCCTGAAGTTACAATCAAAACAACTTTGTGAACAGACTGTACCAATGATAAAGACAGAAAAAGACGCAGAAAATAAGTTAATAGAGAAAGTCACTTTGCCTGCAGTAGGGACAGTTCATGTCAAAGCTCCAACCTTTGACGGAAGCAGTCATTGGGCAACGTACCTCCGCCAATTCGAAGCTGCTGCATGCGCAAATAATTGGACAGAGAAAGACAAGGCAGTCTCACTCGTTCTCGCATTAAAAGGAGCCGCGGCGGAACTACTACAGAAAGTCCCACCTGACAGCCAGAACATCTATGCAGAGGTTAAAAGTGTTATTAGTTAAAAGTGTTGCGTTTTATAATCGGGCGGTAATTGTAATACAATTGTGTTTAATATTAGTGACATTTTATTGCGTGTGAACAATTTATATTTGATTTGTTGTAGTGGACTGTGTTGTTAATTACGAACTGTTTAGCTGTAAAAGTTAAAGGTGTATTAGTGACTTAATTGGTGTCTTGTAATTTGTTTTCCACTGTACCATACGACGACTGAGTAGACCGTCGTAACAGTATGTTGAACGTTAACAAATCTCAGCCGCGCACACTATTCTCGGTCTCAGCTGTTCAAGAATATCCTGTTTATTCAAATTTGTATTTAATATTTTCACTCGTCAGCTTACGTGATCGGAAATTTTAATAAGAACTCTTCATTAGGTTGACAACCACATTTTATTAATATTATTGTCAACACCAAACGTCATACAACACATCATTGTTAACATATCGTAGAATGGGTGAACTAGTTGACAGCAATTGTATCTTTAAAACATGTTTACCGACCAAAAAATAATTTTTTTATTGTATTTATTATATTTAAATTTGTCGCGGCATGCTTCTTTTATTTAAGGTAGCTACATAAGTACATAAATTTGTAAATTCGCAATATAGCCTATTTAATGTGAATTACTTTAGGTGTCTAAATATTCCCAATAGATTACGTGGATTACGATGGAGTTCTCTGAAAAACATCTGATACGTATGTTCTTAACAACCATCTGCAATCAATTATCAGTTGAAGTAACTATTTTAATTACTTTAAACACGCTATTTGCAAACACAACATATCTCTCTATCTCTCTCTCTCTCTCTCTCTCTCTCTCTCTCTCTCTCTCTCTCTCTCCCTGTCGCCGTCTCTGAAACAAAATTCTATAGTTAATCATAGTTTTTATAAATCGGCGTACACGCTAATATGCGGTATGATATGACAGTGTGTGATTGAGTGCGGGCGTCTGTGTTAATAGTGTGTATTCATGTTTTGAAAAATACACAAATTGTGGAAACATAAGAATAAAAAAAAATCGAAATCGTCGTATGTACCGTGTGAGGTGACCGGTTGTGATCGTCTGAGATTACAAACGCTGTAATTAGCCGCACTTGTGCTGTGAGCCAGTTAATTATAAGGAAATAAACACTGTCTTAAATACGCTAGCGTACCACTCTCTTCGGCACTCTCCACCTGTGTCAATATGGCACAGCAAATTAATTTCCACTGCTGCCAACTTAAAATAAATGACGGATGAAATAATTTCTGTATGAGTAATTGGTTCATCATTCATGTTCTGAACTTCTACGGTCTGCAGTACAGTTAACTGACTTTTCGTAGATCGTTCTGTTAACGAGTTTGCATGTAGCCTTGTAGTAAGTTTGTTGACAAAGACGTAAAGAATATTTTATAGCAATCATTAGTCCTTCACGTACGATATAGTAATACCTGTATGTACTTTGTTTTTTTATTCTTCATATTAATTTGCCAGGCGTGTTTGCAATTTATCCTTAGCGTGCGAGTAGATCAAAACGTGTGGCACTCGTGATCAGAACACGTGCAAATCTTACGCACATCTACTTGCAGGTGTTCACTTATTGTGCAACTAGAAATTTCACATAAAATGGAATATCTTAGTTACTTTAACGTTAGTTGTGTCGATATGTTTACAATAATGTTAACCTTACTTAATGCCTGCAGTTCGAGTTTCCAAATAATGTAATGATTGGATACAGAGACATTGTGCCTTTATGAAGCAAACGTAGGTAACTTTAGTTGACAGAATTGTCAGTTTCACTGTGAAGTTATGTACTGGAGTGGGGTTCAAGGAATCTTTCCACATGAGGAAGTTGAAAATTCTATCACTCCAGTCCAAAACCTGTATATCCCAGTAGCGCATGACCTGGGGGGGGGGTAGGAAACAAGTTAAGAGTAATCAACATTACTATCTTTAAAGTGGCTGAAATCACTTTAAAGTAAACTGTAATAACACAATAAAAATACGCGTTATTGAAACATTGTTTACAAGGTACTTTGACTGAATTGATTTTCCTATAGACCTATTTCCTATTTCAAAGATATACGCAAATTCTGTGTAATAAACTTGTTTGTATATTTAAAAACGAGTTACTACTAAATCAGCGAACACAGCTGGAAAAATAATAAAACACCCTAACATTAAAAGATTAACAAAATTCGTCAACTTTTCGACCCTCTAGTGGAGGGTAGGCTACGGTTTCGTTCGCCCGCCAACCAGTAAATACGCACCTGATAGATCCATCTGAGCCTTCGTGGTTACTGATTCACTAAGTTTAAATCTAATCAAATAATGACAAATCGATCCTACTTTCACTACAGAAACATAAATATGTCAACACGTTATCTTGAACAAGGGTTGGGACGTCACCTAGATGAGCGTCCTCTCAGAAAAGCATATAGAATTCAAAAGACATCAACTTTTTTGAAATTTTGGACAGAAATCAACACTGTCGCGTTAAAACAAAATTCTGCTCTAAAAAGTCCATTATAAAACCAATCTGGAGTTACGGACTGTACTGTACCAAATCATATAGGCTCGTATCTGTCCAGCGCTTTCAAATAAAATCTCTGTGCTGTTGGCTGGAGCTCCGTGGGATGTAACAAATCACCGTATCCACAAGGATCTATTTGTAAAAGAAGAGGTTCGAGCACCCGCCCAACGAAACCATGAGAAGCTCGCCAGCGATGATTACGTACTGATGATTAAACACCACACGACAAATGACACATGATCTCGTGCGCATTGTCGACACAGCGTCACCGCTGGGAAGAAGCTCTCTCACGCCTGTACTCTTATAACAATTTAGCCTATATATTACTTCTTCTACAGTAGATTATAAACGAAAATGTGTGTGTATGTGTGTGCACGCGCGCGCGCGGGCTGGTAAGTTTCGTGAAATTTCATAATACGGCAATGTCTTTTGTCTTCTGTCAACATCAATTTTTTTCTTAGGCAATCGATGTTTTATCATTGTGGTCTGTGTGTCAGTCTCGTTACACGTTGTAATGTCTATTATGTAACTAGCTGGTTTTGTTCCAAGGTTCGTACTTCCCAATTTTTGACAATGTTGCCTCCAACGTTCTCACATAGTGTGCACCCTCGTCTCAACTCGCAGCAATGACACATCTTCATAAAAAACGACTGTTAAATATACTGATATTTTAGAGAGTCTGGCTTTATCGTGAGTAAATTTATGTGTTTACCTTAATGTGTATGAAAAGTTCAATTAGTTAATTTTAATTAGGTAAGGCACTACGAATTAACAAATCACAAATAATCAATCTGCGACAGATACTAGGAAAACCGTAACAAATGTAAACTAATATATCTACATTAGCAGTAACCTACATCGTAGGCTACATGGTATGTCATAAATTTGAAGTTTTAAATAGATACGTCCCTAAAAAGGCGTACAAATGTTACTGTGTAGAATCGGTGGTCAACGAGAAGCTCAAAAGTGGTCCGTCGGGCTACCAACACAAACATTCATATTCATCTTGAGTGAACAGTGACTGATTCTGTACTGTGCTACTGACAACACAAAAGTTAGCAAGTACAGTATAGGCTATCGATGGACGTCTGCTCAATAATCCACAGCTAGTAAAACAAATGCAACATTACAAATGACTGATTATTCTCAAGTAAGAAAATGTCAAGTACAGTTGATTTTAATAATCTTAAACTAAATTTTCATTACTTAATTTCGGTTAAATTGAAGTTTATATTATTTGTTTTTGTTTATTTTAGTTTGTTTTAGTCGATGTAATTTATTTTAGTTAACAAGTAGATTTACAAAATAGATTTACTTTTCGTTTAATGGTCTGTAGACTTCCTAGGAGTGCGAGGTCCGCGCTTTAATTATCTATCGATTCAGTAGTCTTCGGTTATCTGGTAGTCTGGAAACCACTGATGTAGAGAAACGTCGTTACTGATAGTCAGTAAAGTAAATGCAGATGGAAAGTTATGTAAGAAACCCCATCGCAAAGAATTATGTAAGATCTGTAAACTCCTAGTTTTGTTCTTAATATAGTGATGTTTATGAAGTAATGATTTCTTCTTTGTGTCTGCAGTAATTGGGAGACATTTAATCACATTTAGAAAATTGTCGTTCCACAGAGATAATATAAAGACGGTAAAGTCTTGCTTGTAACGAAAATTACGTAGTACGTAAAGTGGTGTACTTATAGCCTTGCAGCGTTGTTTGTACACTCTCCAACGATGTCTACGTCAAAAGAATCTTATATTATTAACGATTTTAGTATAATCTAGAACCTGGCGTAATTTAATTACTTATATACGTTTATTGGCTTCGATAAAAGTGCAGAACATTATACGTTACTAGATTTAACTGTTTGTAAGCGCAAACTGTCCTTAACGAATTGTACGAAATAAGACCGTACTGGCTACACGTATTATTACTTTCTTTGAAAAATATCTGAATGAAGTCTTTTTGAATGACCAAATTAAATAAGCCTAGTAAAAGGACACCAAAAGTACTGAGTAAAATGCTGAATTTCCAGTAAAGTGTTAAAATTATTAACTACACACTTATTTTACCATTTGGATATCAAATATATTGTCCTATTGGACATAACTTTTAATAAACAAAACTTTTAAGTTCACGCGCCATTTCTTGTGTGAAACTTGACAATTCTGAAGTAGATTTACTCTTGATATTCGTGAATTTACTCGCAATGTGAACTAAAATAGTTGACATTTACTTTGTCTTTAATAGTTGGCTTATAATTGCAGAAACCGTTATTGTACACGACGGTTTAGGGAGAATTATAAATGATTTATTGTAGTTTGTATGGCGTACGCTGTGTACGAAGGAGAAAATATTGTAAACAACACTGAGTACGAACAACAGAACGAAGTTAAGAGCAGTCAGTTGTCTTAGTATACGGAAGGCTTTAGTTTAACATATAATATTCTGTATGTGATTCATGGGGTGGACGTATGCCATTAATGCGAACAAAAGCGCCACGCGTATTTTGCATTCTCTTATCAGAGGGTTCGATGGCACTATAATAGCTAAAAAACACGAATCTTGGATAAAACGCCATTAACAAATGAGCATCAACATACAATTGTTGGGATACGTTTTACATTTCATGTGATGCAATCGATTAATGTGTTACAAACACACGAGAGAAATTCACAAATTAAAAAGACATGAAAAGTTTATATATATTTATTGATTACATTTCTCTAAGAGATCAGAAAAACATGAAGTTCTTACAGCTACTTTGACTAATAACCGACTTTTTTAACAGTCCCAACTTTATGTTAAGTGTAAATGAAAGTTCCAGTTTCAAGTAAATACTAAGCACTTAGTTTTATATTCAGTCTAAGTAAATACTAAGTCCAGAATATGAAATCTGACAGAGGTCAATTGATCCAAACAAGACAAAAGAGAAAAGAACTAAACAACACATATCAAATTGCACACACTTAAAAATAAAAAGCAAAAGAAAAGGGCATCACTAAACCTGTTATCAACAATTTTGGGCGGTTTGTTTAGGCGATTAGAAAGGCAAAACGAAACAAAGGAACGTAACGGTATGTCTGTCGAATCTGAGGTTTTTTTGATGATTCTGATGTAGTGAAATTGCAGTCGAGGTGGACAGACAGTCGAGATCAGAGAGCTGAATCAGATAAGTGTAAGAATTGGTCTGATAACTAGTATGAAACATATGTAACTCCAGCTGAGAAGGTGAACGCTGATAGTAGAGGTGAGACAGATGTAAATTAAGTTAGACATAACACAAACAAACATTGGAAACGTAAATCTATAAATTGTTCTTTAAATGAATGACCTTTGGAATGGTCTGCCCTTACGTTTAATCAGTGTGTCCTTCCTACAGTTACTTACTGGTCAGAAAGAACAGTGCAGCCAGAATAAACAAAATTTTCGATTGTTAAGGGAAACATGTTTGAAAATGCTTAAACGAGTACGCGATCAAGCTGCAATTAGGGCAATTTTTAAAAATATAACGAAAGAAAATTAGAGTGGGCTAAACGAGATATCGACAGATTGTTATGAAGGTCGCTGAATTATATTTATTGCTTACAATTATAGGTAATTAAGAATAATGCTGTTCTAGCCTTGCTTACTCTCAAGCGATAACGTTTGGTCAACGTAGCGACAATAGCGATTACATCTTCGAATTTCTAATCTTTTGGCCTTTTGATCGTCGACATATTTGGTTTCGCGTACAGGAATAAGCCTATTTTAACTCATGAAAATATCTTACCTCGTTTTAAATAATTTACTGCCCACTTATTTGGTGACAACTTTATATTCATTATCGTGCCATCACCCAAGAATACATAATGTCTCTCGATTAAAATAGACTTGCAATTAAACTCTTAAACCTGTCAGCAAATCTGTTTAATAGGAATAGGCAAACAGAAACACCGAAAACGAAAGGTTGTAAAACATCAAATTGAAGGAATATTAGAACGCTAATTAATTAATTAAACCCAATTAAGAACGTGAAAAGTATTTTAAAAAAAGGTCGCGTGTAATACAAACACCGAGAAGTTTGGAAACTAACAAAATAGCAATTATAAATATTGAAAAAACAGTTTTTTAAATCAAAGTGAGGAGTATACGAGGTGCACAAACGAGTAATGTTTGTGCATTTCTTCCAAACATTACGTAAATGTAATTAATTTCTCTTGTAATAATATATAAAATAATAAAAGCAATACAAAATTTGTTAGGGCGGCTTCCTGGGGAATATCTCAGAAACACTTCTTTAGTCTCTAATAAACGTCTTTCTGTCTTACCTTTCAAAGTTTTTAAGAGTATCGGTTTGTTTTCCTTCACCCATCTAATATGTGTTTATCGAGGGCCCGTGGAACGACTTCCGTAGTATCTTTTTCTGCTAGTTATATTCTTGTGTAGTCATCAAATCGACCAATCGACCGTCCACTGTTTAAACTCCTTATACTGCTATCTCGTCAAACCATTTCTGTAGCCACATGATCCATTTCTTGGCCTTTATTTGTATATCTTCCATCAGCCTTAAACTCTAACACCAAAGTCAAGTAGTAATTTTGTCTAAATGCCCTAGCAAACGGTAATTCCTTTTAATAAAAGTTTACCACAACTCTGCCCAATCAGTAGCACGGCTTAAAAACATGTAAATAGTTTATAGCCTTTCTCCTGAATACTATAGATGTGTAGTCATACAGATCCCTGTTCTGCACAAGACTGTACCAGAGTTGTCATTATCCTTACTCCAAAGTTTCTTGACATTAACAGTTTCCCTTTCGTCTTCATAGAAGCATAACATGCCAGCGCTACCTGGATTGAATGTCTTGGCCGGAAAATGGATTGGCTAGCAAATGGATTGGCAAATGTTCATTCGTGGAGATTTTGTTGTTTCATACTTTCAAGTCTAGACCAACATCAGCTTGACCGTTGCCAGTTGAATAAATCTCTTACGTGTACCATCGGCAATTATCGTAAATTCTGATTTCTTTCCGTTTCTCATCATGTGAACCCACAATATCCTTTCTTTAATAAGCCACTTTCATTTTCACTAAAAGAGGTATATCATTTGTAAAACTAAAGGTGGTGATTATGTCATCCTCCTATAAAAATCTATCAGTAGGCCTATATTTGTTGAGCAATTTATTAGGCCTCACGTTTTTCCCCTTCCACATAGATGTCCTTACATTTAACTCCATGTTTTGGCTTCTATAATGTTAATACAGCATCTTTTTCAAGTGAGGTGCCTTTAAAAACTTTAAAAAGATTATGTTAAGTAACAATAAAAAGTCGGTCTCTAGTTACTCGATAGATAGGACGAATAGCCTCTTAGAGATTATGTGGTGCATACATGTGTGTGTGTGTCCGCGCGCGCACGTACGTGTTTGTTGACATAAAGACATTTAGAAATATTATTATAGTTTTGGACGATAGATAATAAATGTAAGACTTGATATTAACGTGAGCACTATCATAACTTTGCACCTGCCGATTCTCTGACAAAAGCTTTCAAGGAATCCCTTGACATCCTGCACTTTTCCATTCTGCAAAACGTTCAAAGATTTGTTAAATTCTCTTCTCATACAATGTCACACGATGAGAAAGGATACGAACCTTCACATCTTAATACGTTGGACACTCCTCTCTACCGACGCAAACCTCTGCATACCGTTTCCGTTTACTTTCCGTTTCCTCTGAGTCTGCCACCAATTTACCACTTATCATCTTTTAATAATTACTTTGTGGTCGTATTTTTTTTAAATTATTTACAAGCTTCTTCAACACTGTTATACCCCAGTTCATATTATTGCTTGTTTTTTTTGTGTGTATCCGTCTATTAATTTTATTTGTAATTGGCTTACCAAAGGCCTCCTCCATCTTCCGTGTTAGAAATTTTATATTTTCCTCTTTCTTCTATGACTTCAGTTATGATGTCTGTTACATACATATCTTATTTGACGTTGCAGCCTTTGGTGGACTTTAGCCTCCTCAACAATACTCCTCCATGCTTCACTGTTCCCCGCCCTTCCTCTCCACCCTCTGATTCCCATGCTAGCAATATCTGTTACGGCATGGAACCATCTCATCCTTGGTCTGCCTCTACGTCTAGTAGTATATAATTCTTCCCTTCAGCATTCTTTTAGGCATTCTTTCCTCAGACATTCTTTCCACATGTCTCAGCCAACGCAACCTCTGTGATTTAATGAATTTCACTATGTCTTTTCCATGCATGAGAGCCTGTAGTTCATTGTTATTGCGTATTCTCCAACTACATCTTCTCTTACTGGGCCATAAATTTTAAGAAACATTTTGCGCTCAAATGATTTTAAAGCGGTTTTGTCATTCTCTGTTAAAGTCCATACCTCAGATCCATATGTAACAACTGATCGCGCACCACAGAATAATATACTTTAAGTTTATACCTCATGTAACAAGATTGTTTTTAAAGATATTAATATTTGCAAAGTAGGCTCTATTTCCTTCTTGTATCCTTTCTCTTATACTCATCCTAATCTTATTATCATTTGATACCAAGTCACCTAGATGAATAAAGCAGGAGACTCCTTTGAAACATTTCCCATTCACATTGAAATCTCTAGGAGCCCTTCTGGTCTCCGAGTTGGATTTTACCATGTATTTTGTCTTGTTTTCATTTACAACAAGACCTATTTTCATTGCTTCTGCTTCCATTAAACGTCTATTACATATGCTTAATTCTGACTGTGCAAATAAACTTTAGTTATGGCACGCTTAACAGCATCCAACTTGCATTGACTTCCTCAGGCTGATCTTTGTCATTTCGATATCCATCAGCGTTTTCTCCGAAACATGTATGTACATATTTTTTCTCAGTTCTTTATATCATATATTCAGCCTTCAGTCTTGTTATTTTCCGTTAGCTCAATCCTACTACATTCCGGTCATTATAACGATACATACTGTGTAAATTATACAACATAAAAAAGTAAAACTCTTCAGATGACACTACACGTCAACATGCAGATAACATTGCAGATAACATTTCGTACAGAGTAGAGCGTACATTTCTTCGTTCACCGACCATGGTTTCAAATAAGAATTTTGCTGTTCATTGTAGATAATTTTAAATAGAAAATCTTTACGTAAAACGTAATTAATATTACACCACTACATGCATTTCAAAATTTAAAATTTTTTTCGGAAATATTATAACTAACAAAAACCATTTGAGAAGATATTTTTAATATGTTTCATTAATTTCCGGTTGGTACTGAAAAAATCCACATTTACATACAAGCCGACCCTACTGATGTGACTGTTATACTGAGTTGACAGAAAAGTTTAAGGATGAATGTGTTGGAAGATGTAAAGTGGAGCATTACATTTGGAATCATATATATTTCAATATCCCAATCAGCCAACCTTTTATCGTAATCAGATGTAATCCTAACTCAAGTATATAAAAAAATTGACTGTTACTAAATAAAAAACGTAGTTACTAATTCTTTAGGTTAATTTGATCCTATATTAGAATTTATTAGTTTAGTTTTAAAGTCATACATATACAATAGATATAGTTATATTTGAAATCATTAGTTATTTGAAACACCATATGCATCCACATGAATTAAAATGTAAATAAATTACTGCTTTTATTGGACTAGTATGTAACTGGATCGCCTTATTTAATGTGCATAGTGGACCACGTTGTCTACTCAGTGTTGACTAAGCGGTGCAAAGGAAGCGGTTGATGCGGGTGCTGGTTCTGGATAGCCTGCCCAAATGTCTCGCACAGTTTACGCAAAATGTTTAACTTCCTACACAACAGACCGACTTGAATACAACACTGAAAAAGTATTTACAAATAAAAATAAAAATAAAATGATCTTGACATTCGTTTACGTTTTCGTTGCCCTTCGTTTAAAAAGTTTCATGTTTGTTTTATTGTCGTTAATTCCACAACGACTCAATTTTCAGTCACTAATTTCAACAACAAAATTGGTCAGTACTTGTTTATCAGTGGCGGCAACACAAAATATTAAAAATATTTTCGCCTAATAACTGTCAAAAAATTACCGTATTTTATTTACTATTAGTAATGGCATTAATTCGATTCAAGATTCCTTTCGAAAGAAAATTCTATCAACGTTACGAATTAAATTAACATAATGAACATAATAAACGAATTTAGTAAACTTTACACAAAATAGTATATATTAAACTTAAAGAGTTTCTCGTTAGAATGACCAGATAGATTTAAGCCATTGGGATTCTGTAACTATGGGATTTTCCTAAGTAAAGCATTGACTGTTCTAACAATGGATAGCAGAACAAACTACGTTAAATCATTGATTAATAGGTAATCTCAAAATACGTTTTATACAGTCATGTTATATTAAAGGGGCGCACCTAAGATTTCCTTGTGGAAGGATTCTGGGTGCATTTTTTGTGAATAAAACTACAGATAAAAATTAACTTGTTACTTGCTATTTATTTTATTGTATTCGAAAAGGTAAGTGTAAAAGCATAACAGCTGCATTAACAGATGTAGCCTATAAAATTTAACAAAGTTATGAAACAATAAATACATCTCATTTTATAATGCAATTAAAACAAATGAAACTGGTACAAATTTTCTCCTATCTTCTGCAGACACTGATAGCGTTAAATGTTTTGTTTAAAACTTAGCCTTAGTGAATATTTACAGCAAATGAAATTAAATCGATCTACTCGTTTGCCATCAAATACATGGTTGGCTGCATGTTTTGTTGTAGTCGGCATATCAATCATTTCACCGGTAGAGGGAAGTTGTGGAGCGCTTTCCGAACGCCGTGTTCGGTCCGTTTACGTGTTTACGGATTAACAGACAATTTTATTTGTTCATCCGTTTTCGAAATAATAATAATAAACGATTACGTTAATAAATACGAAAAACTTCTTTAAAAATCGTGTACAACAAAAACCACGTCTCTCTAAGAATCAAATAGGAAGCAGAACACTATTGAATATAGAAAACTTCCAAGTGGATAAATTTTCTGTTGTGGATTTTGTAAGTTGGTGTAGTTATTGTACTATAAATATCGTAAACCGAGTTGGATACACTGCGGACTGAATAAACGTTCGGAGCCTCCTCCTTTCCTACTCGCTAAGAAGACATAACCTCAAACCATCAACACATCTCAAGCATAAAAACCTGAACCATGCCCAACCTTCAGACGACTAGCGACGTTTATAGAAGCGAATTCGTACTCACCAAGACGGTTATAGTGTACCGCTATTATAAATGTTCGTAACGGCCTAAGAAGGCCTATTTAATTCGACTTATTTAGGTACTTTTTTATTTTTGACATATTCTTTTTCTTTACCTCAGTAGGTCTATCCCCTCGCTGCGAAACTACATATAGACAATCTCGTTCTAACCTATCCATTTGTCTTCACACACACACACACACACACACACACACACGAACCATGTTATAACGTTTATATAATATTAACAAAGTATAGTGAAGTGTAACAACACAGTATTAATAAATTAATTATTTGTTAATCCATTCAATCTGACGATACTGAAATGTATCATGTAAAATGTACTTCAGACTATATAATTTGTATATCTCCATATAAAAATAATTATTTCTATGATAACTATAACTGCAAGAAACCTGTGAGTTACAACTTAACCATAAGTGTGGTATATTAGTGTTGTTGTGGTTGTTAAAGGCTCAGATTTTTGTCTTGCCTTTGTCTAATTGGGTAAGTTTTGTACTATCAGTTTGGCTCCTTAATTTTCTCCTGTCAAGTACCCTAGTTGGTGTGTGTGTGTGTGTGTGTGTGTGTGTGTGTGTGTGTGTGTGTGTGTGTGTGTGTGTGTGTGTGTGTGTGTGTGTGTGTGTGTGTGTGTGTGCACTAGCATGCAGAGTGTAACTAAAAACGGCTTCTGTTGGGGAGGGGGGACTAGTTTGAAGGTTGGGATAAATTCAGGATTGTTCCCACATTATTCTATAAATACATTTTATAAATTCTTTGTGTCTCGACGTTTTTGAGTAAACCGACCTGAAGTATGCTGCAAGTACGTACGTTATTTACCAAATATTGAGTGATTGTCATCATTAAGAAACCTTTAACTTATTGTATTAATATAAATTTAAAATTCCTTTTATTAAGACGCACAACTGCTTAAAGATAGGCGTACGTCTATTTGTAGTGATTATGGAATTTCACACAACCTTTTTAAAAGCTCTGAGGGGAGACAGACCCCTGATTCCCCCCGTAGTTATGCCACTGCCAGTATAACACGTAAACACTAAAATAAAATGAAAATAAACATTTTCAAATTACAAGGACGCGTCTGTTCTTGTGTAGGCGTTAAGTGTCCATTAGGCTTGCTCATAATTTGTTCTCTGGCTTTCTGTCTCTCTTGAACGGTTTGAAAAGCGAGACAGAGAGAGAGAGAGAGAGAGAGAGAGAGAGAGAGAGAGAATGGAAGCAGACGACAAGCAAACAGGTAGACAGACATGCACATGTATATTTCTGAAATTTCCGATACAGGACGATGTACAATACACTACATGTTAACTCCTATTATTCAGATAATAGGTCTGGTGTTTTGTTATTTCAAGTGTAACTCATCAGTGGGCTCGGTCGTTTCATGTTCATATTTGTTACACATTTCGAAACAACTATACAGTATTTAGTAACGACAACATAAAACACCTGTTTGTACAATGGTCTGGAGTTTTCCGCTCTTTAAAACTCTGTCACCAGTGAACATTTGGAATGTTTGACGAATACTGATTACCACGTGTGGTGGGGAGGTTACCAGACGATTTGGTACGACAGCCAAAACTGTTGTACAATGTTGCATGAAAACATACTTGTGAAAAGTAATTACTTCTTACATTAAAATTCTAAACATTATTTCCTGAGAATTTACTTATTTTCTGCTCACGCACACGTTCTTGGTAGGTCGTAATTAGTGTTGCAGACACATAAAAATAATCCTTTGTCCTGGACTAGCAGGATGTTGCTACACTCAGGTATTCGCTAGCCTCTGGGCACGATAGTGCGCTAAATCTCTGTAGTGTAGACTTCCGTAGATTCTGCTTTACAAACCGGACCGATTTCCGATGCGATGGACATTAACAGATTATTGTAGATGTCAGAATAACGACAGAGGTGGCGGCATAGAGGTCACGTGGATCCGTGGTGAGGGTAAAGTCAGACAGTCTTGCAGGCAGGTAGAGTCAGTCTTGTCCTGGCCAGACAGTATCAGACCACACATTATTACGCTAGCAGAGCTGTTTAGAAAGTGACCAGGTGCCACGCCGGTGTCCCCTATTTCTGAATATTTACTCACAATTGTTTGTATCGATTCTTTGTTCATTTGTTTCAACTGTGATATACTGAAGTGTTTTTACGTATATATACATTTGTGTATGTAGGACGTACTATACAAGTGTGCATGGTTGTGTGTTGGATTTTCGCTAATAAAAGACAAGTGAATGTTATTATCTGCTTAAGAGAAAAGACTTCAACAGGCGTGTAGAAACGTTGTGGGCCCGCTGTGTTTCATAAACAGTGTAAAATCTGTGTTTTACCATTAAAACAGTTATTGTAATTTGGGTCAAGGGAGCGGAATATACACAGTTTGTTTGTATTTAGCCTGCACTGTTCGTTTGATGTAAGTAACTACGTTATATACACTGAATTCTGTACACGCAGAATACAGCATGTTATTATATACTTAGCTAGTAAATAGACTAATTTGCCAGTGTACTGCCGTTAGCACCCAGCCAAGTCTTTATTAAAACCATATATTTAAATACTATTTACATCGAATAAAGGAACACACTAAATTGTAGATTACATACGTTAGTTCAGTATTTTCATTGAATACTGAGTATTTGAGATCGAATTATTTCAAGTAAAACCGCGAATTAATTTTAAGATAGTAAACACCTGTTAATTTTTTATATTATGTATGTTCAAGACTACTAAGGAATATACTGAAAAGCTTAACTGTCAACATTATTCTGTCTTTCTCATTTATAACTTTTTTCTCATATTTACAAGAGTTGTCAGAAGTTTACAGAACGGTTTTACAAACTGGATTTACATAAGTTTGTAAGATATAGTTTAATGCTTACACGTATAAATTTGTTATTCAATCGTAGGTTGTACATTTGTACATCTTACCGCATAAAATGGTAGTAACGTTAATTTAATTATTCGTTTTATAATTAATTATTACTCGATAATTATACATAAAAGCGCGTACGCGGACACTCGCGCGCATTTACACTTTTGCAATCAGTGCTGTATAGTAATTTAAAGTACGTAAATAGTGTGTTGGTCCGTAGTACTAGTTGCAAAAATATTGAAGGTCGATTGTAGATTGTTGGCTACCGTAACACTAAGATGTCGAAGACCTCCGCTATATTTGCTGTTAGACATATATAATCACAATTCAGTCGGTGTATAACAATATTATTAATTTAAATAGGCGAGACAACGGTATGCGCATTAGTGTACACGTTATGTGCAGTACGTAGTTTGTGTGACCGACACAACGCTTAATCCTTTGCTTAAAACTTTTATTTTTAAACCGTATCATGTAGGCGAAGGTTAATATTAAGATATGAGGCACTCAGACACTGCTATCGTTGTTACAGTAGCCTACCACTGGTGTAATACCACTCGAGGTTACAGAAACCGTATATTCTGAAATCTCTATCTTCTCCAAGTTTAAACATTACAGATCTCCCTGTTTAGAGAAAACATTACATTCTCTTTATACTTATTTCGATTCTTTCTATAATTAATACGATGACGCGTCAATGTCTGCAAGAAACGTTTTGTGAAAGTTAGAATTGTTTTTGCAGAAATTTTAGTAGTCAGAGTTAGCGACAGTGTGTTGAGTTTTCAATAATTTTTTAGATTACAGTGCCTTTCTTCTGACAAGCTGCTTTATCTTACTACACGACTAGATCTCCTTCAAAACAATCTGTCTAATACCTTCCTTATGCATGCCACACATCGCCTTTACCTTCCTTGTAGCCTCCTGTCAATTTATTGTTCAATCTTTCCTTTTAATTTCGTACTCAGTAATGGTTAGATCCGATAAGGTGATTGTTTGCGTGTTAAAATAATATTATCGGCCGTACACTTATAGTAGCACGTATATTTTTGAGTTGTATTTTACCTTATTCTGATATTTATTTCCTTATTTCGTACACTAACCTTCATTTTTATATACTGTAGACATTCATGTTTATGCACTTTTAATTATCTGTAAAATTCGGTTTACTTTTTTCTGCTTAATGGTAGTTGGAATCTCATTTCAGGAGTATGCCTGCTTCCGTGTCATTTTGATGTATTCCTAGTCCATAATTGTGATTCTAGAAAGAATTATTACGTCTAAATTATGCCTATAACAATTATGGAGAATTTACATTAAGTGATAAAGTGTAACACTTACGTGATTTTTCTGTAACTCATAATGTTGTGTGTGCACACTAATGTAGACGATGTGTACCCCCAAAGTACAAGTATAAAGCTTTGTTCAGGGGAAAAATATAATTCTGTTCACGCATAATGTATATACAAATACACGTTGTAAACGCAACAACTGTTTTTCTTTACCGTATATACAGACCCAGACACAGATATGATATATACCCATATAAATATAATTCCTTTAGTTTAAACTACCCATCGTATATTATATATAACATCGTGTATGTCTCTTTTTATATTGTATTATTATGATAAAAGTCGTCTTTATACTAATATCAAACGAACAGGCCGGTTCTGGTCGTATCGCAATATGTTCGAAAGCTTTGTAACATACTCTTGCTAACCGTGATAAGTCTTAGTAAACTTAACAAATCACTGTACTCGTTACAACTGTGAATTCTAAAGGCTTTGCACAGAACAATATTTTCTTCCTAATAATAGTAATTTTAAAACTCCAATATAAATCATATTTCGGAATATGCTATGCTCCTTGAATGCGCATCGTTTCCTAGGATGTTCAGAGAGACTTTAATGCTTTTAATTTGTCTTTAATTGTACTTACCTAATAATCTTCGTACACTACATTTTTTGTTGCGACCACTAAAATATAGATCAAAATCGCTACAATCTTGTAACCGTCTAGTAGTTTTAGTAATTTCGATGTGAAGATGAGCTGAGCGGCTCGAAAATGATCATCGTAAGTTAATATATTAGTACCGTAGCGTATTAGTGGCTGTCTGCAACGAAAAGTGTAGTATGTACTTACCCCACTAAAGTGAATTTATTCTACCATAATTTTTAGCTCACCAGATCACCTCGTTTCAGCTCAAACTACTAAACACTTGATTCATTCACGCAATTGTTGTATCAGAAACAATTTAACAAAGTCGTCTTCGGAGATGAATAGTATCTCTACAGAGTTTTATAATTAACTAACGCGCAGGTTTGTTACTATGCGCTAAAATCACAAATTAACGCACGCCGGAATAACTCAGTTTTTAGACTGCGCGCGCGTCTATGTGATTCAAACACACACACACACACACACACACCAAACTCTGTTTTCAAAAGGCACACTATCTTGAGACTCAAAACGGTAGATAGTACCTGATGATGAATACTGAAATAGGAAATCAGTAACTGTTTGTTTACATGTTTACATACGTACGCAGGTGCAATCCAATATTGTGTCATTGTTGAGAGTAAGAAAAATCGATGGTTGGCATCCCCTGAGAAAAGTATGGAACACTGCGAGTCCTTGTAAGTCTGATAGAAACCATAGTGCGAATATCACTGCAAAAATTGTCAGTAAAATATCAACTGTGAATAAATCGATATAGGCCTAAACAATCAGAATACTGAATATATGAATGTATCGGGGGTAGACAACATTCTGTTTGTGAAGTCCTTTATTGTATTAATTTGTTTCTATGTTTGGTAATGATCATGATCACGGATTGCATCTTGCGTTTGAACGCGTCTGTACTTCTTTATCGCGTATCAACTAAACATCTTTACCGAATTATGTCGGTAAATACCATAGAAACAGACGAATTGGAAATTATTTAAACCTTGAGGTTTAAACCTATGACTTTTATGAATCTCAGATTACCGAAGAGGAATATACTAAAGTACATTTGGAATGTTTCTCGTACCGAAACTAAACTAAAATTAAATGCATTTCTTGTTAACATGTTTATGAATGGATTATTATTTTATTAGTGGTTTGGATGAATGAATGGCACAAGACAGTGTGAAGACTGATTACAGAAGTTCATTATACAATGTCTTAATTAATGTATATTGCCTGCATAAATACGAACTGAAGATTATGTCATCACGTTATACTTTATTGCAGTATGATGATGCGAACTCTATGGCTCATTTCACGGAAGCAGCAAGAGTTTATATAAGGTTTTGTACCAAATTATAAATGTGCTCTTATAAGTAAAATATCAGAAAGATTTAATTTAATTTACACATATGGCTAATAAGTTGTGGTTGGAGTTGTATAACTAAAGCGATGTCAGTGTTAAATAATCGACAATCAATTTGTTGTATGTAGACAAAGAATAGGAATGTATTAAACAAAATAAAGTTTAAAATGTTTTCTAGGTCTCTAGTTCGCTAGAATTACACTCAGCCTGTATCAGTAGACGAATTCTAACTTATCGGAATTCAAGAACAGCTATTTGAAGAGCAACCGATCTACTTTCTTAGAGCTCAAATTTGATAGATACGTAAAACGTCCAGAAACAAAAAGAAATCTACAGAAAAATATTAGTTTTCCCGGTTTAGTTACTGTACGTTTTTTTAACACTCGTTATTTAAATTGGTGACCTGTTGAAATGTCTTTATTGAATAATATTTTATTAGTGTTTTGTCTGATTGTTGTTGCGTTTTTCTGTGTCTCTTTATCGCCGTTTACACAACGGTATTCTTCGTTACTGTTTATGGAGGTTATTTACGGTTTCAGCAACAGTAAATGTCTTGTTGTAATCTAGCTGAACACATTAACGAGTGAAGTTTCATCTGTCACGGACAGGAAAATAGTTCCCATCAGTGTTGTATTTCTTACGCTTAAAGCCAATCAGACGATAGCTTATATAATTCTCACAATTGCACAAAGTTTACTTTAGTTTACCAGAATACCTAACAAACATTAACCGCATAAAGATTAAAAATTCTGCTTAGGCCAGACAATGTTGTTACTATTGGTAATACAAACTATATTTTGTCATTCGATACAAACTACCATGATTTGTGAACTATATGATTTCAAAATTTTCGGTATATGTAACAATGCGCTTGCAGGTGGCGGAGCATACGAAGGTTAGAAGAATTTGAAAAATACGAGCTTGTCTAGAGTTAATGTTCTGTTAAGCGGCTGCTAAGTTTGTTACTGCGTGTGGCTTATGTTAACGATCTTAAACATTCGAAACGTACAAGCAACTGTCTTTGCAGAGTATCTTCCAACTTGAAGACAATTTAAAGTGGGAAATGAAAATCTCTCGAGAGACGACTTAGTAGTCGGGCTGTTTGAAAACTTTTAAAACAAAAAAAATGTTATAAATTACGGAAAACTCCTTCAGAACCAAACTGGCAGAGATGTTTGCTAATGTTCAGCGAGAATGTTAACGTTTTCAGTAAAAAAGTAATTGAACTCGGTAGCCGTTATTCCAATCGCAGCCAGTAATCTCCCTCCTGTGTAAAATTTACTGGCGTGTTACTTACAACATACTTTCCCTAATTCTGATTGAAATATGACAAAAATTATGTAATCTCAAATTTTCATTAAGATTTTTATGAAGTTTCCAACCTCTAAGTGTATTGAGCAAGGATGCTATCCGACTGTTTGTTTTATTAACTTAACAGAAGACGAGTAAAATATGACATTGCAAAACCTTTTTGTTTATAACATAAAAGATTACAAGACGATATGATGTCAGACATTAATGACACATCCACCTGTAACAAAAATGAATACTATGTGTGTAAATTATTTATGGTAGGAAGACATTAAACAACCTTTCTGCAAATAAAGAAGTATTCATTACAGGTAACAGTAACACTTAGAACTTTCACAAATTACCATTTGAATTCTATTAGTTTTTTTTTTATTTAGCAGTCTTACAGAAAACTGAATATACATAAAATGTATTATTTTAAAAACTGTATGTTTTTTCGACCAGGTAGTTGTATCTTAATGTCTGTATAAACGAACATTTAAAAAAATAGTTTAAAACATTAAGCCGGTTCCTCTGTACGTTATAAAAAATACTGTTGAATGTTATTAAGACGTGTAGCAAGACTCGGTGATTAAAGTTGGGAAGTTGCCAAGTATGAGAAAATATATGAAGTATTTCAAAGATGTGAATTTAATAGAAAGAGTGAACTTTCTAAAACTGAACAAACGCTATACTAAAATTAACTTTCCTCTAATGCGTAAGTGAGTTTCAAAGTGTGTCGCAGTTTTACCGTAATTAATTTCATCGTGTGATTAAGTACAAAAAGCGTGATAAATAAACCAATAGAAACTTTGTATAGACTAGCCGCCTGTGTATGTCGACCACACAGCTGTAGCTGTTGCCCTGTTACTTTCTGCCCCCATGCAAAGACTCGGGCGTCAGGTATTGAAAACATTACTCAACTCTTGTATTTTGGACTTTGTCGAGAAAATTGGTATTCGATCGTATGTTACCAAATACTTATTTTCGCTAAATATCTGAAAGAAAGGCATTGAACATTATTACACATTAAATATTATAATTTTTAAACTCACCTACGTTGTCCCTTCCCGTGCAGGCTAGTAATTTTTGTGTGTGATGTATATTGGTTTTCTACTGCAAAGAATAAAACAATTTTTACTTTTACAGGATATCGGTAATACTTGTTAGGGAGTTACACGCCTATAATTGATACCAAACGCTTCTAAATAGAATGCATAGCTGGGGTCCTAGAGGTTGTTATTTTTGTTGTTTTATGTTTTTATTTCTTTAATTGAAATCTATAAACCTAGTACACTGCGTCTGCATATAATCATTACTATGATGTCGAATGTCGGTATTGTACACTGTACGTCGAACATGTACTCGGAACAAAAACGTTTCCACCAGCCAGAGTTGTGTGGAAAATAATACAATGCTCACTAGTATAATACTGTACTATACTATATAATACTATACTACATGATCCAATGATGTAGGCTTACTGCTTGTTGCGTGGATATTGTTTCTGAGGATAGGGAGTTTGAAACCTTAAACAAATAAAGTTACACTGTGTAATTTCCGTTGAGTAGTTTCGCTAATATCTGACAGGTATTTAACTTTACTGCTTCACGACTAGTAGACGATGTCGCTTTTGCTTTATACATTAACTGCGGTACATTAACTCGTACGACAACCGACTTGAAAAACTAAGACAATCCCGGTCATAAAACCTGTACATTAAAACAAAAAAATCCAATCACGTATCACTTGTATATCATTCATATTAAAAATACTATGTTGTTTAAAAATAAAAAATGGTTTACAAAATGATTTTTTATCTTGGGAAACCCAATTTTTGGTTTATAAAATAGGACTGCGGTAAGATGCGACCGAGGTAAAATTTGAACCGGTCAATTCCGACCCGGCGAATTCGAAAACATCGTCATATCGGCTATAGACACAGATTGCGTCTATCAAATATGTGTGTACAGATGATGACTCACCCTTGGAATGGTAATGCATACGGTGACGCTCTGGGCTGTGCGGTTGTGCGTCGCAGAGACGAACCGCTCGGTATCTGAGTTCCGAGCTACCTTCTGAAGCTCCTGCCTTGTGGCCCTGCCCAAGTAGGGCGTGTGCTCTATAGCAGGCCGATTCTCGGCTGTTGTGCTAGCCTACACTAGCGCAGTATACACCGAATCTTCGTATAGGCGTTTCCACGAATCACCTGGACGTATACGGTACCTGCCCATCCCAGCCACTAGAGGATTGTCTGGGAACCTCGCCGCACGTGCATAAAATTTGCGTGCAAGCCGCCTGAATGTTTCGTCTAAGGAGCGGACGCCAAGTCCTCTCCTTAGAAGGCGTGATGAGAATCGACGGGGGACTTTGGCCGCTAGCCGAAGACCCCTGTCGAGGACGCTCTGCAACTTCTTTTAATGCATTGCGGCGAGATAACCCCAGACCGGGCAAGCATAGGTAATGACCGGCAGCAAATACGCGCCGACGATCATCTTGCCCAATTTCCTGGTCATGGCTGAGCTGATCAGGAGTGGAAACAGTAAGCTCAGACGAGCGGATCTCTCTTAAGAACTGTCTGAGCGTGGGTATGCCAGGTGAGCCGACGGTCGAGGTGTAATCCGAGGTACTTGACCTCGTTGGACCAGCGCAAGTACGTTCTGCCGATACGTAACTGCCTAACAGGGTGCTTCCGTCGCTTCGAGAATTCGACGGCTACACTCTTGGTAGCGTTAAGTTGCACTCTCCAATTTTCAGTCCAGTCCCCGAGCGTGTCGAGCTGGCGCTGCAGTCGTAAGACGGCTCTTTCTACATGACGATCGGCCGTAAAAACGGCCGCGTCGTCCGCAAAGAGGGTCACCCGGACTCCAGGCTGTCTCGGCACGTCGATGACGTAGAGTGAGAACAGAAGGGGCCAAGAAGAACACTACCTTGAGGGACGCCGGCTGTGATTCGTCTCTCGGAAGAGACTGAATCTCCAACTCTCACGCAGAAGGTCCTCTCCGTCAGAAAGCTAGCAACCAGATGGAGGTAGCAGTCCGGGAGCTGGACTTCCCTAAGCTTGAATAATAGGCCATCATGCCATACGCTGTCGAAGGCTTTTTCAACATCTAAGAAACAGCCAACAGTCCGTTCTCTCCGACACCCGGCGTCCGTGATGTATTCCACCATTCTCATCAGTTGATAAGTGGTCGAATGCCCCACACGGAAGCCGAACTGTTCGGGGACCAGCACGTCGGACGTAGCGGATAGTAGGCTGATAGGCCGGAGGTTGTCGGGGCGGGAAGCATCCTTTCCCTGCTTCGGGATCACGATGACCGTCGCCTTTCGCCATTTCTTGGGAAAGTAGGCCTGTCTGAGACACGCGTTGAACAAATCAGCCAAGAATTGAACTCCAGCCTCGGGGAGAAGTCGTAGAGCGGTGTTCGTGATACCGTCCGGGCCTGAAGCTTTTCTTGGCTGAAGTTAAGCGAGCCGATCTGAGACCTCTTCCAAAGAGATGGGTTCGGGCTCCGCCGTGATCGGAAGAGACAGAAAGTCTTCCACAGCCATCTTGACTTGTTTGTCGAAGTCCCAGTCCATGGGCGGGTTGGGAGCGAACTGTCGCTCGAAACACAAGCCCAAGTACTCGGCCTTCTCCTCCGGACGACCCAGGAGTCGTCCGAACGGCCCAACGATGGCGGGGAGAGGAGATCGTCGCCTCCGTCCCGTCATCGCGTAAGGTATTCTATACGGGTGACTTTGCTGGTCCGCATCCCCCGTTAGGGCCACAGCGAGTTCCCAACAGCTACGTCGGAACGCCTTCAGACTGCCGCGCGGTCTTCCAGTGAGCCGATTGTATGCTGCCTTATCAGCCGGATCACGGGTACTTTGCCAACGTTTTCGGAAGTAGTTCCTCTCGCGAGCGAGAAGAGAGACTTCCTCACGTAGTCAGACGTGAAACCGGCTCGCATACGTGAAGACACCCCTATAGCCGAGATGATTGCCTCTTCGATTCCCGCTACTGCTTCGTCTAGGAGGCGAACGGAATCGAGTGGGCCCGCTGGCGGTAATCTACGGCACACAGCCGGGCCGTAGCGGTCCCAATCGATAACCTTCTTCTTGTCAGAACGTGCATAGGCGTGCTGGGTAGCGACGTGGACCAAGATGGTGTTGTGGTCGGATGTCAGCTCCGTAAGGGAGAATACCTCGACCGGACAGACAATTCCTTGGGTCACCGCAATATCCAGAACATCGGGAGCCGCGTTAGGTAGCGTCGAAAAGAACGTGGGTTGCGCTGGACCAATCACCATCGCCCGGCGCGATTCAACATAACTGAACAGGCGCCTCCCGTTCGGAGTAGTCAAGCGACTATTCCAAACGCGATGCTTGCAATTCAGATCGCCGGCCAAAATTACCCTTCGGTGGGAATCGAAGATGACGTCCAGGTCGCCGACAAGGAGTTCAGCGCGGCGAGGGGCCTTGTATGCTGAAATCACGAGGACGCCGCCAAGAGCTCCGTGGACCTCAATGGCGGTGGCCTCTAGGTTAGTGCGCTGCGGCAAAACAACACGATGATGACCTATAGAGGTCCTCACCGCGATCGCCGTGCCGCCTCCTTGTCGGCCAACTCGGTCATCCCGATAGACCACGTAATTCGGTAATCGAAACCGGATCGTCGGGGTCAGGTGGGTTTCTGTGAGGAGAAGTACGTCGGGTTTGAACCGAGCCAGGAATTCCAGAAGGTCGGAATGCTTGGAACCGATGGAATTAGCATTCCAGGCTACGAGCGAGAGATCTCGCTCGTCTAAGGGCTCGGTTCATAGAAGACCTATGACATTGCAAGCTTCCACCAAGAGCATAAACCTCTCAGTTGGGTCAGCAGTTTCCAGGCGGTCTCGGATGGACCTGAAGGTGGATGCGACTTTCTTGAGGTCGTAGCCGGACAGAAAGTCGCGGACGAACTGTGCGTCATCGGATGTGACGGACTGGACGGTTTGCCTGGAAACTGAGGCCGCTTAAGAGCGACCAGGATTAACGGCAGATCGGGTCTTGTTGGTGGAAGCTACAGGACCAGGGGCAGTCGAGTTTGAAGTAGCGACAGGAAAAGTACGCTGTTGCGCTTCGTCGGACTTATACCGGGAAGCAGGACTTTTCTTGGGCTGTGGGCAGGCAGGAGCTCGGGGCCGAGCATCCGATGTGGTTGTCCCTTTTGTTGGATGTTTTGTTTTGCCTGCTCGCGGATATCGCGGAGGTGGCAGTGGTGGCGAGGAGTTGAGGCAGGAGTGTGGTTTCGCGGAGGTGGAGGGTTGATTCTCCGGCTCCAATACCGAGATATTGGCTACAGGGCGTGTCTCTGCTGCGGAAGGCGACGTGGTTCGTTTTTGTGCCTTTGTAGGGGCTGGAGGTGGAGCCGGAGAGGGCGCGCGCTGTGACGTGGTGCCTTTGGTTGCGGCTTAGCCTGTACTTTAGGCTGCTTCTGTGTTTGGGGCTGCAATACTGGCTGCCTCGGCTTCGGGAGGGGCCTCTGCGGCTTTTGCTTCCGCAGGATTTCCGACCTGTATACCGAGCAGTTACTGTAATTGGTTGCATGGCCTTCGCCACAATTGATGCAGCGATAGTAGGGCTTGTCTGCCACAGTGCAGGCCTGCGTGGAATGTCCCAAGGAACAACGTAAACAGGCCGGGGCACTGCGACAGACGTCGGTATGATGGCCGAACCTCTGACACCGGTCAAGGTGCCACCGGTGCGCAAGCTTGCCCGGGGGGCGACTGGATTCCACCCTGACGCGGAAGCCAAACAGCCGCGTCAGGTAGAATATCTTGTCTGCAGCCTCGCCCTTCTCGAGGTGGAGACGGACGAGTGGGAGAGGTACTCGGTTTTCAGAATTGTTGAACAGGCGAAAAATTGCTTGCACCGGGTAACCGAGTTCGCGGAGTTCCAAAAGGATCTCCTGGGGTTCGGTGTGCGCGTCAAGCCCACACAGAATTACAGACAAGGGCTTGACTCGTTTGGGGGAAAAGGTATGATATTGCAGGTTATTAGCCTGCAGAAAGGCCTCGACCAAGCGGTGGTCCTCGATCCGACGGACGACAACTTTGACCGTGTCACTGCCAAGCAGCTTAAGGTCAAGTTTGTCGGCCGACAGGCCGTGGGCCGCGATCAGCCGCCTGTATAAGGCGGCGACATTGGACACCCTGTGGACGAACAGGGGCGGTGCGCGACCAACAGCGGAAGCAGCCGGAGCTGCCCCCGAAGCAGTCGGAACCGCAGCCTGTTGGCCCTGAGAAGGCCCGATGTCCATGGCCGAGGTCTGAGAGGAAGCGGATGGTTCCTCTTCGGCTTCTTAGCCGGGCGTCTACGCCGACCAACGGTCGCGAAGTCGTCCGACTCGTCCGCCGGGAGAGGAGGTAACGGGTGAGGAAGAGGATCGTCCGTTTCCATCGCTCGAGGCGAATCAGGCGAGTCGCCCGCGTGGGGCAAGGCAGAGCCGAGCGACTCACACTCGTGCCGTCGCCCGTAATGGGCATGCTGGCCGAGTGTGGCCGCCGGACAGAGACTGCTAGGCAGTCACTGCCAGACGCCAGGGATCTTGGGTCCGGCCGAAGCCGGGTAACCCACGCGACTTCCCTGCTCACGGCGATACAGGAGGAGCTGGGCTAACGACCAGCTTCGTTAGATACCAGTCCTTACCAAGACGTGTCCACTGGTCCCTTTACCCCGGCGATATCTAAGCTCGCTTACCACTGGTGGGGGCTCGCAAGGATCGTCCGGGGCAGTGCTACCTAACAGCCGTGGGCAGGTTAGGGAGAAAGCACTGATGTTCGGCACTCACCAAGAGCCCAGAGCAGTCCTCTTCTTTCCTGTCCGGTGAGATGTTTGCCGGGGACAGGTGGTCCTAAGAAGGGCAACTTCTGTCAGCTGCTTCTTCTACCAGCTACTCAATTCACCGGCAGCAGCTGGCTCCTGGGTCTTCTTTCCTGAAGAAAGAAGGTCTCCTCGTCCAAGCGGAGAGGCAGGCGGTAGCAGCAAGAAGCTGTAGCAGCGTCCAGAGTAGAGCTGAAGAGAAGAGTCCTGTTCAGTCCGAAGTCTGGAAGAAGTAGTGTCGAGAAGTAAGTGTCCGGTAATGCATACGACTGTTTCCAATGTTTATACTGTTGTAATAAATATAAATATTTATATAAATATAATATAAATGTTGTAATATAAATGTCGTATACTGTTGCGACCAATCAACTTTCTCTGTGGATATTTCTGCATATTTACACTCTACATACTGAACCCAAATGTGACAGACCTCTGCGCTCTCTTCGCTCGCCCTACATAGACATCGAAACGCCTATTGATGTGCGGGTTACTAAAAACATTACTCACGTGTCGCCTACATCAACGCTTAGCACTTAACGAGCCATTTCTGCAAATTAGATGTTATCACATGTGTGTCCACCGCATTACAAAACTTGTAATCACCAATACCAAATCAACACATTTCGTCACACCATTACTAGCTACATAACTCAATAATTGCTAGGACATCTCATCCACAACATCTCTATCTCTCATTGTAACATGTATATTACAACTACTTTCCCATTGTACACTAACTTCATAAGCCTCCGTCTTGCTAGTAGATGGAGGATCCAAACTAAAAAGGTTAGGCTCCTAACTAACCTAAACTAGGAGGAACCAACTTAAGCTAACTTGACAAAATATTGGAAGGATCAGGTTCCTTACACAAATGTGTAGGTTACAGAACTGAAACCTCATAGAAACATTTCTTCTAGTTGCCACGGATCGGTCAGCTGCAACCAACTGAAAAAGTGGGGCGCAATTGACCGGGTATGAACACGTAAAAACGTCGTTTTGTCGCAACTGACCGAGAACGATAAAATATACTTGACATTTATTAACAATACAAACTAACGGTAACGATATGTATTACAAAGGAAGAAATATAACTAAAAAAATAAACGTTAATCGGAAAAAATAAACGAATAAATACATAATTGCTTTATTCTTCATTTTTAAGCGATAGTCAATACTTTCCTTGACTACCCACTCTTAAGAAGATCGTTCACGATTTTGAGTTTCTCAATCAAGTGTTCCCTTACTGAATGAAGATACATTTTTCTTTTATTCATGAATATAGAAGCATTTGAACGCTAAAAAGAAAAGAACCTGACATTAATTTAGACAGAAAAATCCCAAACTAATGAACGCTATAAACTTTTGTCAACTGACCAGTGGATGTGTACCCGAGCAAATATACCTCTTATAGTCGGCGTTACTAACAGTTTGATAGAAGTCCCGCACTTTGAAAAAAATCCCAAACTCATAACCACTATTAACGCTTATCAAGTTACCAGTGGATATCTAACCGAGCCAATATGTCTCTTAAAGTCGACGTTACTAACAGTTTGATATAAGTCCCGGGCTTTAAAAAAAATCTCAAGCTCTTAACCACTATTAACGCTTATCAAGTTACCAGTGGATGTCTACCCGAGCCAATATGCCTCTTAAAGTCGGCGTTACTAACAGTTTGGTAGAAGTCCCGGGCTTTGAAAAAAATCTCAAACTCAAACCACTATTAACGCTTGTCAAGTGACCAGTGGATGTCTACCCGAGCCAATATGCCTCTTAAAGTCGGCGTTACTAACAGTTTGGTAGAAGTCCCGGACTTTGATAAAAATCCCAAACTCATAACCTCTATTAACGCCGACTTTGACACAAGTCTCCGGGAATATGCGGCATGATATAAAGTCAATGAAAAAAAAATAATAGGTACACATTATCTGTTCGTACAACATGTAGGCTCATGTTAATAATAATTTGTAAACATTATACTTATTGTAGTGTGTGTGTGTGTGTGTGTGTGTGTGTGTGTGTGTGTGTGTGTGTGTGTGTGTGTGTGTGTGTGTGTGAGAGAGAGAGAGAGAGAGAGAGAGAGAGAGTGTACGTAACTCACAGTATATGCATAAGAATAAATGACAATACAGACGTGAGAGTAAAGTAAATTACAAAACTGAGTTTTATTTAGAAACATTTAAATTATCTGTGATCACTGAAGTAATATTGCTTGTTTGCACACTTGTGTCATGTGGGTTAGTAATGATGTGGGTTAGGTTCGCTGCACTACATTCACAAGCACTGTTAGCGGAATTTGAAAAAATCTGCTGGCAATAACGTCGCCTTGGAATTGATTATTTATATTTCTCGTCACAACTAAACAAGCACCAACAGTTAATTTTGTCGAAAAAACGTTTGTTTTAATTCAGTGAATTACAAAATAAATACGTTAAGCGTAAGCAACAATTGAGGTTAGGTGTCATTATCATGGTCTTGCGTAATATGGTAACTTTTGTTGTAGTGATCTCACCAACATCTTCGGCACACCACTAAACAGGTAGTAAGATACCATCAGCCAAAGTGAATGTTTTCAAAACATCAACATAGATGTCAATGAACTCTATAATATTTGCTTATGTTTCCTCGGCCACATATCAAATCAAGCCACACGCGTCTGTCGCAACTTCCTTCTCTACCTGTTACACTTTCCTTGATTTTTGTTTTTATTTTTAAAACAACTTTGTTACGTCATACTTCAGAGTGAAAATTTCTGGAAAGTTTGTTGAATTTTCATTAGTATGTAGATCAGAAGGTTAATCTAATGTAACAGAATTTATTATTTATTTATTTCTAAGCTGAAATGCACATATCCATTCAGCGAATGTTTTCTCACTCGAAAGTTTATTTTCAAATTGTTTATCTCATTTAAAATATTCCTGCATTGCCTTTGACGTAGGTAGCACTAAGTAAGACGCAACTTTGCTGTTTTCAATAAAGAAAGTACTTGCATTTGGTCACTTCCTGAATTTGGCAACTTTGTCATTTGGCAATATTTAACCACCTTAATTGAGCAGTTGGAAATATGCATCCGCTAGTTGATTTCCACATTCTCAAAATCATTCTTAAATATTTACTCAAAAATCAAGAAATTACTGTTTAATTGAAAATATTATTTGATTTTAATATCTGCCAAAAACGTTAAACATTTCCGCAAAACATTTACCACCACTTTCTTCTAAAGTCTTCCTTTATGATACAAATCCTTTAGATGTGCTTTGTCTTCTCAAAATAACTAAAAACCCGTCACAAATCTAATTTTGCGCATTTTAAACAACCTGCCGACTACTGTTGGCGCAGAAACTATCTGCACTCGAGTTTGAACATTAATTCCAAGTTAACGGTTACACTAATCTTAAATCAAATTACGCCAATTTTTAGCTTGTTTCATTGTGCGTTGAATGCTGGCAATCAAACATTTTTCGTCAATTTTTGTCAGAGTTGCTTTGGCCGGAATAAAAAAAGTGCCCGTTTCTTTACCTATTCTTGAGAAACCTCAAATTTAAAACAAAATTAGGCTACATAAAAACGCGCCATGCGACTGCAACGAAATATGGATACGTTATAGAATGGAATGTTTTTAACACGTGTAAAGTTGGATGTTGTTGACTTTGCTAGAAAAGAAGTTGTTATCAATTTTGTAAAACAACTTTTTCTCATTACCGAATAATCGGAATAAATCGCGCTTGAGCTCGTTTTAAATATCGTACGTTTTCTATATCAATTCATAAATTACAAAAAACCTAAAGTGATAATAATTATTGTATTTTATAATGATACAATTATTGTATTTTATAATGATACAATTATTGTATTTTATAATGATTTTTATTTGATACTAAGGTATTGTGAGCTCTGCCATGAAATCAATGAGCATCCGCGTGGAGTAGTACTGTCTGGGCAAGTAAGGAGGATGTGCCTGGTCGCTTTTCATACTTTGCCCCTGTGGGTCGCAATGATGTTTACTAAACTGTCATGAACTCACCTCACCTTAGTAATGTGGAACGTAACCTATGAACGAGCTGGTGTTCCCTTAAAGAGATTTATTTAC
The DNA here is from genome assembly GCA_034769895.1 of Magicicada septendecula. Lineage (NCBI taxonomy): Eukaryota > Metazoa > Arthropoda > Insecta > Hemiptera > Cicadidae > Magicicada > Magicicada septendecula. Next base: position 730,678,302 of record CM068367.1, read on the forward strand.
TTGTAGGGACAAAATAGGCTACTGTAGCCTCTAAAGTGGCGCATTCCATTGTTTATTTAGATTCAGCGGTAAACATTTAGTAAAGAAAGACAGCGTGGCTGTTATTTATTGAGTCTCAGTGCTACGTCAAGTTTCAAAATATTAATATCTTCATATAAGGGGGCGGAAGAATTGTAACGACAGAATTAACTAATTGTAGTGACAATTTCTTGATTTACTACATTCAGTAAAACATAACATTTGTCGAGTACATTCCTATTATTTCGTAATATTAATTTCAACATTCTGGTCAGACAGACAAGTATATGACACAGAGCGCGCCTGTACAATCTGTTAATTTCAAATTGTTTTTACATGTGCACATATTATATAAACTGTGTAAGGCACCATTGCGAAACCGGTCGGCTGTGGTCACAGATTACTGCGCGGCATATTCGCCGCACTGTTTCTTAAGGTAACTCGTAATGTATTTTTTTCAACAAAAGGAATTAATTAATGAAAGGCAGTGACTAGTGTTTACACAACTGCTGACAATAAATCAACAGTTTTGTAAAAGAAAACGTGTCTACGAAACAAGTGAGATGATTTGCAAACGGCCTTGGACAGGTACAGCTGCTAACACTACCATAACTGTAACTGTACCTCACTATGTTCTATATTTACACGAACGTTTCTGCTCTACGTTTTCTATGCGAATAACTACATTTTTTGGTCACCAACGATGAAGTTTTACTATAAATCTGTCTGCAGGTAAACGCTTAAGCCTACATTGTATTTCAGCCCTTAAACATTATACAGGACACCGACTGATCTCAATTTAAAATCAAACTGATTGCTCTAAAGCGTGACACTTGTCTTTCCTGTCAGGTCTATTGCAGTAGGACTTTTCTTAACTACCTGAGTAATGTAATTTAATGAGGCTAACAATGTTTAAACGAAACTTTATATAGTCCAAAAACGCAAATGCAAAAAAAAGCAAGTTTTTATTACGAATAAACATTAACTTACTTAAAATTTAAACGAAATCTTTACTTTCTTCTTTCAACAATCAATTGCAAAAAATAAATTGAAATTATACTCGTGTTCGTATATAAACAATAGACAAAGCGCGGGGCGGGGCTAATTACGTTTGGACAGGGCAGCGTTATACAATGTAGAGCACTGAAATCATGTCGGTCCCATATACAAAGTCTTAACAACAGAACCAGCGTTAACCACACACAGCGTATTTTTATCACCTTCACAGTTACCGATAATATCCCGAGTGCTGATGTACATAAACATAAACTTAATTAAAGTAAACGAAATATACTTACTTCTTTAACCAATGAATCACAAAAAATAAATTGAGGAAACGTATACAATGAGGAAGCTCTAGACTCCGAGCAAAAGATGCAGCAAAACAAACATAACACACAAGACAAAAAAGTAAAAGATTCAGCAAAAAGATACAATAAAAAGTAATTATACGCACGCGTACATTTTTCGTACGGGCGCGGGATATGCCGGTGTTATCAGTTGCATTTTGTTACACAGAACAAACAACTTCCTTGTTTCATTTCAATGGGTTCAGTGTGTAACCACATAGTCCCATCTTTTTGCTTCCCCATAGGCCTACATTGTATTCTCTTAAAATCAGTCACGTTTGTAATTGTTTCTTATGTCTTCATTAATTTAACGATTTAATGATCTTCATTAATTTTATTATTTTCTTTAAAGTAGGCCTACCTGCTTTCCATATCTTATTTGTTCGTCTGTGAAATATCAGCTCCAATAACACAGGAGATCAGGACACAGATCGACGTTTCTGTCTGGAACAACAGTGCTTCAGCAAAGCGATTTATAAACGTCTCTGCATGTTTCCACTTTAAATGATATGTTCTGAATACCTATTGTCTTTAACCTACACCTTACACTTGTCGATTTCTCCATACGGTATTAAAACACACTGTTTCTGTTGTACACACATTTTTGGATATTATACATAAAAGCATAATTGCAAATGATGAAAATGAGAGTAGTATACAGGGCAAATTGCTTACTGTGGAGGAAAGTTTGTGAAGTGATGGCAGTGATGGTAATTTTAGATGCTACAGGTAAGAGCATTGTGAAACCGGGAGGTTTGAAGTTGAAACAGAGACTTTCAAATGTTTACGTTACAGAATCTCAATCATTGAATACATTAAATCTATTATGTAATAGGCGAAAGTTACTTTTATAAGAAAAAAAATTGCTTTTAATTTCAATGAAACAGTTGACCCAAAATAAGTTAATAAAATCTTTTTGTGTCGAGCAAGGTTCCACGTGGTTTTGAATTGAGAATAAGTAAACGAGGCACAGAAGGTTTCGATATACGGTGTTGAAGGTGAATACACAAATAGGGTGTTGAAGTGTTCGACAAGACATGGGAAAAGTCTCGCCAGAATACGGTGTCTTGGCCATTTTATTAGCATAAGTTACAGACTATTTGCACTAGAAAGAAAATTTGATACAAGAAATTTCAAGGAAAGGTCAATAAAGTAGTTATAGATCCGAGAAAGGGACTTATTGTAGCCTAAGGTTTGAGATAATACGACACAGGAATTTTAAGCACAGAAGCACATCATCATTGTGGCCATTCACCAAGCGTCGGACTCGGGATGCTTAAGAAGACAACCCTTTAATCAGGTTTACTCATGAGTAACATTTTTTCAAGCACTTCCTATTAATCAAAATGTATTTTTACTCTTAATTTATTTGGAGCATGAAATATATGTAGCCTATATGAATATTCACATACGGTATTTATTTTTAAATCACTTTATTTCAATCTTCGTAGTTATATTTAAGAATGCAACGTCTGTCGTAGGGCGGTGCGCGCGCGCTTGTTCATGACGCCGTACTGGTTATCCGAGTAGCCTAACAGTGTAAACAACCATTAGTTATTTATTTACCGGTTATTCGATTAGCCTGAGCATGGAATTTTCCCCGGTATGAAATGAAATTTCAGTAACGGGTTCATATGTTACTGTCCTTAAACTTTCACGTTCGCGCGCGCGTAGCAGGAAACCAATGCGTCGTATAGTACAGATGTAAACAACAGAATGTGCCTTGACACTCCCAGTGTGAGTAGTAGTACAACTTTCACCGTAGCGTTACAATAGCGTTCGCGGCGGCCTTCTTCTGCTTACGCCCTGCGCACTGTTCATTATGTTTACAAAGGGTCGTGTAATAGTAGACCTATGTGATGTTACTGGGCCGAACACATCTCCGAGAGAATTTTGTCAACTTCCTTTATTCCATCCCTGTCAGTACTGGAGCGTAGTAGGTATGTTGTAGTGTCTGGTAAGAGGCAGAGCGATTGAGGATAGGAACTACGTTGGTTAACAAGATTCACGGCTCTCTTACAGGCCTGCTCCTGCATCCTATCGCGCTTTTTATGATAGGCGATATACGTTTGCACAGATTGATCTCTACATAATATAGACCGTTTTCCTGTTAACTGAAGACAAAAACAACTCGGCTAACTTATTATATAACTGTTAGAACTGTCACCTTAGCTACGCTTTGCATCAGTCAACGTTTGCTTTTGATAATATAACCTTGATAATATTGCTCTTCAGGTTGGCCTACAACATTGTGCGTTTATATTCCTTGTTTACAATACATTCTGTTTTATCCAGAATTGTTGTGTAATGACTCGTCCCTAGGATTCATTTTAATTTAATAAAATTCAAGAGGAAGGTTATAATTGTTAACTACCAGAAAGAATATTCACAAAATTGTTATAGATGAAATATACAACCTTAAATCTAAATCGTCAGGGTTACTGAAGTGACAGCAAGACAGTCCGACTTGAAGATGAGAGAGAGCACATGAATGCAGGGCTGAATTTAATGAACGCTCTATGATTCAGAAGAGGTCAAGTGAGATGTCGGAAGAAGTATTTCTGAGCGATTCGTTTTAATTAAAATGCCGGAACAAGGCAGTAGAGTCCGTAACCTTTGAAGCCAACAGTAGAAAAATTATATGCCATATTATAATACTGCGTTATCTACTTTTCCTGTAATTACTGGGTGAGAAATCATATAAAATTATACACTTACTGAGAACCAATGTGACTTAGACTGTAAGCAGCAGTGATTACAGCTGTCTATCTGATAATTATTGGCTACACTACGTTGATAATTGTAACATTAATGTGATAATTATATTTTTATTGATAATAATCGATTAAGAAAAACTAATGTTTTCCCCCGAAGCATGTCAAATAAACAATCGCCATAAAACGGTTTCAATAGATAGATGCAAAAATTTTAATGTTATCTGTAAAATTTATATAAAAATATATGAATGTTGCACTAGAACTGTTTCCAATCTGATTAAACAACTGGGATTTTAAACAAAACCCTGTTAAAGTAAAACCTGATCGCTTCAGAATGGAAATATAAGAAAGTTTAAGTAATCTACTTTAACATAACCTAATTCGCTGTTATTCGTCTGCCGCAGATAAACTATTTTTAAGCTGCTTCCCCTTTTTCTATTTTACATTTTTCAAGTGTCGTAGCTTCCAATAACAAGTTGTGTCTTCACCTTTATTTCTCACCAAATAAAAAGTATTATACAAATATTAGTTTAAAGTCAAGTATTCAGAATAAAAAAGGAATAATTATTGTTTACGCGAATTAAACTACTTAAAAATATTAATTTTTTTATTCAAGCTCAAAATAATATTTAAATTGAAAAACATTACGGATACAACACATACTGCGTTCGTAATGGTACTGGACAGTGTTCGCGTAGTTTCTTATGTTAACATCTACTCGGCCATTCAGGACACAAGACTTTAGGCACAGTACAGTGCAAAACTACTTACTATGGAGGAAACTTCACTGCAGGTAAAGAAAGAGGTTACTGTAATTTTAAATGCCACGGCTAAGAGCGGTGTTAAATTGAGAGGTTTGAAGCTGAAACAGACACTGTCAAGTAGTCAACCTTGTCGGGATTTATGAGCGTTTATCGATTTTGTCTATGTAGTCCATACTTCTTCAGTTAATCCACCTTCTTCAGCAAGATCAAAACAGCCACTGAAGGGGGGGGTCTTTGAAGAATCATCCCACAATGGACCACAGCCTAGCATCCTGAAAAATTCAACACTAAACGATCATTAAATTCCGACCACGAAAAACTGAAAGTATTCGTGTATTATGCGAAATGTAGAACGAAGAATAGGTGTAGGCCTATTATTGTGAACAACGGACTAAGAACGCTAAATATCAGCAATACACCGCGGAACTGAAGACGAATTGACTTTTGGTATGAACACAAAACGAAGCACCCTTCAGAGAAACAAGAAATAGCTGCCATCGGATAGTAGTGGGATCGGAAGCGAGATTTAACTACTTTACTTTACACGTATATAAAAGGAGTTCTGAACTGGTTTTCGAATTACGGGTCACGTAGCGCGTTCTGCTTTACTTCCCTGTCGATGATTTTCAGGAAATTACGTGTTGTTTAAAAACCATTAATTTGTTTGTAGTTAACATGCTAAGTTTTGCGAGGCTTCGTGTCTTGAAACAAGTCCAAGACATGCACTTATTTGAATCGTCCGGTGGCGGAAAAGGCACAGCGAGTTCCAAGAACGAGTATTGCCTGCAGACTGCAGAGTAGGTCTAATAATTTTCTTTGGGGCCTGATCTGTTGCCTGCAGCAGTGTCACTAACAGATTTCATCGTTGTAAAGTTCAAACCCATGAACCCAATGGTCTCACACATTTACATTTTAATCTATAAAACAAAGTATATTATCCACAAGAAATACATTTTAAACATTAAGTGTTAAAATCTTCAATATGGGATTTTAATACTCTCAGGGTGGTACAAATGGAATGGGTAACTAGCTTATCTGTACTGCAAGTGAAAGTATTTTGCGAAATTATCGCATGACGCATTATCGCTTCAACATTCTCAACCTACACTGGAGGTTATTTATATTTTGTTTACACTACACTGTTTTATCGTTTTGGTACTAAAGAACACGAAGAAAATAACTGAAATAACAAAACAACATAACGTAATTAGTTTCAGCTAACACTTCAGTTTATTTACGTCCTGTCACGCCTAATTCGGTACAGATCTTGATCTTAACTTTTTCTAGACTGAAAGTTCGCCGGAAAAGTGACAGAAGCCACTTTTGAAACACTCAAGTCACATTATTTAAATTTAAGAAACGGAAAAGTGTATAAGAGCTTTGAAAAAAATGTTAAAGAACATGTTCCTTTTCCATAAATTGTATACTACCGTAGGACACAATATTGGCAATCGCATAGTATCTACTGTTTATAATAACAATAACAATGATAATGATAAAATTAATAATAATACGCAGGAAATTTGAAAATATACTTTATTACAGATGTTTCTCACACACAATTAATTTTACTATTTTTGAAAGTTTTTGAACATTCAAAAAATTAAAAAGTTAAAAGTTTTAAGATTCTTCTTAAACAGAGGAATCGTTTCATATTTCACAGTACCACCGCCTGTAGCATGACACCCTATACTATTCCTGTTATTTGAAAAATAATCGTAGACTGTTTTAACGTTTCTTCAGTTCGTAACATCTTACTGAAGCCAAAAGGCAAATTTCTTTCACTATGTACACAGTATATAAGACACATGTTTTTTTAATAAAATGCCTATATAACAGAGTAGTCATACTAAACAAATAAACATAAAAATATCAAATGTCACAATTTAAACGAAAATGTTAAAAAACTACATTTAAGAGTGTTAACGAAACACTGTGCAGAAATGTAAATGTCAGTAGTCTTGTGGTGGGTTTTCCAAAGTAATCACTGTCATGACAACGTCATTGCGTTCCCCGATTTAGCCAGAAACATGAGTAATCAGAGGACCATGTGCAGTCGCACGTCAGTAGCTCACATTTCAATAAGAAAAGCGCCAAACAAAGTAGTAATTATCTATTCCAGCCTTCAGCTTCGCAATTGTGTGAACAAGTTTCCACTTAGCTGTCAGATGTAACCAGTAAATAAAAATGTCAACTACAGTCTGCCGAATGTTATTACCAGTATCTCTTTCTAGAGTTTCTGGTAAATCTTAATTTTACAGTGCAGAATAAGGTTAAAGTTGATGAAGAAATGAGCTGTGGATTGACGATCATATGGTTTTCTAGAGTTAATCAGACTATAACTTCCAGAACGGAAACACAGTGTTAGTACATACTTACATAAAAGTGATAGATATGAGGACATGGCACCGACTATAAGTAAACTGTAACCGCAGGCATCCATCTGAGTCAGCGAGAGGTGACAAGTGAGAAAATGGACCAAATAAGTTTTGAGTTAATAAAACAAATAGTGGGGTTATTTGGTCATTAACAGGCTTTTCGTTTGTTTGAATATGATACTCAAAAGTTCATACAGCGTACTACTGAAAAGTAACGACGTATCTAGTACATATACTCAAAATGAGATTAATAATTTGTTTCCACACGTAGTGAACCCTCAAGTAAGGTAACAAGAAATGCTTTTACACTATAACCATTTATTTTGTAGTCACCGTACAAAACATGATGTAAGTCTGGAATAAAGTAGCCGGATTATCAGTAGCCAAAGACTGAGAAAAACCAATTACTACGCATAAGCGAAGTAAGAAGTCTTGAGGAGTTTACGTAGCAGAGACATGTCTTACTCAGAAACTATATCACAACAAACAGAATTTATGGCTGATGTGGGATAGGAAAGGCTTCTCGATTGTGATTTGTAAACTCGTCACGACACCACGATCAGTTGCAGTAAAGTACACGAAAAATAGAGACATTTTTGAAGAAGATTACAAATTATAAGGTTGGTGTTCATGCTAAGGTGAATTTATGGTCTTTCCATCTTGTAAAGCGAACATGGGACACTACGAAAGTGAAGTATGCTGGATTATGAACCTCTCTAAAAAGACAAAAAGAGAGAGAAACGTCAAAATAGAACTGATTAAATAACTCAGGAGTAAGAAATGTTGAGGTAGCGACCACTGAATTACAAATTGTTTGAGGAATTTTACTTTAACAAAGAATAACCCAAAGATGATGTGAAGCAGCCTGTGAACAGAAGGAATAATGCCGCTTGGCGCCCGTTTGCAGTGTTGCCTTTACCACACAGTCTGAATATACTTTTCAGATTCCTAATTTTCCATTCTATTAATACTATTTTAACCAAAAACCGATGCAGAAGTAAATAGTAAAGTTGACAAAATATAACAATTTTTAAAGATTCATTTAATATGTGAAGAGTGTGCTTTTGGCAGTGTTGAATATATTTTCAAAAATATAATAGTTAGTTAAATTGTCTCTTTGCGCATTAGATCCGGAGTTTTTATAACACGACTGTTTGTAACAAGAGTTATTTTTGTACTTTGATTTCAGAAATGTTTTAATAGTATTGCTCAGATCAGCTGCCTGGAATAAGAATGTTACATACCAGCATGCTTACATATTGTTATGCACCGAACTTTAAGTTTGCGTTTCAAGTTGAATTTGTACTAATTGTCATGTGCGGCAGAAGTTTTGGAAAAATACAATTTTATTCTTAATTTCATCCAATGGTGATCCGTGTTTTGCGGTTTTGCGTTGGTCAATCAACAGGAAATGGAAGTGACAATCCAACACCCAAGTAAACTAGTGAAACTGCTGCCATTATGAAAGTCAATGGAACACATTAGCAGAGTAGTATTATTTGAGAAGTGCTATTGAAATGCACGAGGAATACTGAAATTGGCAAATCTGTTGTAACCACTTGACACAAGGAAGAAACAAATTACCCCGATGGACAACAGGAACGAACAATTTTGAATTTTATTGCGACGAACATATTTTTAGAGGTGTCTGCCCGTGTAGGTTAAACATCGGCTTTTAAATACAGGAATGTATAGGTTTCGCACAAACAGCTATGAAAATGAGTAGTCGACACTGTTATTTTTTTAAGACAAGGTTAACTATGTTACGTTCAATAGCAGTAAACGGAATTACATTATTGGTAGAATGAAGCGATGGATAGAATAAAAAAGTACTGTAATTTGGTACCGGTACCAATTTGATTCAATAAAATACCGGTACTCACAGTATGTGTTGGGTAGCAGTGCTATATGGTGGCTGCGTAACGGATAGGTACTGCAATCGACCCGACAGACGAAAGGATATTCGTAAACGTTTTGCCCATCCATCCTGCAGATTGTCATACACAGTACACAGTAGTCGCTACGGAACAACCCAGAGACTAAACATTCTGCTAATAATTATTCAGTTCACTACACCTAACTGATGTTCTCCGTCACATCGACAAGATCTGCAAGATAAACATGTGTACTCTATGCACATCTGTATATTAGTCCGAGTCGAATGCACAGCTCTAATATCTAATTACTTTATCTACATCGAATGTAGTTATACTATTTTAAGGTACAGGTTATAACCCTGTACAACACCAGCTTGTACCTAAGCTACCCTAAACTAACAGGAAGCATACGTTAAAATATTTAGTTTCCTTTTTATTACAATAAAAAATATCACTGACGTGGTAAAAATGTTTCCTTCTATATTAGATATAAAAGATTATTCAATCGCTAAATTTCAGAAAAATGTTGTAAATGCGTATTTTTAGATACGTTTAAGTTAACAAGACTCGCAGTCGGCTTCCATATCAGTAAAAAAGTCTTTGTATTTTTGTACTTGAAAGAGAGGTGCAGTATGCACTTCTTTATCTAGTGTCCCTGTATAAATTAATCAGGACAGATCCACTATGGGAGCACAAATAAAGTTGTCCTAAAATAAAAAAGAATATTAGAACCATATTTAAACATATATAATTTTATTAGCTTTTAATTAACTTAGTTTTTAAACTAAATTTTATTAGAAAACTAAATTTAAGAAAAAAGTTTGTATAAACAGAAACGTTTTTCGTACATTTCTACTAAGTTTTTATGAATAAATATTTCATTATGACGGCTTTTCATAATGTCTAGGTTCCTTCTCTCCAGTGTCTTCGGGGATCTCTGGATGAGCTGATTAAAGCATTCTAACCTGTATTACATATTACAATACAAAATATGTCCTTTTAGAATTTTTCTCAGCCTAAAAAACGAAAAATGTCCGTACTCCAGATGTACTGTAAGAAACTTTAACCGCATAATAATACTCCTCCTCCTATGGCGCTACAGCCCAAGTCGGGCCCTGGCCTCCACCAATCTCCGCCTCCAATCCACTCTATCCACTGCAACCCTCCTCCAGTTTCTTATCCCCATGTCTCTCGCGTCCTCTGCAACGCCATCTTCCCACCTCTTCCTCGGTCTACCTCTAGGTCTCGTTCCCTCCCATGTACCCAGCAAAGCCCTCTTGGGGTTCCTGCCATCCTCCATTCTCATAACATGACCGGCCCAACGCAATCTTTGTATTCTTATAAATTTTGAGACTGGTATCTCTTTATATATTTGTTACAGTTCGTTGTTGTCTCTCATTCTCCATGAGCCATTTTCTTGCCTATAATGCGTCTGAGGATTTTCCTTTCAAAGGTGTCTACTATGTCGACTGTTTTCTGTGTGATTGTCCATGCCTCACACCCGTAGCATAGCACCGGTCTGATGACAGTCCTATATATTTTCATTTTTGTTTCCCTGTGCACATCCCCAGACCTAAATGATGGCAGCAATGCGAAGTATGCCTTGTTAGCCATGGTGGTCCGTCTTTGGATCTCCGGCTCCGAGGCTTATTTGGTAGTTTCGTAACATCCGGTTTTCCGGGAATGGGTTGTTAGCTCATAGCCCAACCTCCAACCTGGAGGGCCAGGATTGTGATCGAGGTTTTCTCCTCTAGGTAGGTTGCTTTCACTACAGCTATGTAGTCCCACCTACCCCCTCAGTCGCAGTACTACAGCCGGATGGGTCAAATTTTGACTACCGCCTGCAATAATCCAAGATATAGGCCGGTCCAGGATCATTTCCTATACACCCTACCTCGGTACTGATGGATACTGCGCATAATAATACACATGAAATAAATACAGTCTATAGCCATACACTTGTATTATTGTGTAATATATAACATATGTTTGAAATTTACACAGTACTCACGACAAACACTTGTATTATTATGTAATTCACAGCATGTAACTATAGTAACATTCGGCTGTAAGTGTGAACAGTGGTCATGTGCGTATTTTATGACGCTGAGTTGACAACAATATGAGCCTACATAGTAGACAGTTTAAACGCACCCTCTTCCTTGCATCTACGTCCTTTCGAATTTCAAATTTAATTTTATAAAAATTCACTTACGGCACTTGAATCAAGTATGGCCGTTCTAACTTCTTGTTATTTTCTTGATTTCAGAGGTAAAAATGGCAAAAAATTTTAGGCCAACACGTTGCCTTTAGGAAATGAATAATCAGTTAAAATTTTGTAATTTTTCAGGTAATAATATACCGGTACTTGAACATTTCTGGAAAATTAACGATGTAGCATTATTAGGAAACCATATTCAAAGTAATCCAAGCACTTATTTCTGTTTTAATAGTTGTAAATTATTGCGAACAAGGGTATATTTTGATTAAAATATAGCAAAATTATTTTGGTTTAAAAATTGTTTAAGTACTTAAATAAGTTAAAAATATTAGAAGTATAAATAGTCTAAAGTATGTTATTAAACGCCGTTATAATTTTTTAAATATTGTCATGTCTAAATAAACTTACAAAATAAAATAGTTTTATTCGTAATGTGCCATAACAATATATTGCCTTCTTTGAGAATCTATTTATAAATAACATTTAAAAAATTTCAAATTGAATAATAAATTTTAAAATTAAAATAATAAATCTAAACTTAACGAAAACGCAACACCAAATTTACTCGGTTAAAATGAATTCTAAACAATAAAATATCCAAACTTTACAATTCAAAATAAAATTAACGTCTCACATGAATAAAAATAACTTAGCAACTAAACCAAAATTTAATAGCCTAATTAAAATATTTTTTAACAATGATTAGAACGGAGTTAATCTCAGTCTAAGCAATTCTTATTCCTACAGTTATCTCTGTTGGCAAAACGAACGTATTTTTCATGAAAATACTTTGGTGAAGAAGTCACAAGATTACAGATCCTCGACTTCATCCATTTCACAATGGAACAGTAGCAGTTTTCTTTCGGAACGTTTATTCCAGAGATGCTAGAACCATGGAATCTTTAAATTCTTCTCTCTCGTTATATAGCTTTTAGGTTCGTTATACTTTTTATTTTATTCGTTTTCTCATTTAAATTCGTTCCTCATCTTTGAATAGTGAAGTGACAACCCTCTGCTCCGCGTAGTTTAAAATGTTTTTATGATTTGCTGTTAACCTCATAAATTTTATATGTTAAAAAATTCAATAAATTAAGTAATTTCTTACTTGAATATTCGCGTGAGTGACAGCCGAAGAAGCAAAAGCCTCTTCTAAGAGTAGGCCTACATGTGGATCGAAACGACAGATTCCTGTCCTGTGATTCTTACTGCTGTTACACAGTTAGTCGAAAATGAGGCCAATACACCTATTCACCTAGTCGTGTACCAAAAGCAACTTTCAGAGGATATGAATGCTGTTTTGTCCGGAAGTTTAAAGCAATAAAGTACGCACTCATGTACGCACAATGTTTACCAGCCACTTTGTATTTAGCAGAATAATGTAAACAGTATTGTCGTCATCAAACCCTTACCACACACCGTTCTTGTAAGGATGTTGCTGTATCATTCCGGTTTCAATCGTTGCCCTTAAATCAAACTTGGGACACGCAGAGGAACTAAAAGGGTTAGCGCAAGTTACAGTCATAATATTTTCCGCGTGTTCGGTAGCTACAGTGTGAACATCTGCAAACCAAACACTCAGCTGTTCGTGTACAGTTATTCTACATGTACGTTATTGACAGCGCCGACCTATACATTAACCCGTTTCTCTGACCTTTTGAAACTGATCATTCATTATAGATCTGTTTAGTTTTACGGCTCGACTAAAGTTTGCACTCTGAGCCTTTCTGTTGGCAACTTCAGGATGCCTTTTGAGAAAAAGGCTTAACCATTTCTCACCAGCTATAGCATTACTAGGTGCGGTATGCTGTTTAATACAGTTTGTCGTAATATCAGCGGAGTGAGGCATGCCGGCCGGTATTACACATACGAAAAATACGTTAACAAACTCCGTTTTTTCGTCTGCCGAACGTAATGTTCTTACATAATATTACATAACGTAAAGATGTTTACGTAGCCTGTTAGTAGATCTTCAGTTGACGTAGCTTGTTTTGGCTTCTCTTGCTGCGATGTCAATTTCCCTGTCTAAAACAAAATGGTATGCAAACTTTGCACAAATATTCAAAGAAAACTTAAAGAGAAAATTCATAAGTTAAGGTTAAAAATATAGGATAAAAAGCCCTCCTTTTTTAATACAAAACCAAAAGGTAAGGTGAGATCGATAGTGCTGAAGTTAAAATGTAGTATAAGATTAATACTCACGACGAATTTAGTTCTCATTTAGGTTGTAAATGACGCCTTATAGGCCTATTTATAATCTGATATTTACAACTTGGCCGCAAAGCTAATTTAAATACATTAGAAACGCGTATATACGCATTACATTTTGTATATATTAGAAATACGTATTAGAATGTATGTATGCATTTGCGTAATAGCAAGTAGACCTACGTGTGTTTCTACGTGTAAGTAGAAACGAAAACAGTGTACGTAACTACAAAGTCAGGACTTTCAGAATACAGATATAGGCTATATTCCTTGCTAGTTTACTCACATAGTAAGACATCATGAAGGAAAATGTACTCGACAGAAAATAACAACATGTACTCCCGAACCTACTTTCATGTGCCTTGAACGTGTTCGACCTTGTGTCGTGATGAACATCCCACTAGTACTCTGTTACAGGACTGCATATAAGATGGCAGACTCAGCTTTCTGATTTACCCTCAGCATAGCGGTAACTTACATATATACGAATTCATTTGTACAGAACTGCCCGGAGTTTTGCAAATAAATTGCCTCATTGCGGGCATAGCTTTGTGTGGCTCAGATACCTTAAACTAATTACAAAAATATCAAAATATTAGACTTATTACATATAAGACAATAATTCCAAAGTAACGAGTCGCAAACAAAACATTTGGGTATATACGATTGTTGTTCAAAACAAGTTGGAAACACTAGTGTAATAGGTTCAAGATGTGTTCTATTAATAAAATCATAGTGGATTTGTAAACACTTCAGTTTTAATTTTCTTTCGTCGATTATGATCTGTTGTAAAACATTTAAATCAAAAGCAGTTGTTTGTAAACAATCGCATAGTGCTTAATGTCTCTTTACACGTATTACGGTATTTACTCTTCTTTTCATTTCTTACAGATCGTATCAAATCGTTATGATTCACGTACGGACTGCCAGTTGTCATTACTTCTGTTTATGACAGAGATTGCCTTTACAATCACAATAGCAAACTGTTGCATGGTTATTGCCAATAAGATTTACCCGTAAACAAAACTTCTTAATTCCACATCTTCTGATAAAATAGCTATAAAAGAACAGAGAAACATTAACGAGATTTTTATAGTCAAGTCTCTTACCTTAATAGAGTGATCAGGGTTACCAGTGACGAATACTGTGTGTACGTGATCACTAAACTGCTTCCCTAAGGCAACACTAACCTCATCTATTGAGTAGGTAATTATACTATTGAAGTTTAGTGGTAGGTAGCATGTTTGTATCCACCCCTTAGACAGCAGCATGTTTACGCGGTAGCTCTACTTGAGACAGTATATCCGTTTTGTTATTATAAACAATTTGATTAATACGTACTTTAAGTGACGTAAATAACTGTTATTGTTTAGTACTTGGTTAAAAATCACTTATTTGAATGACAGTGATTGAAACCGAATCAGTTAAGAAATCCTTTGTTTCTACAGAGGGATTAAGTTGTCGGTAACTGGGGATGATTCTCCTCTTTACGTTTAGCGGTGTCAAACATCTCATCTGTAGCTGCTCCTTCGGGGGGGGGGGGACTAGTTTGAAGGTTAGACTCCCCATTTTCCTCAGGACAAATGAGAAATTCATGATTCTTCCCATATAATTTTATAAGTACATTTTATAAATTCTTTGGGTCTCAAAATGTTTTAGTAATCCGACGCCGACGTGAGGTCTATTGCAAATAGGTACGTTATTTGCCAAATGTTGAGTGATTGTCATTATTAAAAAAACTTCAACTTTATTTATTAGTTTACAAATATTGTAATTCCTTTTATTTCTACAGTTATTTATAAGCCTTATTTTAACACATTGGCAACTGGCTTATAAATAGGCCTATGTTAACTGATTATAGAACTTCAATTAAATATTTAATAGCTTTTTGGAGGGGTTGATCCCCCTGTTTCTCCCCCCACCCCTGTAGTTATGCCACTGCATGTGAGTGTATATAAATTTTTTCATGCGCACACGAATTCTATATACACACACTATATACTACATACAGTACATGCAAGTGTGTATGCACGTTTTACATTTTTAAATTTTTCTTTATATGCTACATAAAGCGTACATAAAATCAAAGAAGTCCGCTAACATATTTTGAGTATCCACTAATTTGTACAGAGTTGTAAAATTTACATTAACAAACTGTGTACTTGCTCATGGACAAGTCATATAAAATCGCGGATCAAACTGAGGTTTGCTCCTGCTACGACCAGTATCAATAGATTAGTGGAGGCAGTAACAAATTGTGGTTTTGCTCCTGTTAAACCAATCATTTACAGATTCCTAAAGGAGAAGTAACAAATTGAGTACTTGCTCCGTTTGCTGAGTCCCTCACGTGTGAAGAGAGAGTTACTTACGTATTAACGTTTCTTAGCCAGGCTTAGTTGGCAAAGTTACATACTTTCTGACAACACACGCTGTCTAAACTGCGTCCTGATTTCTGTTTCGCGCTTCACGCTGTAACAGTATTTTCCAGCAATAGTGGTTTGCATAGTGCTTTATTTTTAACAAAACTCGATCAGCGATTTGTGCATTGATAATTTTATATAATAACATTTATTTTTTTGTATTGCACAGCTACCTGTGCAATAAATTCATGCAATGCTTCTACAAATTCCATGTATAAATTTGGGACCTAGTTAACGTTTACCCTAAATGTTACTAAGCAAAAGTGATACTTATCAGTTCATCATTGCTTGTGGGGATGAGAAGTCTAATTATGACTAGTTTTTTTTTAGAATACGTATCTTCTCAAATCGTGTCCACCTAACTACAGAATAACGACTAATATAAGGCCTACATCTTTTCATGTACTGAAATCCACGTTACAAACAGTGTCTTGTCTTGTCATCAGTGGTATAGCTACTCAAGATGAAGGGGGAACAGTCCCCCCCAAAGCTATTCAAAATTTCAGTGAAATTCCATAATTACTTATCGTAGATCTGTTTCTATGCTAGTTGCTTGTGGTAAAATAAGGCTTATAAATAATTGTAGTAATAAAAGTTATTACAATATTTTTAAATTAATAAAATAAAGATACAGTTTCCTTAATAATGACAGTTAGTCAGAGTTTAGTAAATAAAGCGCGTATTTGCAGCCCCGCGCCAGAAAACGAAAACAGAGGCTATTAATCTACCTTTATCTTTTACCCCCACATACCTCTTTACAAAACTGTCTGTATCTATAGACATAGACATACATCTATAGATATGCCTTATTATATGATATGTCTCCTCCAGTGTAATATCTCTATGGTGTGAACCGTCGTCTGCGCAGATAAAGTAGCAGTTTCTCGACTTAAGTGCGGAAAAAATTATAAGATTTCATTGCAAGATTTTATATAAAAAATAACATACTTAACACGAAACTATAAGTTGCTGAAAACTTTCTTGGAACAACGTACTTAAATTAAAAACTTAAACGGGATTTTCTAAATATCTTCTGAAAGACTCATTTCCACAAGATTTATTAAGAATACAAATTTAGAATTAAAGTGATTCCTAGTGACATGAAATTTATTACCTTTAATTTGAATAACAATTTATGAAGATAGAATATTTGAAGTCAGAGATTTTCTATATTTTTTCAACCCTTAAACTTCACGTTGGTTTACTCAGAGGCTTTGAGACGCAAAGAAGTTATAAAATAAGTTTATTAAATTATATGGAAAGAATCCTGAATTTCTTATTGTCCCAATTGAATTGGGGGGGGGGGGAGTACAACCTGCTAGTCTCACTCCCCTCAGAAGCAGCTTCTACGTAGTTACACCACTGTTTCTCATAATATGCTTAGACACGGACATAACTGTGGAAAGTTTTTTCCTGAATCACATGTAGTGACTACTACCGGAATATGTTCGAAAACAAAAAGCTTGATTAAAAAAGAGCTGCAAATCAATTGTGGCAATCAAACGTTAACTCGTTAGTTTTGATGGCAATCATATTGATTTTACGGTTATCTCTAGGAGCAAAGAAAGTGTGAGGTTTATTTCGTGGCCCATGGCGCATGCCACGATTAGGAAAATTATACTTTTTTTAAATCAAATTATTCCTGAACTGAAAATAGCTGACTTATTTTCAAAGATGAGTTTGTTACTGATTTATTCAAGCTGAGGTTCATTTAACAACTTACAAAAAACCTAACATTATAGTTTGCAGCAAGCCAAGACGAGGATGATTACGACAGGTTAGTATTCGATGAGTGAAAGGCGGGAATTCTGTTAGAAATACCTGAGTAATAAAGACAAACACTGAAACAATGCCCAGTATGCGCTAACAAATAACGACAGCATTGAAGTTTAGGTACAGGTCGTGTAGGCCTTGGCCTCCTTGACAAGTTTTTCCATTCTCTGCTGTCTTCCGCCATTCTTACTGTCCATCCACTTTCTTACTTGCGACGCTCCTTAAAATTTCCTCGTTTCAAATTCGTTTTCTCGTCGCATCATTAGTGCGTCGTTTTGGGTCTGCACAATCATTGCACATTGAGTTTTACCTTGTGTCATGTACATTACACGTTTTGAACAGAACAGAACACTGGAAGATAGGATTATTACTGTCCGAGCTGTGTAATAAATTGATTGTATTTGTTAATACTATTATGTATTAATAAATAATAATATTATTTAATTATATTACCTTTAATGTAAACCAGAAGCATTTAGGGATCGCAATCGAACCAAAATAATTGACTTGAATAATGCTATATAAATTGTATCATTGCATGTACGGTTGTATATAATATACGAACGATTTACAGATGTAAACCGAACTGTATACCGGTACGACATACGATGTTCTCACAAGAAAGCGACCCTTGTATAGCAATTATACGCCTACTAGTGTCAAGTGATCAGTTACATAAACATTTCGAAACTATAATTTTCTATAACTTGCAACTGAGATTCAATTACAAAGAGTAATCGTGTTATGTCAGCGAACGCACACGCGCACGAAATGTTTCTCTCATACTTTGTAAATAACTTTAACCACAGGCTACCTTGACTCTAATGGTTTAGGCCTGTTACATTAATGGACAATATGTAGCATCACGAGATGGTACAAACCAGGAAACTCAATTTAATTATAAAAAATATAAGGAAACTACTCAAAGATAAATACTATGTAACTGAATGAGGAGTGCAATAGAGAATGCGTGGTCAAATGAGAACAACCAAAAAATAATTATATAAAGGAAGAATTATAATAACTAAACCAATAAACCATGAATAATAAATAAAGAATACGTGTTACAGATGCATGAATAAATTAAAAACAAGAATTAGCCTTGTAAACAAACATAATAAATAACTTGACAAAACAGACATAAAAAAAAGACTAGACTGGACGGTGTCTTTGACACAAAAATTACCCAACATATTAGGGAAGTGATTTTATATATCTTGTTATAATACTGTAAATAGTAATGTTTTAGTATGTAAGTGAGAAATGTATTTAGGGTTAAGAAAAATCATTGTATAACCAGCCTAAAAGTCAAGCGGGGTCTTAAACCTAAGACTGTATTAGTAATTAGCTCATAGATAGTGTCATGGTAAAGACAAGATAATTATTTTTATAATTGTGTTTATTCAAATAGAAAAGTGATAAGTAATGGTAATGAAACAGTGCAAATGACACAGTGTAAACAATGATAAACCTATAAATTGTTGTGAACCAAGTATGACCATAAGGTGTGAATGGCATATATTTTATATGAAGTGAACAAATAACAATAAAATCAACTTCATTAGTGCAAGTGACAATATAAAATTAAGTGAAATAACAGCATAAATGGGATTATGTAAAATAATCAGGAAAAGTAAAGTTAAATTAAAAACTTATGTTTAATGGAGGGAGATAAAACAGTCCTGAGGCCGAAAAGTGAAAAATACACCAACAAACCAAGGCCTCTTATCGATTAATCAAAAATTGATTGTTACAAGAAAGAAAGCTTTGTCTAATATTGGCGTCTCATGAAGGAGGAACAAATGGAAATAGTTGCCAATCCAAACAAGATTAAATAAGAAGAGCGTAGTAAAAGAGACCAGTAAAGTTATAGAAATTATCAGTAAACTAACGTACAAGTTGTGTTCAACCCACCTGAAGAAGAAAAATTGAAATTACTATCCTAACTGGTGTAATACATCTTAAATTCGGTGAGAGCTTTCCAAATTTTATAACCATATTGACAAAGTCTTAACGTTTTCGACAACACTTCAATATAAACTAAAAAACGAACACATTTAATGTGACTACATTTCTAAACATAATATATGATATCAAAAGTGAGTGACACAAACTTATTTTGAACCAACAAAAGTGTAGAACTCATATAAATTTTATTAAACATTCCACATTGTGCATACCACAAAAAGCAAGATGGCGTCTGTCATTTTCTTAACGGTGAAGGAGGGGTACAGCAGCGCGCCATGTTGAGAAATAATGAACTATGAGATATAGCATAGACAATTCAAGTTTTAATTTATTTTCTTTTGTCAATTGTATTCCTAATGTCTGATAATTAATTATTTTCATTGTTTTATTAATGTTATATTTGTAATGGGTAATATTAAGTTGTAAAATTATCAAATTGATTTTCCTGTATAATCACAAGAACTCACATACAACCCTCGTACACAAACAACAATTATTTACTACATGTTCAAATTTTTTATTCATGTATGTTATTAGTATAATACTTGTTAGGTGAATTTCTAATATTACTGAAGACGATTTTTTTTATGTTGTTAAAACCCTGAGATACAAAAATTTTTTCATGCATCCGAGAGCTAGATGGATCTGAAACCTTAAAAAATGGAAAATGATTTGTTAATTAATAGAAAATAAAAAAGGGGAACTTATTATAATAAGAAAAGCAGGAATAAATATTTAATGATTCAGAGCAGCAAAAAGTGTGTTCTCATTTGTAGTATAATTATATAAATACCTATTTAAAGAAAATTAATTACACATTTGTTAGAGTATATTTTATATTACAAATTGGGATCCCAAGGGCGTAGGACATCGAAGACGTTAAAAGGTTAGAATAACCATAGCAGTTACATACACCCATTATCCACATTATATTTAAGAAATATAAATTAAATAAATATCACGTAATTGGCGTCTACAACGTGAGGCGTAATTAATTAACAAAATTAATTTTTTTCAAAAATTAATTGAATATATATTATTGGGTTTTACAAAAGTGGCTTACAACGTGAGGCCTTAAACAAAAATATATATACCCAAGACTATATAAACATTACAACATTGGCACCAACAACTTGGGGCTCTACAAAATACTACTGTGACATTTGAAAATTAATTAACTAACAAAGTAACATTACAATATTAATGGGTTAGACTATTGTTCTAAAGTTTATCCTAATATAAAGGCTTTCCTTTAGGTTCACTTTGTCAAGAAAGCTGTTTGTTGTCTTTCGTTTTCAAAGTCTTCTCGAACTTGTATCCGTATATGAAGTACAATAATTTCTCGCTGGTTCAGTGCTTTCTGTTCAGTCAAACATCAAACTCCGTATTGACTAATGGCAATTACTAAAGTACTATGAATAAGACTTATACATATACTTATTATGACTTTAGAAACTATAGATGCGTGTGACTCTAAATGGTCAATTTTCGTGAGGCATACGTCAGTAACTGTTGTACATTCCTTTAGTAGGGATGCGAACAGATTATGCAAACGTCTAGTGTTTACAGTCTAAAAGCCTAACAATAATGCCTTAACATTTCATTGAAGAAATACTATGTATCCTGAGAGGGATAGTTGTATATATCCTGAAAGTCCCGTGTTGTAATTCGTAATATTTTCCACGTCTTAATTTGTATGCACGTCATACATTGCATAGCGGTGTACAGCTGAATAGCTTGTGTTTACATTTAGCTGCCATTAGTTCTAACTTAAAAACCAATTAGTTTATCGTTATTGTAATCACATTTAAGCATTTGTATATTTAAAGAACTAGTTTGTAATCATTAAACATTTCGAGCGTAATATTTGCAATCAATACTTCAAACGAAGATAAAACACAAACTTTATTTTTATAATCGTACTGCGGAAAAGTTATTTTTATACATGTAATAGCAATTGTTCGTCAGCTGATCAAGGTAAATATGAACTCAAAGTCAATCAGTAAAAGTAGAAGGTCATTTGCAGCAGTCTGTAGGTTTTGTTGATTTTCTCTTATACGTACCTTTCCTTGGGTTTTTTGTCCATGTTTCCTTTATACCCGTCTTCTGTAAATACTTCAGTTTATTTATTTGAAATACTTGCTCACATGCTCCTGTTCAATTGTGATTGTACTATTACTTTTGCTGTTGTCAACACAAGATTCGTTTTTGTAGTAAGGTAACATGAAATCTGTATTGCGCCAAACGTGACCGAGTAAATAGTATTACTTTCATTTTGAATTTTGATTCCGCTTGATTTGCTGAATTTGAAATCAGACAAGCGTTTACTGGAGTGTAATGTGTTCAGCAAGAAGCGCCCTCTAACTTTATGTGATGCTTACAGACTAAGCGACGTAGAACATGGACATGGAAACTGCCGCACAGATGTAGGACATCGCAAACCTCATACACTCGTTACAGACACCTGAAATATATTATGAAAGTTGAAGCTGGAGATATTATTCAATAATGTGAACTGTTACATCCACGTAACGTTGGTGATTGTAGCCTCTTTGGTTTACCGAACCTATTTCATCGTATTTTAGAAGTAATACGATATGTAATTTTATGTTACTAGAGTTTGATAAGTAAACAAGATGAATCATTTAGATTTCCTGCATTACTGACCCGTATCGGGAAAATTGTAACTATTATAGTAATCTGAATTAAAGGTTTCGAATCCCAATTGTGCCACTGCCATTGGCCATTGTACTCGTACAGGCAACAAACGTTTCTACAGCTAATGGGAGTCATCGGTAAAGGACGCACTCGACGTGCGCGTGTCTGTGTTATAGGTTAATATCACGTGTGACAAAGGGTTTTGTTCAGAAGCGTGTCATGTGACGATGGATTGTTACTGATAGTTACGCATAATGCATGCAAATTATTTCTGTAACACAATATATAAAATAAAATGTTTGTAAGAAAAACGTTGGAAACGTGCACAGTACGTTGATCTCCGTTGTGACGTTGCCAAAGGCACGACTTCATGTCGCCAAACGTTTTTCTCCTCCGTATGTCACATAAATTCTCGTTTCCTTAACCGCTTTTGAGCTTGCGCACCTTATGCAATTTGTTGTATATAGACCTACGCCTATTTTAAATAGTTTGTGCTAATAATGTCCTGACGATAGAGAGACTTTATGGTTTTTCTAGATGTCTAAAACAGCTGTGAAGGGCTAGAAGCAGCTCCAGTTCAAGGTGAAAACTGTCAACGCACACATTGAAAGACACTCTATGTGTTAATTAAGTTACAACTGTTATAGTTATTACCTTCATACATTATTTAGTTATTACTCTACCTGTGTTTGGAACTACAAAGAGACTGAAGCACTACCTGTTTGGTCCACTGAAGGCTTTCTGTGGTAGGCCTGTAGATCTCATCTGTCCACAGATTAGTAGTGTCACTGCCGACGCAAACTGACTTCTTAATTACATACATACAGACAACTCACATCCTTAATTAATTGCCTTAATAATTACGTAAATACATACTTACATATAACTTTGAATACTTCGAACTTTACCATAAAAAATCACAATGTTTATTCAACTTGTAGGTACGTGTATCTATATTTTAATGTATATGTGTAAAAATTATGGATTTCAAACAACTATCTTATTTCTCCCGCAAACATCGATTGTAAATTACTCAAGTGACAGAAAACTTGAGATATTCCACCTCTGAATGGTAGATTCCCGCGCGGTAGAGATTCACGTTCTAGACAGGCTTTTCCTGTTTTTATTCAGTGACAAAATACTGTATTCTCCACCTGTGGGTTAACAAATAACGTTATTTGTTGTTTACTTCTTTGTAATCAAGAATGTAATTAAGAAACATAAGTGTTACATTAATAAGTTACAAGAATAACTAAAACTTAACAAAGTCATAAAACAATAAATTTGAGTTTTTACATTACAATATAAATAAAATAAACGATTAAAAACGGCCAAAACGATTAAAAACGGACAAATTCTGTTAACAGATCCCACATCTTCTGTTAACGCTGAGAGTATTAAATACTGTTTACGAATTTTTCAAAACTTCCCCTGAGTAAGTAGGCTACGTGTCTGTAAATAACTGCAGCAAATGCAATTAAATCGGTCTACTCGTTTTGCCTCAGAAATGAATAAAAGATTTTCGTAAATCTTCAGGTACTCTTAAGAAATACGGGAACTGTCCTAGTATCAGTACCCGCACTATATTTTCGATGTTTTGAATATGCGATTGTATCGATATACTACGATGCGAAGAAGAAAAGTGTACAATTTTAAATTATTCTACTTTTTAATGTAAATCGAACGTACGTGTTGTTTTAATTTGCGAGGTTACGTAATAATGGTTTTTTGGTTTTTAGCTTACTGTCTGAACATATAAAAGCCATAGTTGGGAAAACACTTAATGGTTGGTGTGGATACATTTAATGTGTCCACACAGTGCTTGAAAGAGAGAAAATTTTAAAGCAAAGAACATAATGTGTTTTTAAAAAAAAGAGAACAGAAAAAAGGGAAAAAAATTTATTTCTGAACAGTAAGATTAAACAACGTATTACCAAATGAAAACAAGGTTTATAATTCGTTAGGTGGTCAATATTCTTTTATGTTATTCAGTAAAATCTTGAAAACTTCACTGCAAGCAAATTTTGTGCGAAATAAAAAATATCGGTATGGAGAACCATACATGACTTCCATATTCTAAGATTTATATTTAAAATCATTTTCGAAATGAAATATTACCATAGAAACTACTTCTTTCTACTTACTTCTTCAGCCTTAACCACAGTACTGTGGTCACTAACGTATACCACCTCACGTTATCGCACTCGATTTTCACTGATGATGGAAGTCGATTGCATTGCCGAAATGTCTGGTTTTTTGGAAAACATTGGACTACGGCCAAATATCCCGGGAAGGAATTTTAACAAAAACTACTTCTTTGTTGCCGATAACGTTGTACACATATATATCAGTGGCGAAGTTACATGGAGGCAATTGAGGCAATGCCTACCCTAAAAAATTCTGTAGAATAAAAATTATAAATACGTATGAACTACATAACGTAAAGATTATACATTGTTACTGCGACTGTCAAATTTATTAAACCGAAACGTGGTTTATTGAGCGACCGCTAGATGGTGACAGGTGAGATTCGGCATAGTTCGTTTAAAGCGAATGAGGCAACCTGAACTTGCCTCAGCGTTTTTTGTATACATCGTATGTAAGCAATGTAGTGGTGTGATAGGGAAGTGTAGGGAGGGGGGATTGTCCCGCGCTGTACACATAGAGCGTTGAGGCATGCCTCACTTCTGTGGTCCAAACAGTTAAGTTAAAGCGCCTGTGTTGTTTCTAAGTGTTTATTTTATGCGGTTATTAAAAGTGTCACTGTTATTCCGCTGAACTAACAGATGATCAAGATTGTTATTTGAATTATTTGTAACATTAAACATATATATAGAAACTAATCAAGTTTAAAAATTTGAAGTTCAATCAGTTGTATTATTGTGTATGACTAATACAAGGATTGTTCAATAGACACACGTATAGAGCTGTAAAGCATTTTTTATTCAACGATTTTAAAAGAAGTCTCCAATAACATTAAGACATGAGTTCCACTGTTGCGCTAACCTGTAGATTCCCTGCTAGTAAAATTCTTACGGCTGTTTGTGGAACCATTCGGTTACAGCAAACTCTACCTCAGCGTCCGATTTGACCCACCGTCCTTTTAGTGCTTCCTTAAAAAAAATTTAAGATAAGATTTTTGCCTACCCATTCATTAACTACTAGCTTCGCCAGTAAGCAAATTGATGTCCATTTTTTCGGCTTGCACGCGTTATGTTGGTGTGGGTTTCGGCACTTTCCATTTAAAAAGCGTGCAAACGTAAGAAAATAAACATGAGTGAGGCCAGAAATAACGTGAATTGTGTGTGTGTGTGTGTGTGTGTGTGTGTGTGTGTGTGTGTGTGTGTGTGTGTGTGTGTGTGTGTGTGTGTGTGTGTGTGTGTGTGTGTGTGTGTGTGTGTGTGTGTGTGTGTGTTTGTGTCTTACCTGCCTTTTTATTGCCGTATTAAATGAAAAATATTATATTACATTAAAATGAAAAAATTTTAATTTTATTGCCTGGCAACAAAATTATTTTATTTTTAACAATTACCATTGTTTCAAAAAGTTTAAATAAATTTTCAAGTACTTTACTCTTGTTAAAACGTAAAAGGTTGCAGGTAAACTACCCCTTCCCCTTAACCGATCTTCACCAAAATCGTAAGTCCTTGAGACCTCTACAATTCAGGGACGTATGCAAAAAATTATTTGATTCTGTTTGAATTTGCGGCTGTTATCGTTTGCCATAGAAAATACGCTTAATAAAAAACGTTGCAGGTAAACTACCCCTTCCCCTCAGCCGATCTTCACCAAAAACAAAACGTCTTGAGTACTCTACAAATCAGAGCTGTATGCAGAAAATTATTTGATTCTGTTTGAATTTGCGGCTGTTATCGTTTGCCATAGAAAATACCCTTGTTAAAAAAACGTTGTTGGTAAAGTACCCCTTTCCCTTAACCGATCTTCACCAAAAACAATAGGTCTTGAGAACTCTACAATTTAGGGCTGTATGCAAATAATCTTTTGATTCTGTTTGAATTTGCGGCTGTTATCGTTTGCCATAGGAAATACCCTTGTTAAAACATAAAACGTTACAGGTAAACTACCCCTTTCCCTTAACCGATCTTCACCAAAAACAATAGGTCTTGAGAACTCTACAATTCAGGGCTGTATGCGAAACATTATTTGATTCTGTTTGAATTTGCGGCTGTTATCGTTTGCCAAAAAAAAAAATTTCCCTTGATAAAAAAAAACCGTTGCAGGTAAACTACCCCTTTCCCTCAACCGATCTTCACCAAAAACAATAGGTCGTGAGTACTCTACAAATCAGAGCTGTATGCAAAAAATTATTTGATTCTGTTTGAATTTGCGGCAGTTATCGTTTGCCATAAAAAAAAAATCTACAGACACACACACACACACACACACACACACTTTTCGGAAAACGACTTTTTTTCATGTTTTGAGTGTAGTAGAATCAGAATCTGCAATAATCTCGAACACGATTTTTTTTGCCATCACCATACTTCCATTCCTTAAGGAATATGGAAGTAAAAATGGAAGCATATCATATGTAGCATCCCGCTTTCCTTCAAGTTGGTTGCTTTTCCAGTGATCTGCACAAGAAACGAGAATTATTGAATAAATGAGTAGGCCTACTGTTGGAAAAGAGTTCCGTCACAAAGAACATGTATTGTAACGGGCTAAAGGGCCACCCCTCCTTACTTCGATTGTTTTTTTTACGTGGATTTCACAAAAACCGATTATGATTTTAGAGGCATATTGGTTTCTATATGTAGTTTTAGTTTCCATGTTAATCTAACAATGCCAAATTTTGACGTCACAGGCATACATCGGAGTTATATTATTGCTAGAAACATTTTTCGTAAAAAATATGACAATAAAACACGATTGTAATCATCAACAAACTATTTTATAACATACACAAATAATTTTTCACGACTTCTATTATCCTACTAAAATTATATGTGATATTCACTACGTATCGATGTCAATAATAGCATAATCGAAATATCGTAAATGAGTGTGGGTACGGTTATTGGGACAGTACCGAAATACGTATTTGAAAGTCACAGTACAGAGTGCACGGATGTGGGTGCAGAATAATTGTTGTTGAAGTTGGCATACAAATCAGCTTACTGGCTATGGAGCGCTTGTAAACAGCCCCGGCGTTCGGTTTTTAGTCTTACGTATGTAAGAAATAACGGACACCTAAATTTTAATTGTTGATTCTGTATAACATTTGAATAGCAAGTAAAATCCGGTAAAATATAGACATTTTTTAAATTACTATGGAATAAATTACAGAATAAACACCGTAAACTGAGTTGTATACACTGCAGCCTGAATAAACATACAAGGCGACCTCTTTCCTATTCGCTAAGAGGACATAGTGGGATAAGTTACAAATTTGAACCATCCCTCAACGATAGACAACTCTCTCTCTCTCTCTCTCAAAAAATGGGATAAGTTACAAATTTGAACCATCCCTCAACGATAGACAACTCTCTCTCTCTCTCTCTCTCTCTCTCTCTCTCTCTCTATATATATATATATATATATATATAGATAGATCTTAGATATTATATATATATAATAGCAATGTTTACACTAAGCGCTGCCGCAATTACAAATGGTCCTACTAACATTAGCTATGCCTAAGTATTTAATTCGACTTATATGATTACCCTTTCAGCTGATTTTTTTTTTTTTACAATTCCTTTATCTTTATCCTTCTGGGGGAAAGGGTTATAGCTCCTCGCTGCGCTAGTATATAAATTCATAAATATTTTCGACAATTGGGCCCATAAAAAATTCCTAGCCGTGCTAACTGCAAATAAAAAGGAACAACGGGTAGGTGCTAGCCTATTCACAGGTACTATTCAGTTTGAGGTTCAGATATCTGTGCAGTCACCTGGTAGCAAAATAAGTACCGTTAAGATTCATTTCATTTTACTTCAGTTTTTATAGACGTTATATCATTTCGTCAGTTACTGAACGTTTCTTCTTAGAACTCCGGATGACTGAACAGGTTAATTATCCTATACAGGTAGCCTAGAAGTAGTCTCTGTAGTCTGAATAACTAATATCATAAATACACGTAGAATGACAGGGGATAATTGAAATACATACGATTGTTAATATTTACAGGGGCTGTAGCTGCAGCGTGCTTTCTACAAATTCTTTGGTTTAAACTTTTATTCTAAAATTTTCATGACTACAAATGCTTTGAAGTGAAAGTAATTTGATCGTCTTCCGGATACTGACGAATATGATTGTACATATGTAGTATGTCCCTAGGGACTCAATACAGTGCAGGTAGTAAAGATTCGTAGCAAAATAATTTTGGTAGAAAGTTGTAGAAATTTTGGTAGCAAAAACACTAGAAAGTCGAACCCTTCGAATATGTTTGTCAACTTGCAAGTTATTGTAAATTCAAATAATCGCAAGCGGTAATTATGCACATCTATGTGGACGTCAAAGTTATGCCAGCCGAAAAACTCTAATTTTGAATGTTGTAATTTTAATTAATTAAATAGCTATCACTCGTTTCTACAAGAGCATGAAGTGTTTGAGATAAAACGGTTCGAATAAGCCAAACAACAAGAAAATAAATTCTTATAAGTAATAAACATCACTACTATAACGTAGATTAATGATAAAAGGAGTACAAATTTAAAATTATTCTTTGGCGATTCTTAGTCTTGTTGAGCTCTGTGGTTCATTTCCGATTAATTGGTTTCTGTTCCTTTCGCTTAGCTGATCCGCTTCTCGGACATATTTCGGTTTGCGCTTGTACTGACACTATGTTGCGTAAAATTACAAAACGTGAGCACTTACAGAAATATTCCAACATGAACCATTCATTTTGAATCCCTAAACAGTGCACAAATTCGTTGAATCTAAGTAGTTTCATTACAGCGAACATGAAAACTATTTTGTTCTATCCCCAAAGCTCAAAATAACTCAAATCAATGCTAAGAACATTATTATTATTATTATTATCGAAAACAAGTTACATAAGCCCACATGAAATTACAAACTAAAACTCTCCATCATCAGTATTCCTGCATTATAATTAACAAACGTCTAAAATAATTACTTTAAGTTAGATTTAAATCTATTAATAAAAAAAATACAAATATATAATTCAGAACTTCTTGTTTTCTGCTAATGAAGATGCTGATACTAGTTCGGTTCGATTTCTTGCAACATTAGACATTTTATATTCCATCAATTCAGAATGTTTCCAGATAGTTTACCAAATTATACCTAAGTACAAAATTTTACTTCAGTACAAAATTTTGTACCAGCAAAATCGTCCTTGAGCAAATTAACGTGAACAACGGGAGATATTTTGATATTTTAGTTTGTCTTGTTATACTCGTAAGTTCCCTTCCATTTTCAGCCGTATTTCGTAAGATATGTTTGTTTCTTCTTTTTACACTCAGTTACAGAGATATTAGAGACAACACTTACAAAGACAACACTTTGCTGAAACGTGTCATTGGAACATTTTTATAAATTTATCAAGCATTCCAGTACAAAATGCTTTCAGTGTTTCACTAACATGGATGTACGGGCTCTTAACCTTATAGACAGTATAATGAACAGAGAAAACACACTGATATTTTAAGAAGATTGTTCCAGATTCAAACTAACTCACTCAAGACTGTATAACTATTCTTCAACAAGAACCTGCTGTTGTCCGTTTCCCAAAAAGGTTAAGGAAATTACGAACGAACAGTAAAAAGTGTTTGTTTTAGACTTTCCAAGTAATTCACTGACACAAACTCAATTTTAGACATTTGTCAAGGACAGTCTTAGAAACTGTGGCTGTACCACAAACGATAAGCTCACTTAAGCTATAATCTGTGTTTGGTTTTATAGGATTACCTAAATTTATTTGTAAAAAATTAATTTAGTCAGTGCCAAATATAGCTAAGTTACTCATAAAGTCAAAAGATAAACTAAATGTTAAAGATGTTTTGTGTATTGATTTTTGAAACATTTTTTAAAATAAAATGTGTTTTACATAAAATATTCCTTGTTCATATTAATCTGCACAAGGGTATAATAAACACGACTCATAAGGAAACCGAGATTATTAAGGTTTTAAATGCCTATTTTGGCGATAATGCAAACAAACCGTTCTCTTTTACATTTGTACATGAGAATTTAATACGAGTTTCATAAATATTTAGTAATATGTGTTAAAAATAGAATTTAAATATATTCTGTATATGTAGTAGTGCAATAGATTAAATCATAAAATCTGTACTGTAATGTAACTATAGCTGCTACACTATCAACTACCGCCGTGAGGGGTGTAGCAATCTCTCGTATTATCCGCCGTCAGCTGCGCTCAGTAGAAAATCGCAGTCGTGAGAGTTAGGCCTACTGTCTTCCTTTCAAGGGAAACGTGTCATCCTTACTTATTTGATTTTTTAAGATAGTGTAGAAATTAATTGAGTATTTATCAAGGCGGTAGACATTATGCTGGAGATTACACTGAACAATTATAATAGATTAATCGGTTTTTTGGTGGATGAAGGAAGAGTTTCTTGGAAATTTATTGTGAACTGTTCAATAGAACAATACAATTATTGTACACGTTTATTCTTCTCTCAAAGAGAATAAAATTTATGTATTGTTTGATATTTATGTTTTATACGTACCAATCCCGTCCGAGCATACACAATAAGTCTGTGTGTGTCTGTGTGTGTGTGTGTGTGTGTGTGTGTGTGTGTGTGTGTGTGTGTGTGTGTGTGTGTGTGTGTGTGTGTGTGTGTGTGTGTGTGTGTGTGTGTGTGTGTGTGTGTGTGTGTGTGTGTGTGTTTCTAGTATGTACATTTTAGATGCAGTATATGTAGTAAATACGAGGTCTGTAAATTGAGTAATGAGACTAATCATGTACCAGTCAATATGGCAACACTGTAAGGTTTCCATTAACACAGGTGGTTAGATAAACAGATAATTGATATTGAGTATTCATATTTAGTGTCTATTATTCCTACGTGAAACGTAAATAAGCTTTTAGTGAAGTGAATTTTTGTTGCGCGTTATAAAAATGAGTGACATCAATTACGAACAACGTTGTGCAATCAAGTTTTATGTTAAACTCAGGCTCAATGATACTGAAACTTTCAAAAAATTGACAAAGGCGTATGGAGATGAAGTTCCGTCAAGAGCACAGGTTTTCAGATGGTTTAAAGCATTTTCAGATGGCCGGGAATCAATTAAGGGTGATCCACGCTCTGGAAGACCGTCAACGTCAAGAACTGGCGACAATGTTGATCGAATCAGGGACTTGGTGAGGTCTGACCATCGATTAACCGTCAGAATCGTCGCCGAACAACTAAATTTTAACCGCACTACAGTTTATCAAATTTTGGAAACCGAAATTTAGCGTGAACACCTGGATCCTGTATCATGACAATTCACCTTGTCACACAGCACTCTCGGTTAATGAGTTTTTGGCAAAGAAAAATATCCCTGTTTTTCCTCAGCCATCTTATGCACGTGATTTGAGTGCCTGTGACTACTTTCTCTTCCCGAGATTGAAAAAACATCGCAAAAGACACCATTTTGGGACAATAGACAACATTAAAAAAAATGTAACCGACCAGTTGAAGGAGATTCCAGTTTCTGAGATCCAGCACTGCTATGAAAAGTGGAAACCGTCTAAAGCGCTGCGAGGCTTCCCAAGGGAACTGTTTTGAAGGTTGTAAACAAAAGGTTTTACTGAAATAGTCTCAGACCTCGTATTTCATAAATTATTTTAACATATTGTTCGGTTTGTGAGGGACCAGACTCGTCTACCTACTGCATGTTCTAAACTCCAGATTCTTACGATCTTTAATGCTAACTTTCGATGGTACGTGAACATTAACAGAAGGGTTAGGTCGGGCAGTTACCATCGTTATAATTTATCACACAACATTTCGACCAGTAAACAATCTGTGGTCGTCTTCAGGTGTAAGTTAACTTAGTAAATTAAAATACAATTTTAATTTTAACGTAGGGTGAGTTTTATACATGACTAAATCACCTACTTTGTACTTTATTTTCCTATTATTTTGCTCGTGATATTTCCGCGATTTTTGTAAATTCGCTCGCAAATTTGCGCGAGCTTCGTTCCATATTTTTCTTATATTATTCCCATTTATTTCGCGGGGCAATAACTCATGAATTCTCCACTTTGTGGTTAATGGGTGGTTAGGTTTATATTTGTACAGTAAATCAAATGGTGTTGATTTATGTCCGTCATGATACGCAGAGTTGAATGCAAACTGTATCCATGATAGATTTTGATCCCACGCTGTCTGGTCTTTAGCGTGATACGATATTAAGGCTGATTTTAGGTTTCGCAAGTATCTCTCAGCTAGGTTTCCTTGCGGTCGGTATTCTGTGACTGTAATATGATTTATTCCTAATTTAAAACACATGTCATTAAATTTTTTTGATTTAAACTGAGGTCCATTGTCAGATACTAGGTGTACTGGAGTACCATAATCTTTAAATAGTCTCTCTTGTAGAATCTTTATTGTCGTTGATGCTAAGGCACGTCTCATAGGATACATCCACACGAATTTAGTGAAAGAGTCCACGCAAATTAATAGCATTGTGTTACCTGACTTAGAACGGGGATAGGGTCCGGAAAAATCTATGTATATCTTTGAAAAGGGTGTTGTGGGGATTTCTGAGATTAATTTTCCGATTTGACTGTTTCTTGCTGGCTTGCTCAGGGCACAGATTTCGCATTGTTTCACGAACTTAGTTATTTCACTGTTCATGTTTTCCCAATGATATTCCTTGCGAATACGATGTATCGTTTTCCTTATTCCCATATGAGCTCCAATGGTTGATGAGTGGTAGTATTCCATTAGCATGGGTTTAATAATTTCCGGGGCGATTATTCTCAATGACTTTCCGTTAGCCTTTTTATAACAAAGTACTCGTTTACTCAAGGTATACTTGTCAGAATAATTTCCTCTATCTATTTGTTCTATTGTCTTATACAATTTAGGATCTTGTTGTTGGTGATGCGCTATATCCTTGAATGCAAGGGGGAATTCTGTTATTAGCGTATTTACAGTGGTGGTTTCAACATTGTCTTCGCCAGGTCTGGTATTGAGTAGTTGGAACATGCGGGATAGAGTATCGGCTACTACATTTTGGGTACCACGAATATGTTGTACTTTGAACTTGTAGCAATTTAATCTTAACACCCATCTTCCTATACGACCTAATTGTTTCGGATGGTTCAACAACCACGAAAAAGCTTGGTTGTCGGTCTCTAGTAGAAATTCCTTGTGTTCTATAAACGGTTTGAATTTTTCGAAGGCGAACACTACAGCTAAACATTCGAGTTCATAGGCTGAGAACTTCCTTTCTTGCTCCGTCAAGGTACGTGATTCATAGCTGATCGGTAGTCTTGTATTATCTATTTCTTGGTATATTACTGCTCCTAATGCTACACTAGAACTGTCGGTCTGTACGACACATGGTTTACTGAAATCTGCTAACTGCAATACCGGGGGTGATATTATGCTTTCTTTGAGTGTTTCGAATGCGGCTTGGTGTCGAGTAGTCCACTCGAATTTCGCTCCTTTTTTTCTTAATGCATTTAATGGGGCTGCTATATCCGCTAGGTGGGGTATGTACTTATGAAAATAATTGATCATACCTAAAAATCGAGCTATACCTTTGGGGTCTCTAGGTGGTAAAAATTCTCGGATTGTGCGCGTGCGTTCTGGGTCGATGCTAACCTTACCTTCGGCTGATACTATATGACCTAAGAAAGAGAATTGTTTTACTGCGAAATTAACTTTACTGGGGTTTACCGTTAGTCCAGCGTTCTTTAACCTTGATAATACCTCACGCAAGTGATCAATGTGTTGATCCATCGATTCACTATATACTACTATGTCGTCAAGATAATGATATACGAATTTAAATTTAACGTCATGGAATATTTTTCTAACAGTCTGCTACATATTGAACTTCCTTGTGATATTCCGAATGGTACTCTAGTAAATTGATATAGATTAAATGGGACAGCAAACGCAGTTAGGGGACGTCCATTAATTACGTGAGCTCAAAATGGGGGGGAGGGGTCCGGCAAAATCTCACCAAATCTCATTTAAAGGGAGGGGGGGCCAATGAAAATCTCACGTCAACT
Organism: Magicicada septendecula; assembly: GCA_034769895.1. Lineage (NCBI taxonomy): Eukaryota > Metazoa > Arthropoda > Insecta > Hemiptera > Cicadidae > Magicicada > Magicicada septendecula. The sequence goes on from CM068367.1 coordinate 730,712,834, forward strand.
TTTTAATTCAGAGAATATACATTATTATAACGGATAACATTTTGTTTTATAAAATTAATCCCGAGCATAGACAATATTAAAGTGCCCACCAATCTTTATGGCCTCTCTGAACTGAACTGAATGCTTAATACACGTGTGCATGCCCGGGATTCCCCGATTTGAAACAAAGAGCCGCACAAGTGTCAGATTTCATTCGGGGAGTTCCCTGCCGCGCCGGTCAAAATCACTGCGTGTCAGTCAGTGAGTCAGTAGTGATATTCTGCAACGCATATAAAGCCGATGTCATTGTGTTCAACATGAATTTGTATCAAAACTTTTACAATGCGTATGTTAAGCGGCTGCAGACAAGTCGAAACAAACGTGCTAGCAAGAAGTTAATCGTCTGTGGAAGGAAGCTAAGCTGAAGTTCACCGACAAGAATTCTCTTAGTGATCATATAAATCAAGAGATTGAAATTCTACGTAATCATACGGTTCAAAGGAAGGTACAAACAATGTTGTCTTTCATCTGCAAAGTAAGTAAAGGTTCAATGACATTTAATGTATATAATATATCAATAAAAGGTCAATTTAGAGTATTTTTAGTGGTATGAAGCAAAAACATGAACATATCAAATAAATTTAATTATTTAAAAATTATAGGGTAAACCTCACGTGAGGGGGAGGGGGGTCCCACCACATCTCACCAAATCTCACCAAGAGGGGGAGGGGGTCCAAATTTAAAAAAAAACCTCACGTAATTAATGGACGTCCCCTTAGATGTTTTGATTCCTCAGCTAGAGGGATTTGGTGGAAGGCCTGGTTGAGATCCATAATGGTGAAAATTTTCGCTTTCTTAAAATAGTGGAACGCGCTGTGAATGTCAGGCAGGGGAATAGATTCAAATTCTATATTCTTATTCAGCTGTCTATAATCCACGACTAGTCTATGTTTGTCAGTTCCTTTCGGTACTAGGAAAGCAGGAGATGAATATGGGGAAGTTGACGGTTCAATGACGTGTTGTTCAATGAGTTTGTTGATTTGGTTTCTCATTATGTCCATCTTGGGCGGTGATAATTTGTATGGATGCAGACGTATTACTTTGTGGTCGCTTAAATTTATTTTGTATTCAATTAGATTAGTCAATCCTAACTTAGGTGTGAGTACAGTAGAAAATTCCCTTATTAACTTTTGGATCCTTTGTCGCTCATTCCCTTTTAAATGACTCAAACTAGATTCATGATGCTCCAACTGAATAGTTGAAGTTTCGCAGTTTTTGTTGTTATGTAGCTCGTTGTCAAACTGATGTTTTCGCGTGCGATCAAATCTAAAGCAATATTGTTTAGCGTATATGTCGAGAATTAAGCCAGTTTAGCTTATAAAATCGGCGCCTAGTATTAAGTTTTGTCCTAAAACTTCTGCTACGAGTAGTGTAACATACCAAGTAAAATTCTTTAGTTTTAATTTCACGGTAATACTGCGTGATATATTTAGATTTTGCTTATTTGCGGTGGCACACTTTATGTTCACGTTTTGGCTACGTCTTATAAGATTATGATTCGCTAATACAGTGGCTAGCTGTTGATTGATAATACTACGTGTAGATCCCGAATCGACTAAACCGAGGATATTCGTTGCTCCAAGGTCTATCTGTATGTAGGGTAATTGGCATATACTTGTTTTACATGTGCTAATAGAGTTGCACTTGTTAAAAAATCTAGTTACGTAAGGGTCTATACGTTTGTTTATTGTTATTTTGACTTTAGGTTGAATAGTGTTTCTACCTTTCCTTTTTTTGCTGCGGAAGACGCACGATTTTGGTTCTTCCTGCTTCACAAGTTTTTTGACTGATCGGTTTTCCGTTGGTACCGTTTTTGTTTACAATGTTTGCTAATATGTCCGGACTTTTCACAGTTATAACATCTTCTTTCGTCATTGGCATCGCTCGCATGCTGTCGGGGCTTTAGTAGTGATTTTGATGTATTGGGGTAGCTCCGGGCTGTAGAGGTTCTTAAGAATCGCTTATCTTGGTAGCTTCGAGTATCAGTTCCACAGGGAGGTAGAAAAGAATCTCTGCGTGGAGTTTGGGACATTAATACGCGTCTGTTTTGATCTGAATACCAGACGCTGGATGAATGTATACAACACAGTTCCAGTTCTGTGAAGGTGGTTGGTCTCTTCATGAGTGCTAGGCGAGATCGCTCTCGGGAGATAGTCCTACTAAAATAGTGTCTACTAGCTGTTGTTCACTCCAGTTAACTTGTAGTAATAAGGCAGATTCCCTTATGTCAGATATATAATGAGCTAGTCTTTCGTAAGCTCCTTGTACACGAAGTACAGAATTCCGCTTTAATTCTTCGTAAATACCGGTGGGGATGAAGTGTCTTATGAGGGTGGTATGTAGTTCTTCTACAGGGTGATTATACCTTAGTGACTCTAACACACGATCTTTTAACGGAGATTTACATTTAGGTAGAAGTACTTGTAAAATTTGGTCATCTCTTAGTTGTCGCAGATCCTTGATTTGTAATAGGTGCTTGATAAAATCTAGGAGTTTTGTAATATTCAGGCCATCAGTGGTTGGTATCTCAGATAAAATACGTTCTACAGGGTGAGTTATTTTTCCATAGAACTCAGTGTTGAAATTTAGTTGAGATGCCGTTACAGGTTTTTCCTCTGGTGGATTTGTCTGTAAGATGGGAGGTAAATTGTAATTACGGGTAATCTTCCCTAGTTCATTTGGAAATGGCGTGGTGGTTACGGGGAGGGTATTTGCTTGTCTAGCCGTTAACCGATCTTCACTGGGTTCTATACTAAATTCCTGGAGAAGTGGAAATTTTTCAGCACTGGGTTGTTGTTCTTGAGTAGGAGATTGTGTGGGGGAAATATTTAGTTTCGTCATTTCTTCTTCGATCTCTTCTATTCTAAACGATTCGGACCTTCTACGTAATTCGCGCAGTGTGTCTGGTAATTGTCGTAAGGCTTCTTCCGCGAATTTTTGCGCGTCCGGTGGAGTAACTTTGTCACCGGGCCAATTCAACAAATTGGTAATGCGGCGGGTCAGATGTTCTATTCTCTGAGTGGTTCTTAAAATTACCGCGGGGGATTTTTCGTCTCGCAGGGTTTGTGCGATTGAGATAAGTTCCGTATATTTACTATAGCATGTTTCCTTTTCACTTTCGAAACCTAATACACTTAAACGATTCAACAGTGAGGGTTTGTCTGGTTTATTCTCGCGTAATGTTTTGCGCAGTTCCGCGACCGTTACGTTTGTGTGTGGAAGACCGCGTAACAAAGCTTCATAGCTCAGTTCGTCCTTCAACAACAAGTCGGGGTTAAATTGAGCCATTGTAATAATGATTCTTAAATCTTATGTACTACGTACTTTAAATATGTTATCTATTTTAAACACTCTTATGAAATTTGAATTCATGTAAACACACACATATATATATATATATATATATATATATATAATAACAATCTTATACTAATAAATTCAGATATATGTAAATCTAATAATTATCTGTGGAGATAAAGTTATTGGGGAGATATTATCACTTTAATGTGGAAAGAAATTTCACACGAAGAGTACATTATGTTTACATTCACACAACAGATCAGCTGTTTGGGGGAGGTCTATTGTGTGCGTAAGGTAGCTTATTGTTTACCTTAGCAAGGGCTTATAACAAAGGAGGGTGACTTCTGACAATTCGGAACACGTTTATTTCCTGCACAGGACTGTCTGTTTAGTCAACGAGGGAATGTCATTCAAACAACTTACTTGTATACGGGGGAGAACGTACATTTCTCGACACGAATCAAACATGAAATAGCCTGTAAATACCGACAGGTTGAAAATTGAATATTTTTACAAGCGGGGACTTGCTTATTACGCCGATTTCCTAATACTACTATTATTATTTTATTAATAAAACTCTATTTATTTGTTCACAAATCCAGAGTGAGTAAATTTACGCATTTTAGCAAGTTATTGTTAATTATTTAGCACAGGGTACACAATTATTTTACAAAGTAGCCGAGTGTTGCATTTTATCTGTGACACTCTGTAAACAATTATTATTATTTTTTTTTTAAGCAGAGTGGCGCATTTTATAACGTCTCCCCTGTCTGAGACATTATAACAGAGGGAACCAGTTTAATTGGTTACTTTCAATCAAACCGGCTGCCGTTGTTAGTACAAATTACTTACCAACAAATTTGAAAATATGTAGAACAGGAATTAGGATTAGGTTACGCAAATTTACTCACTCTCTGGATATTTAGCAAAAACATCTCTTTATTATAGTTTCTTGAATAATGATTTAAAAATAATTGTTATTTTTGTTTTATTACGTTAAAAAAATAAACTTCTCAAAGATTATGCATCAAATGCTCTTATGCCTTTTTAAAAATGTTACTCTGGTGAGCAAAAATAAAAAAATATATATTTATAAACTACATTAAATACCTCGGATCCGGGTTTTAACTTAATACTATTCTAAAATAAGTCAACATTATGCAAGCTATTAGAAGAGTAGTTTGCTCAAATTTCGAATTACCTTTTATCTTTAACTATCATCAGATTACTATTTCATTATTGTAATTACAGACATTACTATGTTAACATTTACATGATTAGAATAAGTCTTTGCAAAAATGTACTGTTTTTGTTGCCATTGTTACAAAGATAATGGTTTGGTTTCACCTTGATATAATGTGTATCGGCGGCAGGTTCTCTTGTTGTTACTCTTCAGTTGGGTTTCCTGGAAGTTCTACGTTGTCGTTCGCGTGCCTCCATTTATTTTGTAGATTCTAAGTTGCGATCATGACGAAAGGATTCTGTTACCTGGAGCTGGTGAGGTTATCGTTGTTGCTTCACTCCTGATGTACGATGTTCACCTTTTTTACATTTTACTTTTAACTGCACTAATGTTACTCTTTAATATTTGGATAGAACATACTTTACAGTTTAAACATTTCGTTTCTTTTTAAAGAGATGTGTCGGCTAAGTTAGTTACTTTTAGTTATTTCACTACATTTCAACTACATAACTTGTTTTACTTTTCACCACCTTTCAATTACTTGTGAAGTCTGTCACCACGAAAGATTACTTTCAGTTACATCGTTTTTTGGTATATATTCACACGTTTTTCTTCACGACACATGATAAAGCTGTTACCTTGTATGAGATTCTGGCTCGACTGGGGCTGGTTTTGCGGCGGTTAGTAGGGAAGAGGGAGCAGTTCACGCGGAGAGAGAAAAGTAGTTCGTTCTTGATTATTATTATTTTCATACTAATTAACTACTATTAATAATCCTACATTTTCTTTATTGAGTTAGGTATTTCGATTATTATTATCACGTCTTTTTATTTAATTATAATAATTATTAATTTTCGCTTCAATACAGAGTAATTTTCATGTCCGTACTAGATTTTTACAAGTTGATACAGGCATATAAATACAAAGGGGAGGGTTAAATATTTTCTCACATGTTATTTTGAATAACAAATTATTTTGTGCTATTTAAATTCCTTTTAAATCGTCACAATAGTATGTGTATCATAGATTTTAATTTGTTTTTAAATCGTGTTTTCTAACATTACTTTTATATTTCATATGTCACATCATATTACTATAATGTGTGTGTGTGTGTGCGTGTGTGATGTAAATTTTACATTACTTTCAGCGTCATGTATTATAATTTTTTTTAACAATAAAATGTTTTGTACGTTAACAATTCAGGATTATTACATTTACATAATTAGGCCTTCTTTTTCTATTGTAAAAATGTTTTGTCTTTGCTTTACCCATCAGTTATCTGATATTTTATATTGATTGTCCACACTGGTTATTCATTAAATAATACCTTCAGTTATAAGTAAAGCTCTTTAGTTACGATTAATTTCATTTATTTTATATAAAGAACTGACTGATTTTACTTCAGGTAACTATTGGCTTAGAAGTATTTACACCATAAATAAAACACTAAAAAACTGTATAATAATTTGTAGTACCTCACAGAAAAAAGTTCACTCCCTGTAGCAGTAAATAGACGTCTTAATCGGGTGGCGTCTACTTCAAACCCCTTCTATGCCTGCACTATCGCCACACACGAAATCTGGCAACATTGTAGCTCATTTAACCAATGCTGCAAATTAATATTACATCTGGACATATTGAATGTATAGTCCGTACAAACGTTGTTTAATGTACTGAGTTATTTTTGTAGCTCATGTTAGTTTTTTCCGTTGCAATCTGACTGTTGTCAAATGGAATTATCTTACCTGACATTACTTTCTTACTAGTTAACACTTAATGGAAAATCTTCCATTCTAAAGAATTTATACATGCAAAATACAAGAGACAACTGAATACTTTAAAAAACTCGTCGCTGTTTCGCAAGTTATTTCTTCACGTTTCAATACACACAACACTCTTTTAGTAACCTACAGAAACTATATTTTATTAACTAAAATTTATACCTCAACGTTTCCCAAAAATTTTTAATTTTTTTACCTAACGACTATATTTTTAAAGAAGTGTTAAAATAATGAGAATGCTGATAATGATGGCAATGATTATGACAAAAATGATAATAATCACTTATGTTTGTATGGTGTTGTATAACTACAGTTTAATTATGAATTTCCACTTAAGAAAATGTGACAATGAAAACAGAAGTTTAAAATACACTTGAATTGATTTACTAATACTAAGAATGTTTATATAAACCACCAAACAACAAAAAACTGGATAACAATAAAAATCTGTTTAAAAATTGGACGACCTGTAAAATCATAGCGATTCACTTCTTATATTCCTTCAGAGGATGCGATTCGTGCGTATTTTGCTTCAGATAACCGTAGTAAAACAACTCGACCTACGAATTCATAAAAGGCCAAAAACACTAATATTAATTTAATACTAATAGCATACTTTTATCAATCGTCCTAGTACGATGTCAATTTGTATGTAGACAACGCACATTGTGTGACTGGGTCTTTCCAAGATTCCAAGATTACGTTAAAAGTAATCAAATACTGAACTTTTATGTTTTCTTCTGATTTGTTTATATTGACTAATGCAACTGCAGGAAATCATAACTTTAACTTTCGTTGTTTCCATTCATTCAGAAAATTAACATTATGCCCAGATTTTCAGGCATTTCGCTGAAGATACCTCACCGTCCTCCGCAACTACAGCAATTTGATAGTTGGAAATTTGTGTGTCAGTGATCATACAGTAACGCTCAATTGGCAATACTGCGAACATTTAACCAACTGCAAAAATTCGGCAATGTTGTCATACACAAAAATGTAATTACCATAGAGTGGAAGTTGAAATTTCATAGTAAGCAATACTAATGTCAGATTACTGTTAGCAATTATTGGCTTCATAGGAAATTCATATTCAAGGATGACAGTTTACACGTAATTAAAACAAACAACATGTAAGGTACATTATATACAGGTAACCAACCGTGTATTAATAATAATAGATGTCGCAAGGTCGTGCCATTTTGTTTCTTGGAAAAGAGGAAACAAAGCGTAGTTAAGTAAACAAATAAATATGAATTAAAGTAAGCAGAACTAAATCCTGCCAGCCAATCTGTCAGCTTCGGAAGACCAAAAAAAAGAGGTAATCAATACAAGAACAGTCGCAGGTTATGTAAAAATAATTTACGACCGTCCTCGTTCATGTGAACGCGTCTTTGTGTATGTGTTCGAAAAAAAACTTTTTTTAAGTAAAGCGATTGTAATTACGATTTAAATTTTACTTCCGTTTCTGAAGTTGTAATACTTTTATGATATACGTCAGTTATTGTAGTTATGTAACAACATTTTCTGGTACTTTCTCAATAATCGTACCTAGGCCTACACTAATTTTCGATGTTTTGATTGTGCAATCGTTGGCATCAATAAGTAGTGAATATCGCATATAATTCTAGTCAGATTATAGAAATCGTGAAAATATAGTTGTGAATGTTATAAAATAGCTTGTTGACTGTTGCAATAGTTTTCCGTTGTTATATTTTTTACGAAAAATATTTCTAGCAATAATATAACTTCGATCTGTATCTGTGACGCCAAAAGTTAACGTTAGGTTAATAGGCTAAACTAAAAGTACACATGAAAACCAATATGCCTTTAAATAATACTCGCTTTTTTGTTAAAACTACGTAAAAAAACAAACCCATGGCAACTCTTACAAGTATTATACATGTTTCCCATTTTGTGACAGAACTCGCTTTCGCTTTGAACAGTAAATGTTAACCTGAACATGTAACTTTTTGGTCGCCGAATCTATTTATGGTTGTTGCTTTTCTCCGGTCCTCGGCCCCTTAATACATTTACAGTGTTTATGTATACCGTGTATACAGTTACAACACAGTCCGTAAAGATACAATATATTCTGTTTTAATCGCAACACGTTTGCAAAAAACGTAATCTTTTCGTTCACAAAGTTACGGTTCGTTAGGTGAGGTCTGAATATACGGTAATCCCACAGAAGTAATATGCATCCATTATGAACATTTTAAGTGTAAGTTCAACATCTTTATGAATGAGGAAGAAGAAAACGCTTGACTGTCATAACAATGCTGAATTCAGTTTGCTTTTGGTTGTTTTTTATACGTGCTGAGATTGTCACCAAGTGTCAGTCTGTTACAATCATTGTACTTAGGCCTACCAATAAAATGTTATATTTTGTCAACCATGAGGTTTGTTTATTTTAAATAATAAACTAAAAAAATGAAACATTCTTACCTAATATCATGCATTACCACATTTAAGCCCCGTTTCAGGAATGTATAGCAAGCGAAAATTTCAAATTTTCTTCTCGACTGATTTTGTTCACACGCAGTTGTGTCAACGACTTCAAGTTAAGGCAACAAACAAGGCTTAATGTGAAGATGTCAAACCAGCGTCGCTAACAGACAATAGAAAGATGTTAGACTCAATTGAATTTAATATTGACTTGTTTAATATTATATTGTATAGATATTATTTCAGAAGATAAATGAATCTTTTGGATAAATGGGTGAAAACCACCCATTGAATTTATAACTTGTTTTATAATAAGGTTTAAGACACTTATATGTAATTAATACATAGATGCGTTGATGTTAAATACGTTCAACCATTCCAGATGGTTAGCAATAAATTCGTAAATGCAATTAAAACCAAAGGGGGGTACACCAATTGTAATACAATTCACGGAAAGTAGGTCAACATGCTATATTCCTCCCAGATGAAGATGGACATGGTGTGGCGACGAACAGGGCGCAGAATTTGGATTCTATGGTTCCCAGAGGTCACGTCATCAAATCCAAATTGAGGACGCTATAGCGAGCGAAAATTTAAAAATTTCAAATTTTCTTCTCGACTGATTTTGTTCACACGAAGTTGTGTCAACGACTTCAAGTTAAGGCAATAAACAAGGCTTAATGTGAAGATGTCAAACCAACGTCGCTAACAGACAATAGAAAGACGTTAGACTCAATGCAACAATAGATATGAAAGTTCAAGATGACAGGAGAAGCTTGGCTAAAAATTATTACCCCACAACAAACTACACAAAGCAGGCTAGGGCACTCACACGTGTACGGAGAAATAAGGTGAACGTCCGCTCTAGTTACGTCAGAATACGATGGTACTGCAAAAACGACAGGATGTTACAAAGGAGTTGAGCGTTCTGCACTTTACAGAGACAATGAAAGAAATAACTAGTTGAATAGACTCGAGGAAGCTACACAGCTGGAGGTGACGTTACGTGACAGACACAATTTACGGTTAGAAAGTCGGGGTGGCTTCACCAGCCAACGCATGTAGCTAATTATTAATAGCTACAAAAAAGGGGTGTAAGATAGAACAATACTTCAAGATGACCAAGGAAACAGACGGGTAAAGTTAGAACACCATTGCTTATGTCCCACACAAAAGAGTGATCGACAGGCGCGCAACGACCAGAAATTCTACGAAAAGGATCAACGTCCGAACGGAAAAACCTGGGGATGTCTAACAACCTATCAGAGTACAACGTCTTGCGAAGACACCGGTGGAGAGGAGAGTTTCTATGGTAACCAAAAGTCAAAGCGAATCATTGAACAGAAACCAAAAACCCTGGAGAAGTGGGACAAAATATTCTGAGAAAATATTGAGCTGACCTATCACAAGTAAGAAAAGGCGTGGACAGGCCCCAAGACAAAATTTGAGTAGGGACAAGTTGATAAAACTAACTGTCTAACACGGAGGAAGGCAGTCTTCGTCTTAGGCAGTCTTATTACATTTTTGAACATATATTTTGACTCGGTATTTCTGTCCTCAGTCTTGTAAAAGTTATCAGTCTTAGTGAAAACTCAATGTTATAATATTCGGACTTAGTAATTTCAAACTGTAAGATACAAAGTGCGACCGGGAGTAATACTCGAACACAACACTATAAAATGTGCGAATTAACGAACTTAAGTAAGCATTAATATTATTAGGAATATCTGAGTGAACAATTCGAGCGACTCAAACGAACTATCATGTAATCTCGGCACATACACGAAACATTATTAGTGTACTGTTCAACTTAGACAGAATTACATTTAGCCAGTATTAATGAATTACACTAAATGTAACAGAACATTTAAATACTTGAATGAACTAATCAACCAAGTAGTATAAATGTATATACATCAACACAAAGTCAAGTGAATTTCTGTGATGAACGGACATCGACATTAACATTGCGAGCATGAACATACACCACTCATGTTATAATGATCACACATTATAAGGCGAACTGATTTACACAAACTGACATTGAAAGCAATATCATATCTACACTACTTTATAAATGACGCGAGTTCACGTGTGTGTACAAGTGACAGTGCATTCAACTTTACTCAACAAGATGTGTTCTTCAACCTTCACCACAACAAAGAGATCAAACACCGCTGGACCATGAATGGATATTCTTATTTCAAGTAACAATTATTAATCTATTAATTTAGTAACTACTACTGTCCTGACTCTTTCAAAGAATCCCCACCCTGGGAGTTTTAAATAAATTTGATAAAAGAATAAATTTAAAGTTATAAATAATGAACAAGTAAGCGAAACTATCTGGAATTAATGAACGCATTAATTAATTATTATTTGAATTTTGTATGTCATGATTTATGCATGTATGTCTTTTTCAGGTATCATATAAGCTGGAACTTGTTTAATGATATATGTGTTATTTCATGTATTTACAGGTACAGCAAACTTTTTTATGTGTATGAATATAAATTGACTTAATGAATAATAAATAGTCATTTAAGTACATTTAAACAAATGCGTTCATTATTACTAAAACCCGCATCTTAAAGTTTTTAAGTATATGATTAATTTACTAAAGAGTCTCTTGTCTATTATGCTAATTGGTAATTCAATTTGACAATTAATCTAAATAATTAATTCACATAATAATTAGCATAATAACACCGTAAATGTCTGTTAATTTTCTTCCTAACAGACCTTACGTATGACTGGCGATATAATTTTAACTGCCGTTATCTTAACAGCCGTTTCACCAACGCTCGTTTTGACCCAGTTAGTAAAACTCTCGTTAACATGACTATGGTAACATGATAAGAGTCGATTTTGCTTCAGATAGACTGAAAATCTCTCTCTCTCTCTCTCTCTCTCTCTCTCTCTCTCTCTCTCCCCTCTCTCCCTCTCTCTCTATTTATGCACCTAAGCATTCAAAGAATTTCGACGAAAACGAAACATCGAAGCATGATAATGTTTTTAAGCTTTTGAAACATATAATGTGGATTACGTAAATCATTTCCAAACCACAGACGATCACAAACAGAACATGTAAAACCAAATTTATTCTCACTAAAACGTTTGCTAAACTCAATGTCAGCAGCAATTATTTCTGTCTTGATGCGTTTACATATCAAATTTCTAGACTGTTGGGAATCGAAAGTGTGGAAGCGTCACGTTTTCCGATGACGTTACATTTTTTGTGGAATGACCCCCAGCCTAAAAACATTATCATGTTAAAAAAATTAAAATAACTTATAAACTATCTGTAGGGTAGTGTTCCTGCAAGGGTATTTGTATATATATTTTTTTTTTTAGTGGGTGGTTAGTGAGGATCGGTCAAAAATAACACAAATTTTAACTATTTTGCGTCGACGTTTCGACAATATTTATTGTCATCTTCAGGACCTGTGTATGAAATACAAAAGAAATGTCAAACAGAACGGAACAATTAAATATTTGGGTGAACGTCTTTACGGAAAATATTTAATTGTTCCGTTGTGTTTGACATTTCTTTTGTATTTCATACACAGGTCCTGAAGATGACAATAAATATTGTCGAAACGTCGACGCAAAATAGTTAAAATTTGGGTTATTTTTGACCGATCCTCACTAACCATCCACTAAAAAATTCATTGATTGACGGTCACTAAAATTTAAGTATGTATATTTTATATTTCATTGTGCTTTTTGTTTTATTCCTGTTATTGAGGATATTTCCGTGCAACCTCAATTCTTCAAAAAATTTCAGCGTAGGCTACATTCTTTTGAAAGCCTCTTAGTGTTCCATAAATTTTGACTCACTCCGGTAGACTTATTTCTACTACCAGTGACATTTGTTTTTTGTTTTCGTTTGGATAATTTTCTAATACCAACATTATTTAAGAGCAAAAATTTTCTCACTGATTCATTTTTGTTTGTCATAATAGCTTATACTTAGTACACTATACTATAGGCCTATATACTATACACCGCAACAAATGAAAATAAAATAAATTGTTTAATGATAGAACATAAAACAGACAAAACGAATGTTCTGATCACCGAAACCAAACAAATATGCGTGTATATTTTATTTATATTAAACGAATGACTTCTTCACGGAAAACAACGTAGGCCTACATAAATGACACAAAAAGTAACTTTAAGTTAGTTCTCGTCGTTTTAACGACACATTAGTTATATAATAGGCCAGATCTCTCCCGTTAAGTTAACCGACGATTTTAGCGGCTGATGTCTTTAACGTTATCTGCCGAAGACATCCTTAACGGGTGATTACCGGCTGTTAAATCTTAACGGAAGTAGGTGAAACTTGGCGTACGTCTTTTCGCGTTATAATCAGCAATAGAATCATTTACAATTGGTAAACTTCTTATTCTTCACACAGTGATATATCGATACTACCGCATACTTAAACCATCGAAAATGTAGTGTAGGTACGGTTATTGGGAAAGTACCCATTTTCTTTATGTCTCAGTTCTTATACCCAGGGGCGTATTTACGGTAAGGACGAACGGAACTAGACCGTTCCGTTCTAGAACTTCCCCCCTAGAACTTCTGGGGGGGGGCCCCAGAAGGTCGAAATAGCAGACGAACTTAAATAGGTCGAAATCTCTTACTTTTAGGCTGTTTTATTATTTTTCAGTACGCTAATATAGTAGTAACTCTTTTTAAAACATATAAAATAGATTTATTACACAGCATTTGCGTAGGTCCTATACGTTTGAAACATGAAATATAGGAAACTCAGTGCAGTCAAAAAGTATCTTCTAAACAATGTTTCAATAACGAGTATTTCTGTTGTGTTGTTACCGTTTACTTTATCGCTCAGGAATACTTGATTAAAAGTCAGTACAAATAGCAGCATATGTTGATGATATAGCCATCATAACCTGATCAAGTGCGATTGCAAGGGAGACATACTTAAACCTGAAAAAAGTACAAAAGAGATAGGACTATCAATAAATGTGGATAAAACCAAAATGATAAGTAAGACAAGGTCTACCCGACCCAGGAAAATTTTGATTATAGAAGAAGACTGTATAGAAGGAGTCAGAGGTTTCACATACTTAGGAGCGACGATATGTGAAGATGGGAATGAAGAGGCAGAGATAAGGAGAAGGATAACTCTCCTTCGCCTTCATTAGCATATCGGTCCAGTGTTGACAGATGGCCACAGAATTGCGCTTGTGCTCTTCAATGAGCTGTTTTGGGACACGTCTTGCACATACTTTACGAAAGCCAAGCCTGTTATGGATAATTTCATGCGCAGAACCATGTCTGTTGGTCTGAGTCATGGCACTGACTTCTTCAATAATGGTATCAGTAGTGGAAGAGGTTTGTCGTCCTGTTCTTCCCTCGCCCTTGACGTTTGTCTAACCGAATAATTTTTGAATTCTTCAGTCCATTCATATACACTTCGCTGTGGTAAAACAGTATCCTCATATTGTTTTGAAAGACTTCTATGGATTTCGGCTCCTGATACACTTTCATACCGCTAAAACCGGATCACTTCATGCTGTTCTTCGTTGGTACAAATGGAGTGAGGGGTAAATATGTTTACTGTGCAACAATCTACAGCTGACTGACGCGCCAGACGGTCTAACAGTCCACAAGCGGAGACAACGGCACCAAACTGTCGGTCTGCAAGAGCCATGGCAAGAGCACTGAGTGGTACTGCAATCTACAGACGATTATAACAAAATTGAGGATACTTATTGACTTACCCTCGTATATAATAGGTTTGTCAGTAGCTTGTTTAATCATGTCGTATTTTTTTTTAATTATTTACAAAAAAGTATATCCTTGTTGTTAAAACGGTATATTATATAAACATATAGAAGAAAAAATGTTTTACACACACACACACACACACACACACACACACACATGCAACTTTTGTGATACTCAATGGACCAGTATGGTTATGTGCGTAAAAGTACACGGTTTTGCTCTTTCGATTAACTCAATAGAAACCAAAAAAAAAACCAGCGAAAATATAAAGTGACACATTTAATAACAATGAACAAAACTTTTACTTCCTTCTGTACAATAAGTAGGCCTGAGACAATACATTCCCTTCATTCCACCATATAAATGGAATATTGGCTTGCAAAGCTTCAGTCATACAAGTCGTTTAAATTAATATATCGAGATTTTGTAATTTATTCACTGTAGTTTGAATGTTGCTTTTTACGAATTAAACGTTATTCAGACATTCTTAATGTTTATTTTGTATGTTATTTTCAAACATTTTATGTAACATCATGTATGAAAAGTCAGACGTCAGACTAATTTTTCCAAATTGTCTTCAGTTTATAGAAATCAATATACCGCCGAATCTTCACACAAACTGGGCTTTTGAGCTTCAAACTAGTTCGGTAAAAAATAATAAAATGTTCAAACTTTGGAGGTAAAGATATTAATAAATAATAAATTGTTCAAATTTTGGGGGTAAAACTATATCCTTTACTATTGATATTTCATCGATGAGCAAGCGGGAGTTGATTTTGTTCTTTTATATTTATACTGTGTGTGCGTGCGCGTTCGAGAGAGAGAGAGAGAGAGAGAGAGAGAGAGAGAGAGAGAGAGAGAGAGAGAGAGAGAGAGAGAGAGAGACTGACGTGTACGTGTACGTGTATGCCTGTATATGCCGGTTAGACTGAATACGAAATTTTAAAAACGAAGTTGAGACGTTTCATGAAGCCTGCACTCAGTAAAATTGCATTTGTTTGGCACATTTACCCGTTACTATATTTTATTAATATTCAATAATTAGAACATTGTAGCTTTCAGAACGAGTATTATCTATTTACTACTACAAGTTGCCATTGAATTCTAATTGTCTTAAGATCTGATGTTAAAAAAAGAAATAAAACTATCGTTTAGGTGCATATCTGTTGAGGAGGAACTTGACATGATTTAGAGTAGCAAACAACGAATTATGGATTCTATTTTTCTGTGCTCTGTGGGAATTTTACATGGTGGGTAGTGGCTAAACAATTCGTGTCCCAAATTCTCCTGTTGTTGTGGTGTATGCATATTTAATGAGTAAAATATATCTCCTTGCGGTTTATCATAAAGATTACCCAACTCCATTCTTTGTGAAACATTTGTTCTGAGGTTTAGGTTCATTTTCACTTTCTGCTCACTGTATTAATAATTATTTTATCTGTTGTTTGGATTGTAGTGTTCAACTAAACACTTGTGTATACTTAAAAAGAAAATGTATTCAATTAACAGTGAGAATGTGCTGTTATCTTAAAACTATCGACGTACTTTACGCTTACAAACGAAAGGTTATTTATTGGCCTTTCACTTTGACAATTATTGACGGACACGATATAATGATTACAAGCAAATCTGACTGATCAGTATATTACTACGTTATTACAATAAATATAAGTAACGATTTTTTTCACAATTAATGATTTCAATTTTCTATTGTATTGTATGTATTGTTCATAGCCTAAAGGTACCATACATACGATGTGCAATAAATTTTTTTTTTATTACTCACATTCTTAAAAACGATTGATTTCGGTCACAGACCATCGTCAGGTCATATACAGCACACTTGCAGTCACAATATCGTAAAACAGCCACTATTTACAAAAACGAATTCGTAGACATTGATTAATGACATTAATTACATTACATTCTGTCGAGTTCACAGGCAGACAGTGATATTGGTAAACTCCAGCTTTTTCATAAATGCTTTTCTTTTTTGTACTGCTTATTTTCAGATTGTTGTAGATGTCATTGCATTTATGAAAAAGCTGGAGTCTACCAATATCAATGTCAACCTGCGAACTCGACAGAATGTAATGTACGGTGCAACAAAAAATACATACGATTCACTTCAAGATCGTTTAAACACAGATATATTGAACATACCAAACATTCTCAACACTCAAATCTGAACTCAACGGTAGCCAAACACATAAAACAACAGTCTTGTGAATATGGTCCAATACAACAACATTTAACCGTATTGAAAACATGCAGTGATGAAATAAGATCGAATATATATGAACAATACCGAATATACAAACATGTAAAAGAAGAGGGCCATGAAAATCTATTGAACATCATGACGGACTTCAAAAATCGTATCACATTTGAAATATTGCGGCAAAATGAAAATCAACATTCAGTAATCAGCTGATATAATATATAGAACGGAATGTAAACATAAACACTCTGTAACAAAATCAGTTGTCGGGAAACTTTGGACAACGACGTACGTATCACGTTCATTAATCAATATCTACGAATTCGTTTTTGTAAATAGTGGCTGTTTTACGATATTGTGACCGCAAGTGTGCTGTATATGACCTGACGATGGTCTGTGACCGAAATCGATCGTTTTTAAGAATGTGAGTAAAAAAACAAAAAAAAATATATTGCACATCGTATTTATGGTACTTTTAGGCTATGAACAATAAATACAATACAATCGAAATTTGAAATTATAGGTACCATTAGTAAACAATAAGTGTGTGTATATTATAAATACATCACATTATCATTAATTAATGATTATTTTTAATGAATCGTCTCACCCACAAGGAATTCACGAAAACTGCACTGGTATTGCGGTGTAAGAAACTGTTAGATACATAATCTATATGAACTTTTAATATTTAAAAATACATATATACAAGCACTCGAATAACAATTTCAGGAATTTTGATTTTGTCTGTTATTGACACTGATGTAAATACAAAATTAATGAAATAACAATTCCTGCCATTAAATGTTAAAAATTGGTAACATCCTTTGGTGATAATCGTACCAGTATAATTCTGTTGAATTGTCTTGTATTTACAGCAACAATTCTTGCTGTATTTAGACTTAAGACATATTATAAATATGCAGTTATAGTCAAAGATACACAAAGTAAATGTACTTCGTCGACTATAAAGTTAGGCGTACTATGTCTACCGCAATCTCGATGCGAATTTGTCACGTTTCCACATAAACACAATATTTCAGCAAATTAAGCAACCGGAAATATGTTTCATTGTGTGTGTGTGTGTGTGTGTGTGTGTGTGTGTGTGTGTGTGTGTGTGTGTGTGTGTGTGTGAACTTCTTGGATTTTAGTTAAAATGTGTTTACGTTAGGAAAATAATTGCCATCAGTGAACATTTGTAATTTTTTTAGCCAAATTAATTTAACAGTACTGTAATATAATTATAAATTATCGTATTGCTGTGTTTGTGTGCTGTGTGTGCCTGCTAAGTTTGTAAGAAAAAGCTCTGGAACTACTGTTGAAGTAAATAAAAGTAATATAAACGGATGCTCTTACAGTGTGCAATTAATTAAATTGTGAATTAATTGAATAATTTCTTTAATTATTTATAGATTAACAAATGATATCTTTCATAAGCCTCGCGATTGGTATCGCCATTTACATTGATATCAGTTAACAATTAATATTGTGAATTCAATTAAATCACTTAGCAAAAAGACTCTTAGAAAATTAATTTATGTTTTCAAAGATTACTTTAACATGTGGGTTATCTGTAATAATGAACGCATGTGTAAAATCAACTTAAATAGCTAATTTATTATTCATTCATAAAATTATAATCATACATATAAAAACGTCGTTGCACCTGTAAATACATACATATTTCAAAAAACAAGTTCTAGTTTATATATTCGCTGAAAAAGACATACATACATAAATCATAGAATACAACAATTCAAATACTAATTATTGATGCGTTCATTAATCCCAGATAGTCTTTGTTAACATATTCGTTATTTATAACTTTTAACTCTAATTGTATTCATTACATTTATTTATAACTTCCCAGGGTAGGAATTCTTTGAAAGAATCAGGTCAGTAGTAGTTACTTAAAGTAATAAATTAATAATGGTTACTTGAGGTTTTAGAATATCCATTTAGTGTCCAGCGATGTCCGGTCCTTGTGGTGATGGAGACAGAAAGACACATCTGGTTGACTGACGTCGATAGCACGAACACTTGTATACACCCACGATAACTCGCGTCGAAATAGAGTTGTGTAAATAAGTAATGGATTTTGTGTTAGTTTGAATAATTCATTCTAAAATAAGTGTTGTATGTTCATTTTGCAACATTAATGTTTATGTCCGTTCATCACTTATTTCACTTTCTATCAATGTATATATGATTAGATTAGTTCGTTCAAATATTTCATGTTCTATTATGTTTAATGTGATTTAGTAGCACTGACTAATTGTAAGTTCGTCTATTTGGTACAATACACGAGTAATGATATTTGTACGTGTCGAGATTGTATTGTTCACTTTGATTGATTAATACATGAGTCCGTTAAATCGCACTTTGAATTCCACTATTAGAAAATCACTAAGTCCGAATATTATGACATGACGATGTCACTAAGTCTGTTAATTTACATGAAACTGAAATTTACTGAGATATACTGGCTTGAAAGTTTAAAATATACTAGTCGCAAAATTGTAATATACTATCTTCCACAAATTAATATCTACTAGCTTGAAAATTTAGATATACTGGCCGCGTCCCTGTGTTAGACACATAGTTTTATCAGCTTGTCCCTACTCAAATTTTGTCTTCTGGACTGTCCACGCCTTTCCTTACTTGTGATAAGTCAGCTCATAGTTTTCTCGGAATATTTCGTCCCACTACACCAGGGTTTTTTGGTTTCTATCTCCTGATACGCTTTGGCTTTTGGTTGCTATAGAAACTGTCCTCTCCACCGATGTTCTTCGCAAGAGTTGTACTCTGATAGGTTGTCAGACATCCCCAGATTTGTCCTGTTCGAACGTTGACCTATTTCGCAGAATTTCTAGCGATTAAGCGCCTGTCGATCACTCTTTTGTGTGGGGTATACGCAGTGTTTTTCTAAGTCGCCTTCATCTGTCCTTGGGTCCTTCTGAAGCATTGTTCTCTGTTACACCCCTTTTTTGTAACAATTAATAATTCTTGACATATGTGACTGGTGAAGTCACCCTGACTTTCTAATCGTAAATTGCGTCTGTCACTTAGACGTTACCTCCAGCTGTGTAGCTTGGCTAGAGTCCTGTCAATTATCCACTTCATACATTGTCTCCTAAAGTGCTGTACGTACATTCCTTTGTAAACATCTTGTCCCCTTTTTTGCAGTACCTCGTATTCTGACGTAACCTGACTGAACGTATGCCTTAATTTTCAGTACCCGTGTGAGTGTCCTCGCCTACTTTGTGTCGACTGTTGTGGGTAATAATTTTTAGCTAAACTTCCCCTGTCATCTCGTACATCCAATTTCTATAGTTGAGTAGAACTTAACGTCTTCCTATTGTCTTGTTAGCGACGCTGTTCTGACATCTTCACATTAAGTTTTATTTATTGCATCGACTAGAAGTCGTTGACACAACTTCGTGTGAACAAAATCCGTCGAGGAGAAAATTTGAAATTTTAAAATTTTTGCTCGTTATACTCTTATACAATAGTTGTGCTACAACTAAAATGATATTAGGCCTACATTATTGAACTACATATTTTGATAACGTTGGTAATAAAAGTTATGCGAGGAGTTGATACTGGGCGACGAAGGAGTTTATGCCTGCGACCCGCACCATTATGGTGTTATGTTTTATAAATTCAATTATAAAAAAATTATTTAATTACAGTAATAACTTATATACCTGCAAAGAGTAAATTCAAGTAATGACAGGGCTGTTGCCCAATATACACTCGTGTGTTTGAAGACAGTAAACGTTATTAGGCCTACCTTGAAACAATAATTATCATTTTAAAGATATTACGTGAGTTTATTTGTTAATGTATGCACCAAATAACTGGAGTAATTTACTTTACGCAGATATTAAGTAACAGTGTCGACAAAATGTTAATCACTGTGTAATTAGTTAATGTCGCCATTTTCCATTTAGAACAAACCACTGGCTTTGCAAAAAACAAAATTATTTCCTCTTTATAAAAATCTGAAATAATTTTTTTAAGTTACTTGAACACCACACAACGTTACGTTTTGAAATTTGAAATTTCAGTCCGCAATTTTAAGTAGGCCTAAGTCAAAACCCATCGTTTAAATCACCACTTTCCGGAAGGCCAAATTTGAAGAACTCAAGAGGTCGCCGCGAATCTCGCGGGTCCCATTGAATATAATGAAAATCACAAATCGTCGACATTGAAGGAAGTAACTGTATCTTGCAGCGTTTACAGCCATGTGTTTTTTCTTGGCAGTTACTACACGACGGGTAACAGAATGCGTACATGATGTATAAGCGTTCATATACAGCCTGAAGTGCGTATATAATGTATAAATGTTCATATACAGCCAGAAATCATAAGGTTTAGTTATGCTTCGACAAGAACTTTCTCACACAGACTAAAAAAAAATAAATAGGTACAGATAATATTTCAATGGTTAACCGTTATATACATTAAATGTATACGTCACTATGCACTGAGACTTTGTTTATTTGTTTGTATGCTTGCAATATCTATCCTTGAAATGCAGGTGTCTATAACAATGGCACGCCTTCCAGACAAGTGATAATCGATTCCCAACTACTGGTGGGTTTCAGGAAATATTGT
Organism: Magicicada septendecula; assembly: GCA_034769895.1. Lineage (NCBI taxonomy): Eukaryota > Metazoa > Arthropoda > Insecta > Hemiptera > Cicadidae > Magicicada > Magicicada septendecula. Next base: position 730,734,192 of record CM068367.1, read on the forward strand.
ACTGTAAATTCCTCACTTCCACGAAAACTGTTAAGAAACTGCAAAGTCCTTAGAAAGGGTCGGGTTAAAAAAAATGAATTATGTGCATATAGAATATTTATGTAGAAAAGGTTTAGTACAGTTATATTAAAAATAGAAAAATAAATCTCTTAAGTATATACGAAACCGGTTTAAACCGATTTTAACTGGAATTTCTTTCAACCTTGAAAATCCTTATTGCCCGCGTCGTGTTTTTCCTGTATGAGGAATAAAATCTCTCGAGACGCGCTTTTTCGCCGAACGTTTCACTTGGGCAATTTATATAGGAAAAATTTCACTGTCGCCTTCTGGTAAGTTGATTTACTGCGTGCGTCTCGTGTCTTCGGCTCTCACAGGTCATGGTCGCAAACTTCTTTTGAAACCTGTAAGAGTATTTAGAATTTAAAAAATTTATTGATTTTTTTTCTTTAAATACATCAAGGTTTCCAATTTTTTACATATATAGAATTTGGCAGACTGTGGTGTACAAGTATTAATGGTAGTGATGACGATGGTGTGTGTGTGTGTGTGTGTGTGTGTGTGTGTGTGTCTGTCTGTCTGTCTGTCTGTCTCTGTCTGTGTACATTTACGTTGAAAATTATATGTATGTTATCACCAGGAAATTAATTCCTAGTTGCAGGAAGTAAAGTTTTCCAACACCATCATTTTATTGTCACATAAAACGCACTTTATCCCCGTCAAATGTTTGTTAATGTTAGATGACGACATGTTTCGTAATTATGGCCATACGTACTTTCTATGGGTACATACAGTATACACTACGCGCTCTATTACCGTTCCATGCGTTTAGCCTAATGAAAAAAATTGCAGTCAGCATGGATATCTACATTCCAAAGATAGTTAACTGACTCATTAACTAACATGGTGGAGATATAATTTTGTTTTTGTTGCCTTAATTATTGTTTAAGGTGTTTGTACGAAAAGCGTCCAGTTTCGGAGTTGTGTTGTAGATACTGCGCAAAACTGTTAAGACGAGTGGTAATAAAATTTACTTGCTCTTTAACTACTGCTAGAAATTTTCGATAAGAGTAAGGCAACAAATGATGTGTGCACGGTGAATTAACGGCAAGGCCGCGCCGTCATACCAATACTTCATACGGATAAACAAATACCCTCACTTGTGACTTACGATTTTGTTCTACAACCGTATATTCTATTGTGTTATATATTATTATACTATTAGATATAAAATTTTTTATATATAAGATGTATTTTATTAATTACTTTGAATTTCGTATATACCAGCAGTTTCCACCTTAAATAAGAGAGCGACAATTAAACTCACTAACCTACCGGCTGGCCGAATCATAAGCAATCAATTTTCGACAAATACCGTAAAATTAAGAAAAGTAATATTTAATTTAAGTAAAAGGATGTGGCTTGCACATTTAACATATCTTTAACGGTACAATCTTTATTATTATGTCAGTATAATAACCAAAATATTAGGAAGATAATAACATTATAAAATCTTCAATGTGAAAACTGAGGTCGATATGCTGAACCACTACAGCGGGAATGTCCACATCGAACTGCATTGATGCTAGTCTCAGTAGGTGAAGCAGAGAACAATTATTATTATCGAGACGACTTCTACAGTGGTTCTTGATTAACTTCATTGTGGAGAACACGCTTTCGCAGATCTGTGTGCTTCCATACATGGATGCCATTTTCTGTCCACAATTTCGAATATTTTGGAATCGTTCACGAGATACATTATAAAGAAATCCGACCACTTTTCTTGCCTGGTCTGTAAGTAGGTATCCGCTTGTAAATCACAAAATTTTATATGAATATCTATTGGTTGTTCTCCAGTGACAGTAACAAGAGGATTATTAAATAGTGAAACGCTATTTTCCAACACTTCAAATTCTTTAACTCTTATGTTAAACTCGCTTATGATTCCTTGAATTTTTGCACCATATTCCGAAAATGATGCATTTCATCATTTTTAAACTCTTCTGCTATTTTCCGACAGCTTGTAAAATGAGCCAATTCATTTCTCCCCACAGAACATCTCAACATTTTTAAAGTAATTATTTTAAAGCAATTAACGTAAAGCAGTTTTCAATAAGTAAATAAAATAATTATTAAATTGGTTTGCCAAGGTACGGTCGCGGGTCGGTAGTTGGAAATCACTGGTATATACCATATGTACACTCTCGACTTAATCTTGGTGCTTACTATAAAACATTACTTTGTTTGTTTTGTTTCAGCTTTACCCTGGGATATACCGGACACGAATACAATGGTAGCAAAATGTGAGGATAGACCAGGTGGTCCACACAAGGCAACAAAGGGTAAGGGTAAGGATGACGGAGATGTAGCAGTATACACAGTGTCAGTGGGAGGAGGATACGCCAACGAAGCATTCAAAGACGATGGCGACGCAGCCGGGGTAATCAACAAACCTCCTCCAGGCTCGATGGACGACGATCCTGTACCGAAAGGAAAATTTAAATTATCGAGAGGCGAAAAGTGGAGGATCCTCAAGAACGTTGCTTCTATTAGTTTGGCTTTCATGGTACAATTCACAGCATTTCAGGGAACGGCAAACCTTCAGAGTTCTATAAATGCCAAAGAAGGGTTAGGAACAGTATCGCTTTCAGCAATATACGCAGCACTCGTGGTCTCATGTATATTCGTACCCACCTTCCTAATTAAGCGACTGACAGTGAAGTGGACACTATGCTTTTCACTTCTTTGCTATGGTCCCTATATTGGTGCACAATTTTATCCCAAGTTCTATACTCTAGTGCCGGCTGGAGTCTTGCTCGGCCTTGGAGCCGCACCTATGTGGGCTGCTAAAGCTACCTACTTGACTCAGGTGGCTGGTGTCTACGCTAAAATCACGGATCAACCAGTTGATGGAATCGTCGTCAGATTTTTTGGATTCTTCTTCCTCGCCTGGCAGACAGCTGAACTATGGGGGAATCTCATTTCTTCACTTGGTAAGAAAATTCAGTCACTTTGTTTCTATTACTAAACACTATGCACGCAGTTAATTTAAACTAGTAGTTCGAATTTAAACTGTGAAAGTTTAACGGTTATACCTTAAAGAAAAGTTTAAAACACGGGGTCAGTATATAAAGAAGTTGAGTGTATAATTTTAAGTACATATTATTTAGTTGCAGAACATATGCTTAAGTAAAGGTATGAGTATGGCGTAATTTATTTCCATAACGCAACTAAAATTCTCAAACTTTTAAGTTAAAAACGTTTTAAAAACTGTAATTATTTCCCAATTACGAAAAATACACACAATATACCCTCCTGGCCTAGTCCTTATTAAGGAAACAAATTTAAATTTGAAATGCATGTGTCTACAACAATGGCACGCCTTCCAGACTCCCATTTACTGGTGGGTTGCAGGAAATATTGTTCTGTAAATTCCTCAGTTCAACGAAAACTGTTCAAAATTAATTGCAAAGTCGTTTCAAAAGGTTGGGTTATAAAAAATTCAAATTGTAAACTTGTTAAGCGGACATTCCAGGTAGTCTCGAATAGAGACGTATCACAGCCGAATGGTCTGGAAATTTTAAATCATTTCTGGGAAAACATTTTTAATGTTGAGATGTCAAGAAAACTGCCATCTGGACAGTTGAGATATTAGAGGAAAAATAAGTCCAAGGTGCTTTCGTCGTAATTCCAGTTTACTTAAAATGTGCTGTCGATGAAGATTAATATTCAACTCTCTTACTTAAAAAAAAAAAAAATTAGATTTGCTTTGACAACTTATTACTGTACACGTAAGCCTATACCTGTAAAAACATCAAACATACCTTCTAATTAGTGTAGCACATTTGTAGCTGGGTCGCTAAATGTTCTAAAATCACTTTAATAGCCACTGTAATTTGGACGTCTTCCCGATCTACTAGTGCTTTACACCTAATTAACCTTCAAACGAGCAGCAAGGACAACGGTCAGCACACTCCAGCGCACAAACACAATGACTCCAGAGGCAAGGACGCTTCCCGAAGCTCACTGTTTTGTATTCTGCAGCAACACCGTACTGACCTGCCTAACCAACGGTTTGCGTTGGCTCTGTCAACTTGTACGGATTACACAACCAGTTTATGGCGTATTTCGCTGGAGCACAAAAACACATACTGCTCTACAGAGCACACTGCACACTACAAAGCCTACGTGTAGTTCCATATACTCTACCATATCAAAGGCATAAGACCAACGTATGAAGCTAATTGGAAATAATATTTAATTTGTTCCCACTATTGTACGTAAAGTTTTGTTAGTTCCAACTTGAAATAATACACACGACTAATTCGCTAAGTAAAAGTAAAAAGTAACTAACCACAGCTCTTGACAACCCCAGGTTCTGTATACCTGGAAAGTAAAATGTGGTTTCAGCTTTAATAGATTTTTAACCGCCAGTAATTCATTTTTAAATGTCAGAGAGAAGAGATAACTTATCATACAGTGATCAGTGAAAACAAAACCATACAGTTTCTGCTTTGCGTTTCAGATTAGACCTGTCTATGTTCATTTATCTCCAAATTTGATACCCAAATGAATTTGTAAGTGAAAATATGTTCTTCTGTGTTTCATGTGATAATTTTTTGCGTTTAACACCAGAGTTCGAGTAACTCTGCTATAACTTTTAATATTTTGCTCACGTTAATTACGTTCGTTTTCATAGCACTAAATTTGTTAATGCGTGCAACAAGAGTTAGCTAACCTGAAGTGACTGCAGACTGCAAAGTACGCTTAAATTACAGATAACTCGTAGTGTAACGTTATCTGCAAATAGGCCTATTTAGTAAAAGAAATTACGTATAATTCAGTTCACACTACCTGATGCAATGCAATTACTTACGGCAGTTAAAGCTGGACAGGTTGATCACGCCACACAGCTGTGTCTGTGTGTACACATGTATTTTACATGTGTGTGTGAGACCAGTTGATTCCTGTAAAGCGTCACCCCTAAGTGAACGCTATTAATTATATGGATTATTTAAATTGTAAAGAGTGTGTGCATAATATCACAAAACCAAATACGCCACAGTGTGTATAAAATAAAGACGCACGTGTGTACAAAAATTAGTGCGAATATAGTGAAAATAAATATAAATAAAACTTATATTAATTAAGATAGGGAAAAACTGTTTATACACAGTGAACACATAAAAATTACCGACAAGATGAATATCGGGTAATTTGCAAAAGACTACGCATGTTGCGAAGACAAGCGAAATAAATGTGAAAATAATCGTGTTTAGAAAGGGACGCCAACGACAGACTGAGACCTGCAGAAGGTTGTCGAAACATGATTTTTGCGCCCTAGGGTATAAATACTCGAGACGCACCAACTTATTTCTCTTTCTCGTACAACTACCGTGGCAGCCGGAGGCTCTGCCCAACGACAACAACTCTTTTTCGATCAACCACAGCGGCAACCGGAGGCTCTGCACGACTACTCATCACAATCGTGAGAAGAGCACCTGCAGCCAGAGGCTATGACGGAATACGAGGGAGCAGCCAAGTACATGGAATAGAGTCCAGTGTACGGGACGAGGCAACGGACTACGGAGAGGATCTGAAGGACGAGGATCAAGGACTCCAGGACTGCACGACTACAGAGGAGCAGCCAGGACCAAGGACCTAGGACCGAAGAGGATAGGCTGAGTATTACCACTACAAATAAGGTGAAACAAAACCATGTATTTGTAAAAACAAAAAGACTCATGTCAAGACAATTAACTATGTAAAAAGAAAGACAATGTAATTCAAAGTGGAATTAATCATTTTTGAAAATGTAAATGTTTATTTGTATAGTAGTTTAGAGTAATGTTTAAACATATGAAAGTATAATTTTGAATAAATAATTTAGTCAATGATATTTAAATTCATCTGAAAGTAAATAATAAATTTTGTTTAAAAACAAAGAAATGCATATGCAATATAATGAAAAGAAAATAGATTATTAAAAGAGATCAGATAATGTAATAGTTATCAAAGTAGTGAGCAAGTCGAGAGCAATATTATATAATAACAAATTCCTTGTGTTCCTTGTAGTATAAGAGTGTATATTATGTTCTATGGGTAATACGAGGTATTAATTATATGTTAATAACAATAGGTGTACTACGGCTACACACATGCGAATAATAATGACAGTTTAAATCGCAAGAGTATTAAAAATTTTTAATTAATAAAATTTTAAATGGTTCTAAACAACTTCACGTTGTGTTATTATTATTACGATTACACCTGTCATAATTTTATAGCGTTAGTAATGTTGCTAATAAACGGTGTTAACGTTACAAAATAAATGGCTCACAAGATCGTGGGGTTCACAAATACTTAACGTTATAATATATATATATATATATATATATATATATATATATATGTTTATCGAGAAAATTCCAAAGAATATGAAAATACAAGAAATTATTCTTTTTTAATTTTACACTACCCTATCCACTTAGTGAAGAAATTTATTTTATAAATGAAGAAAAAGAGTTTTAGAATGAAGTGTTTTAAAATTCAGAAAACGGCTGTGACGTTTGGATAGAAGGCTTCCTCCATAACTCACATATAGCTAGAAGGCGTCGCGCTAGGAGTTCTTCCACTGAACTGCAATGCAAAGCCAATAAGAACAAGAAAAATCCTAGTGTTACATTAAAAGGCTAAGTCATCAGCTGTTTGAATGTATGTGGGATCCCATGAAAATATCAGAGATCAAAGCAAAAAATTGAAGCGTATAATATTAAACCTATTCCCCCACTTGGTGCAGTTCGTTCACAGACGCGCTTTTTGTGACTCCCAAATTGTTTACGCACTGTTGTTCGAGCGGCTTCATGCAGCTCCCAGTAATGTCAGGTTTTCACAAAACGTTACCAAATGAAATCAATTTATTTAATATGCAGAACAATAAATACGTTGTAAACCAGAAAATTTGCACTTCCTTCAGTTTATTACTTTTGGTAATACTAATCATTTCCGAATACTGCTCATAATTCACTCTGACCTTATTCGATTGACTATTGCTGATATTTCATGTCCACTTTTTTGTTACACAATTCGCGGACCCACAATGTTCGTCACATCAGTTTATTAAGCGTTTGTCTTTTCTATTTTTATAGAATACTGTCTTCTCTAAAAACCTTCATAATTTTCTTCTTAGTCTTATTCATTAATTCAAATTCACCCAGCTATGATGAGCATAGATATATCCATATCTTATTATATCTTATTCCGTTTCCTAATGTTATTTTATTTGATAATGTTTACAGTACTTATTTGTGAGCTATAATGTTTAATATATTTCTTTACCTGTGTTTTGAATTTCAAAAGACTTACTTTGGCTTTTGTGTAAAGTGATTCAAGAGGCTTTTCATAAGCACCGAATGTCATACAAAGTCGTTTTTGTACTAACTGCAGCATTATTGAGTTCGTTTGTTGCTTCTAGATGATTCGTTAACTTGTAGTTACTTATTAATCCAGCTTAGTTGGGCCATTGTTGGCTGTCATGTTATGTTGCATCTATTAATGAAACTATGTTAATGAAAATCTAAAATAAAACGTAATTGTGTAAAACACTGCATAAATCTCATTTTAACACATGGCACATAATTTTAATTCATGTGTCCCTTTTTAAGAACATGTGAATCCCCTTTTTGTGTATTAAGACAATTAGGCTCGACTCTCCGGGTATCTTTATTTTCTGATCCATCACCGCATCGCACTATCATTGCCTGGGTATTTTCCGTTATCTTATTTCGTAAACTTTGAACAACTGTAAACTGTGTGAAATGTTACATTATTTATCATATCCTTGGACAATGGGCAGGCCTATACATATCTGTATTATAAATTAATCTGTCTCCATTTTACATAAGTCTTTTCAGAACATAACCACACAGTTTGCTATCTTGCTTATCATGTATATTTAAATAAACATTTTAGTATCAGATGCTGCGGCATAATTAAATTCATTTATGCTTCCAGGTGCTGTATTATAATGAAGTAAGTAATTTAGTGTCCTTGCTGGTGTTTGTGTAGTTAATAAGGCATGTTCACACGGTGGCACGATTATCATTATAATACTGTGACATTATAATGCAGTGACACTCCATACATTATACTGATGAATTATCAAAAATATAAAGTCAGATGATAGTGTAAGGGAAATGTTTATTCAGGGTATTAAATATGCTTGCCTACCTTCTAAACAAATTATGCAACATGGAACGTTTCTTAAAAGTCATAAACGATTTATAAAGAATTATTTATAAATTATAAAGAATACAGATTATAAAAAATTACGTAAAGGATTAAAACTTTAACTATGTTTAGAAATATTATGTAGACGTCATCTAGTTAGAAAAATACTTTGTGCAGTTATGAGTCTATAATTGATTCTTATGTTACAATTAAGCAACTATTTTAATATTTTCTTAATAATATAAAAAATAGTGGAAACAGACAGAATGTTTGCGCGCGCGTGGAATATGTGTGTTTGTGAGTGAGAGTGGAGGGGGTGCATAGTAGTCATATTTTTTTAATTGTTATATGGTTGTCTTCTTTGATATCTGTGGGTATTTTCGTTCTTACAATGAATTCATGTAATTTTGTAAAATGTAAGTTTGGAAGTACAGTATATGTAGGGGCCTTTGCCTCTACTCTATTGCTTCTATTGCTTTAACTCTACGATAACCACGAAACATAAACAAAAATCAATTTAAAGATTAATAAAAAAATAATGGCTTTTATATACATTATTAACACACACACACACACACACACACACACACACACACACACACACACACACACACAATAAATGCAAAATATAAATTGAGAAATGAGATTTTAAGACACGTACAAAAATGTTCGGTATGATAACATAAACTAGTAGATGTCAGTCATTATGAAGTATCTGAAGCAATAATGAGAAGACGGAAATAACTGAAACATACCGATTGAAACGAAAACGTAAGAAACAAAAGCAATGTGACGATTTTAAAATAGGAAATGTAAAAGGAGAGAAATTAAAAATTTTAATCGCACATTTAAACTAATTTTAAATCCCTTAAATAACTTAAAATAATATTTAATAAAAAGAGTATATAGACAAAAAGGAATGCGAGTGTAAAGTAAAGAAACCCTTTAATAATTTACCATGCATCGACATGCGAATACCGGAATCAACTTGCATACCGGCCCATAAACTAAACTAAAAATATTTGTAAATTTGATATTAAATAAATAATTAAACAACAACATAGTAGTATACTATAATTAATTCTGAAGTAAAGCGTAGCTTTGGATAATTATAATGCCAAACATTAATACCGTAAATATCAAATAAATGTGGAACTACTTTTATGATGAAGAGTAGAAGAGTAAACTACGCCAGGTTACTAATCTGCCCCTAAACGTTGCCCACTTGAAATGGAGCGGTCAACCCATAAGCTGCGCACAGCAGTAATCTGGAACGTTAAAAATAGTTTGTTTCCTAAAGTGATTAATCCGTCAGTTAAGACATAGAGGCATTCTTTATACTATTAAACAATGTGCTGCGTTAATATAGTTGAACCGCGATTCATATAAATATGTAGTAAACGAGTAAGAAAGAATAATGAAAATTGAGCGCCTATGACATCTCTACAAAAATCTTAAAATATAAAACTTATGTAATTAAAACTGTGGTAAGACCATAAAGTGAAGTGCAACAAATAAACAATCATGTGAAGTGGATACAGGTGAATAAAACTTTTGTGTTAATCATTCAAATCAACGAGCTATTACTACCAGTTAGCAAAGAGCAGAGAACCAGGACCCACAATGATCTAAAAGACTTCAGGACTACACCATCACCGGATACGAAGATAACGAGAGATACCTGACCTACATTAAACATGCTGCAACCGAGGACCGAGGACTGGAATAACGAGGAGCTGGAGGATATCACAGGTGACACGGAGGCATGCCTTCCGTGGTTATGAAATACTAAATACTATATCCAACAAAAGACAATTAAATTAACACCATTAAGACATTTTAATTACTGACAGTAATTGTATTTTTATTCTTAGTAAAAGAGTTATAGCTCTAAACTGTAAAGCCTTATTGTTTAAAAAGGGAAATAAGTCCATTCTTCTAATGGCACCACTTCAAGATAATATATGATATGTGACCATTATTAATATACCTTTTCAAGTCCCGGATCCGTGGAAAAGTTAAACAGATGTACATCTATATTTTGAGGGCCCTTGTAATTGAACAAAACATAAAATCATTTTGTAAACTATTGAAACACAAATGTTGATAACCATAAGTAAAGATTCTAATATCAGTAAGTAATAAAGAGATGTCATGGTCAAACAAAGATGAGCGAATAAGTCTACCAACCCCTGCCAATTTTCCTTAATTCTCGAGATCCTATATAATATTGGTTTATTTTCAGTTATTCTTGATTTTGTTAAGAATATGGCAGCCTGTTTAATTGACCTGAGCCAATTAACCAGGTTCCCGATGTTATAACGAAGAGACGGTATAGCAATACGAATACAAAAAAAAAGAATTACGAAGAATAAGAAGTTGACTAAACACTCAGAATTGTAAAAAACAATAATGAAAACCTGAAACAATAAATTCTGCACTACCTTACCAAAAAATTAAGAAATTGTAGACAGTGTACCAAAATAAGTATTATATAGATTATCCAGTTATGACGGCCATAAAATAAATAATTGGCAACATAAGCAATAAAAGAAAGATAATAATATGCATGGAAAAGCTCTTAAAGGGTTCTGTGAAGAGGAAGTAGATAATTGAGACATGTACAGATTGTGTAACTGGAATGAAACCTTGTGAGAATAGTTCAGATATTTTACATTTAAAAAAATTGTCAAAATATTGCAACATTGGAAAGAAAGAGAATTGCCCAGACCTTGGAGAGTAATAGAGTGGAAGAACTACAAATGTGTGAATGCTAAAGACGTTGTGAATAAATACATCACATGAAAATACTAGTAGTATATATTCGAAGACAGCTTTAAGAAAGATGTCATCGAAAGCCCCCCAAAAATGACGAAAATTCATCTTTAACAAGAACATAGATTTTATAATAAATAATTTAATAATTATTAATTACAACATCGCTGGATGAGGAAGATGCTAATATACATTGAACGTTCTAGACAAAAACTGCTTTTAATTTGGATGAAGAGTATCAGTTGTTACAACACAAACAAGCCACCCCAATACCAGGGAAAAAACGATGAATCAACTATATAAAATGTTTAAACTAATGAAAATAAAAATACTAAGACCCGACAAATGACTATGACCCAACCCAAGTGATTGACTCAATAAAATGAAATAAATGAAATCAAATGAGAAGAAATGAAAAGACACAAACGAATAATATAGAACAGAAAAGGAGAATTGTTACACTCAAATAAAGTAATGAAAAAGAAACCAATAAATAAGAAATGTAAATGATAATTATTAGTATCGACTAATTAATCAATGTAAATGATAATTATTAAAATCCAATAAAGTAATGACAAACTTTCTAACCAAATAAATAGAGAGTAAATAATATAAATAACTCTATAATGATATGAAACTTGTTAACAGTATAACTAAACATTGTGAAGTGAGAGATAGAGAGATAGATAGATAGTGAACATAATTCAGTGAGAAAGAGAATTTAATGTTAGGGAATACCCACTAGTAACACTGAAATAAAATAAAAAGTGCAAAGTGCCATTGTAAACCCCCAAAATAAATAGAAACCCTATTGATAGGTATAGACACCTGAAAACCAGTGATAAACGCTAATGTTTATTGGTGAAAAGTGCTAGTAAATAAGAATATTGTTATTATTAGGATTAAGAGTAATTGTAGATCAGGAATACAAGGATATTCAGGGAAAAAATCCCAAGAAGAGTCAAAGTAATAGTGTTACCATGGTTAGATAGTGAAGTTTAGAAAAGAAAAATGTGGTAAAGAATATAAATGCAAAATCAATAAACATCCTATGTTCAAAGGGATAGTTAAATAGATAAAGTAAATAATGTGATGATGTTTGTCACCAAAAAATAAATAAGAATAACCAAAATGTAAAAAAGAGTAGCATAATAACTGTTAAAGAATTGTTTGATTAAGTTTATGAGTAGGAATATGGCTGAAAGAGTTATACAGACCATAACCCTAAATGTTATGTTATATTTTATAGAGAATAGTAAATAATAGACAAATAATAAACAATGGCCAATATAGATAAGAAAAAAGATAAATTCATGCAAACATAATAATACTGGAAAAGCAGTTAGAAAATAATAGACAAACCATAATATGTAAAATAATGAAAACGTACAATTCTTATAAACCAAACCCAAATAAATTCAACAAGTAACCAAATCACTTGTAACACAAAACAAAACATGTATAAAGGTAAAATAATATGTAATTTGTATAAAATAAGAAAGTATAGCCAATTACTACTTAGGCCAATGAAATGCCTAACTGTAAAAAACCAAAAACAACAAATTGTAAGAAATTAACTATAATATTAGCAAATCCAAGGCCAGTAACTAGTTAATGCTAATTAGTGGATCATATTAAGATGTAAAAGTTAAATTAAGGACATAAAATAAGAAAGAAATGTAATTAGATAATATCAACATAATTGTCAAAACTTTAATACATGAGCAAACCCAGCTTTGTGGGATGTCAAAATGATCTTTGAAAGAAAATATGAACAGTTGTGATAATATCTCGTACATAGAGAAGAAGGCAGAATAATAATAGCAATCAGAAGATATTTAGTCATTTTGAATAAAAATTCAAATATTATAACAAATGGTCTTAAGCCATGAATAGCCAATGAGAGTCAATCAGTTATCATGACAACTGAACGTTATTTATGAATATTCCGTTAGAAACTGTTAGTCCATTATTGAAGCTAGAGACGAAGAGACGCCAAGCCGTAAATGACTCAAATTTTAATTTAAAACAATCAAAAGTAACCAAATTTACTAAAATGAAGAACCAAACTATCTGAGGAGGAACTAATACATTCAACCTAGGCAACAGACCAGATTAATTAATTCCAAATTAATAAATTTCGATCAACTTATACGAAAAAGACGCAAGGCGTGATTAAATCCCAAGATGATTGAAGATTGATGACCAAACGATGACACAACCTATTTCAACTGAATGACACTACACAATAAGTCAACTGATTGATAAGTATTGCTGAATTACCCGAATTTATGAAATAAATTCTTTTTAATTTTTTCTCACAACACTTTTAACTCTCACTATAAACTGATGATCTAATTTCTTTCAAGGATTAATTCAAAATAAAACACTAAATTTATATGACATTAGAAAATAACCTGTGTAAAATTTACGAACTTTTGACACACACGTTTTAACACTTCAGGAACAAATTATAATTACACCTTATATTATATAAGTACCAGTAATGTAAGGCAGTGTACTTTATTGTAATCAAATTGATACTTTTTTGTAAACCAAAAGAATCCAGATTTTTTGAGCGAAAAAGAAAAAACAAACTTTCAGTAGACGCCATGTCTGGCTGACTAAATCGTTCGAAATCGTTTCGCTCAACATCGAGATATAATTGTTTCACTGCCGGAGCAAATTTGTTTAATAACAAAATATAAGTTTGTATAATACTGCATAAATACTAATCACAATTTAATAAACTAGTACAGAGTTGTAACCACTGTTCTTTATTTCATAGGAAAGTGCTTTATATGATTTGTGTAATTTAGCGAAGAACCAAGGTGACGGTAAGCGCTCGACAGCGGAAACTCGGCGAACTATCAGCGAAATTTATAAACCCGTACAGGCGGGAGTAATTGAATTCACCATACCGTCATAGAACGAACGCTCGATAGACCTATTTTTTAATTGTTTTCAGTTAAAACAATTTGGCGCCACCCGGTAAATACAACCATATATTAAAGGACAGGTAAGGTTCACTATCGTATTGTACTGGTAATTTGAGAGATCGCTACGGACATCGTCAGCGTAAAATTAAAGTAACGACTAAAACGTGTGAGGCGAACACACGATACACACACTTTTACAGAGCACGTACAAATTTAGTCGTTACAAATTGAAGCACAAACGTGTGGCTCTAAAGACACGACAAGCATAGTCGTTACAAATTGACGCACAAACGTGTGGCTTTTACAGGTTCAAAGAGACGACATAGGAATACTCTCGTTACAAATTGACGTCAACAACGTGTGGCAGAATAAATACAAACGAACATTTAGAGACGATAAGAACCTTATCGTTACAAATAGAAGCAGCAACGTGTGGCTTTACAGAGGCATACTCAACGCTTCGTTACAAATTGGCGCTCCATCGCGTGGCTTTAAGAGAGGAATACACAGAGACTGTCGTTACAAATTGGCAACCAACTAGTGTGGCTAGAATTGAAGACTAGCGGAGGTTACGAAAAAGTATGAAACATTCCATGACAACCAGGGGAAAATCTAAGGAGGGTACCGACGAAGAAGAAATGGAAATGATTGAAGAAATGATCGAGGAAATGATCGAAGAGGAAGCCCAAGGGGACCAACCAGACAACCCAACCCAACCAGAACCGGAAGTAGAAGTAATAGCCGGCGATCAATCAAAGAAACCAATCCAATCAATGGACGCAAATTTCCAGGAAATGATGAGGATTATGGTGGAACAATTAAACAGAAACCAGGAGAAAACTGATGAAAATTTTAAGAAACAGGAGGAGAAAATAAACGAAAATTTCGATGAAAAATAACCCAAATGGAGAAAAAACTTAATGAAAATTCAAGGAGGCAAAATGAGATTTTAAGTGAAAACTTAAAGAAACAACTCAAGGAGGACACAGAACTGCTGAATAATAAGATGGAAAGCAACCATGAGGCCTTGAAGAGAAACCAAGAGATCTTAGAAGAGAAGAGTGAGGAGTTAAAGAGACAGATCAAGAAGGATCTAGAAATACTAAATAATAAAATCGAGCATAATAGTGAAACACTCCAACGACAATTGAAGGAAGACGGTGAGAAGAACAGAGAAGAATTAAGATACATACTAATAGGGTATCGTGAAGGAGTCAAGCAGACAAAAACGGGGATGAATAAGAAATGGGAAGAAACAAATTATCAAGCAGATCAACTTCATGAAACATTAGATAGTGGTTTCACGCAATTGAATTAAACACTAGACACCACTTCTAAAGGTATCGAAGAAACGTTGAATAAGAACAGGGAACCAGTGAATCAGAAAATAAAGGAGAAGGAGGAGGAAATAGAGAATAAAGAAGACTCAAGTGTATTGTTTCCTGAAAATAAAAATATCAAAAACAAAGAGAAAATCAAGCACATAAAAACCAACCGTAGAGGAGTAAAGAAGAACCAAATAATTAAAAGATTAAGAAAACAAAAGATATAGGAAAAATATATAAAAAGAGACTAATAAATACCAGAGAAGAAGGGGAGATGATGAAGCATGGAGTAATTAACGTGTTTAATTTACCAATTACTGACCAAAGCAAATTAATGAAATATAAAGATTGTAGGAGAACTTTAAAAGAAATTATAGAAGGGATTCACAACAAACCAGTGAATAAAAACTTCAACAACTCTATATTCAAATGGAAATTACCAGAAATAGAAAGGCAAAATAAACCAATATCGGTGAGAACATCAATGATGGAGGTACGATTAACTTCGTTGAGTAATAAACAACATAATCAAGTGATCGATGTAGGCATTGATACTAATGAACACATGGTATTAGAAGAATGGCTGTACCAGGTAGAAGAGACCTATTTCACAAGGACGGAAATAGTTCTACACACCAAGGTTATCCGAACCACAAGTGAGGATGAAATCATGGACCATGGGTAAACTAAGTGCAAATGAACACTGAAAAATGGGACTGATTTTCGAGTTACTGACCAAGCCAACGAATGGAAAAGAAAGGAGAAGAAATTACAAAATTCAAAAAAATTATGTAAGATCAACTTACAATAATATTTAGATAACATATTAGGTAAAATATAAAATAAAGGAATAAGTTACAAAAATTCCTAAAAGTTAGAACAACAAACCTACAATAATATTTATAAAAATATGTGAGATAAAAAGTGAAAACAAGAATTAATAATACAAAAGGATTAGAAAGGAGACCAATTAAAATAAACATATATAAAACCTAGCAAGAACTGCCAAGACAAATACATAAAATTATAAAGAATATAGAATGTTCAAAAAATATATATATATATATATATATATGAACTGGTACAAGAAAGAAAAATAAATAATGTATAAAACAAGTATACAGCAAGTGGCTAAAGCAAAATAATGGTAATCAACAAAGAAGAAGAAAAGAAAAAAGATGTCTAAAATCATTAAAATGATCACAAGAAGAAGAGAAAAACCAACTAATTAAAAGTTAGAAATAATGAAATTAACAACTAAATAAATAAAAACAATCAACTGTGTGAGTAGATTACAGAATATAGCATTTTTTATTAAAAAAGGTTCTTTCAACGATTATTTTATATATAGTCAGAGAAGGGCAGGACTAGAAAGTATAACATTTACAAGAAATAACCTTAAATAATTAATATTTAACAATTGTGAATAATATAAAATGTTTAATATATTTGAATTCTCAAACCAATACTGCTTCTATGAAATCAGTCGGAAGGTTGCAGTGCATGTTGGGACCATGATGGCGGCTAGCTGAATTGATGAGGTTATACGTAATCTTGTCACAGGAAAATCTCACAATAAATTCACCTTTATAATTGTTTTAAGGATCTCCGAAATTGTGTATACTGTCTATTATGTTGTTTGAGGTATTCTGGATGAGTGTTCAGTGTCCACTGGTGTTAATTGTTTTCTATTAGAGGTGTTCACTTTGTCTGTTCGTGATGAAGAATTGTTAATCTGTTGTAAAGTGAATTATTAATATTATGTAGTTTCAATGTTTTAAATCACTTGTATTATGTGGTGTATTGTTCGTTTTCACTGTTGTCGTGGAGTATTTCATTAGTTTTAACTCGAAAAGTGTTAATTTATGTAACTCCCGTTTTCCACTGATTTTAGGCTTAACCTTTGTACTCCATTATACGGTTTTAAGAACGCGATTCCGCATCGACTGTTCAGTTTGAACGTTAACAAAGAACTAACTTACTTCCTCCACTTTAGTAAATATCTTGCCAAGTTAATATTGGAAAAGTATTGTTAAAATAATTTTCACTTCCCATGTACATAATTCCAAAGTACATTATATATGGAATAATTTTAGTTTATTGTTCGCTTTCATGAATTATTAACCATATAATTGGTTTATTTATCTCATTCTGTTTAATTTGATATGTCATAGTCCATATTTGTTGAGATTTTTGTTAAAATTACCAAATTTCTGTCTTTTTGGAAATCTAGGCCCAAAAAAACTGTTTCCGTCCTTCCACACTTTTACTGCCATTTTAAGTGTTATTAATATAATTATAATAAATTTCAAATGGTCACAAATCCTTTCCTTTCCTTAATTACTTATTCATTTAACATTTGAACTGTTTTTTAGTGATAATTTCTGAATTTACCATTCCTCTTTAAAAATAGTTATTTTATACATTTCAAAATTTTCAATAATTTAAGATATTTTTCTATATTACTCTTTTAAATCATAGGTTCATTTACAGTAGTTGTTAATTGATCTACCTTACCTAAATCTTGTCAGTTTACATGGTTCATTGGTTAATTAACTGGTTTATATTAATTTTTTGTGAATTCATTATTTGGCCTAGAGTTTAGTATTTTACATGTATGGTTTTTTCAAATAAATTTAATTCTAGTCCTCCTCTGACTCTTAATAGTTAACATGACATACAAGAAAATTGTTTACATAACTATTGTTATGTGTAGCATCTAATTCATGCTACTGTTACAAAAATAATAATTAACATTAATCAGCATTCTATAAAGTTGGACATGTTTGCTGAATCTGTTTTGAACATACATTTAACTCCTTTGTAAATTAATACAGCATCCATACTGAAACATTTTAATTTGGATGTATGCTGTGATATAACTAATACAACTTACTCTAAACATATAAACCTTATTCTATTAGAACTCTTTTAAAAATATGGTGTTCATGGCTTTGAACAATATCAGCCATTTAAACTTTTTAATTCTATTAAAACTTAAACTATTACCAGTCCTTTCTGATTTTACTACTATTATCTAACATCCCCTTATACAGTAAACATTTCCACCCATACTTTAGTTGTTTTGTCATTCCTATGAATGTCTTGAGATAACACAGTGACCTTATTTAATGAAATATTGGAAATATTATCCATTTTAATATTTCATTATTTGTCAATTATAAAATATAAAAGTTATTTTATAGCATATTGTTTAAACTATAGATACACTACGACTTGAAGTTTATTACATTTCAAAACACTTACACTAGTACACTTTCACTGTTGGTTCTGACTTATATTTGAGTTTTATTATTCTCAGACCAGACCTTTAGTCATAATGGACTGTGAAGATTTGATTATTTTTCATCATATAATAACTTTAGTTGGTGCACTTCTTATCATATTACACAACACTTTTGTTTATAAATAATTACATTTTCATAAGGTTTTGGGATGTTATACTTTCTTTAATGGTATCAATTGGTTTGGGTTAATAGTAGTTAATAATAGGTTTTTATGGTGGTTCTTCCATCCTATTTCTTCCTTTCTTCTCGTCTTCCTTCTTGTGTTCATTCTTGGGTAAACCAAGGTACTCAGTGTTATCTTGTCTGATGGTTGGTTCGGAGTATCTTCTTTATTATCTGATACTGACTTTACTCTTCTTTCTTGGTTTCAGGGTATCTTGTTTATTACCTGATATTAAACTTTACTCTTCGTTTTTCGTGTGTTTGGGGTATTTTGTTTATCATTTACTCCAAATCTTATTCTTTTTTCTTGATTTTGGGGTATCTTGTTTATCACCTGCTCCTAATCTCCTGGGTAATCTCCTGATTTTTTAATATGAGTTTTCTTTAATTCTTTCTTTGACTTTTAATTGTAATTTTATTATTTAATTATTGTTTTTCTATTATTGTGGTGTTTTCCTTTGAAGTTTAGTTGAATTTTATTTGACATTCTTTGAGTATATGTAATATAATTATCTTTTATGATCTTAAATTAATTAATTATTGGTGGAATATCTGTCATGCTACAATATATATATATATATATATATATATATATATATATATATGAACTGGTACAAAAAAAGAAAAATAAATAATGTATAAAACAAGTATACAGCAAGTGGCTAAAGCAAAATAATGGTAATCAACAAAGAAGAAGAAAAGAAAAAAGATGTCTAAAATCATTAAAATGATCACAAGAAGAAGAGAAAAACCAACTAATTAAAAGTTAGAAATAATGAAATTAACAACTAAACAAATAAAAACAATCAACTGTGTGAGTAGATAACAGAATATAGCAAAGGTAAAGCTGAAGGAAGAATGAGTAAAAGGCGAAAATGAACTAAAAAACCATGAAGTGGACAATCCCCAAAATATTATTATTAATGAAAGTCACAAGATGACAGAAAGGTATTTAAGATTTACTGAGAATAGGTCCAGCAATCAAATAACTGAGCAGAGATGATGTTTCTCTGATCTCAGAAAAAAAGGTAGTAATGGAAGAAACCAGCTACTAAAAGTTAGGGAAAAAATTATATAACAGGGAGAACGCACTAATGGAAATAAATAAAAACGGATCTAAATAAAAAGGAGTGGAACAAGTAAGAAAAGAAACAAGAAGAAAAAGGAAAAAATTATATATAACTGATAATTTCATAAAAAACTATGCTAGTGTTTTACCAAAATGATCAATTTTGTAGGAGAGGCATTATGTTACAACACAAACAAGCCACCCCAATACCAGGGAAAAAACGATGAATCAACTATATAAAATGTTTAAACTAATGAAAATAAAAAGACTAAGACGCGACAAACGACTATGACCCAACCCAAGTGATTGACTCAATAAAATGAAATCAAATGAGAATGTAAATGAAAAGGAAACAAACAAAATATAAATGAAATAAAATGAGAAGAAATGAAAAGACACAAACGAATAATATAGAACAGAAAAGGAGAAATGTTACACTCAAATAAAGTAATGAAAAAGAAACCAATAAATAATAAATATAGATGATAATTATTAGTATCGACTAATTAATCAATGTAAATGATAATTATTTGTATCGACTAATTAATCAATGTAAATGATAATTATTAAAATCCAATAAAGTAATGACAAACTAAAAGTACACTAACCAAATAAATAGAGAGTAAATATTATAAATAACTCTATAATGATATGAAACTTGTTAACAGTATAATTAACCATTATACTGTTATAATGTGAGAGATAGAGAGATAGAGAGATAGTGAACATAATTCAGTGAGAAAGAGAATTTAATGTTAGGGAATACCCACTAGTAACATTTAAATAAAATAAAAAGTGCAAAGTGCCAGTGTAAACCCCCAAAATAAATAGAAACCCTATTGATAGGTATAGACACCTGAAAACCAGTGATAAACGCTAATGTTTATTGGTGAAAAGTGCTAGTAAATAAGAATATTGTTATTATTAGGATTAAGAGTAATTGTAGATCAGGAATACAAGGATATTCAGGGAAAAAATCCCAAGAAGAGTCAAGGTAATAGTGTTACCATGGTTAGATAGTGAAGTTTAGAAAAGAAAAATGTGGTAAAGAATATAAATGCAAAATCAATAAACATCCTATGTTCAAAGGGATAGTTAATTAGATAAAGTAAATAATGTGCTGATGTTTGTCACCAAAAAATAAATAAGACTAAACAAAATGTAAAAAAGAGTAGCGTAATAACTGTTAAAGAATGTTTGATTAAGTTTATGAGTAGGAATATGGCTGAAAGAGTTATACAGACCATAAGTATATATTTATAGAGATATTTATATTTTATATTTTATAGAGAATAGTTATATTTTATAGAGAATAGTAAATAATAGACAAATAATAAACAATGGCAATATAGATAAGAAAAAAGATAAATTCATGCAAACATAATAATACTGGAAAAGCAGTTAGAAAATAATAGACAAACCATAATATGTAAAATAATGAAAACATACAATTCTTATAAACCAAACCCAAATCAATTCAACAAGTAACCAAATCACTTGTAACACAAAACAAAACATGTATAAAGGTAAAATAATATGTAATTTGTATAAAATAAGAAAGTATAGCCAATTACTACTTAGGCCTATGAAATGCCTAACTGTAAAAAACAAAAAACAACAAATTGTAAGAAATTAACTATAATATTAGCAAATCCAAGGCCAGTAACTAGTTAATGATAATTAGTGGATCATACTAAGATGTAAAAGTTAAATTAAGGACATAAAATAAGAAAGAAATGTAATTAGATAATATCAACATAATTGTCAAAACTTTAATACATGAGCAAACCCAGCTTTGTGGGATGTCAAAATGATCTTTGAAAGAAAATATGAACAGTTGTGATAATATCTCTTACATAGAGAAGAAGGCAGAATAATAATAGCAATCAGAAGATATTTAGTCATTTTGAATAAAAATTCAAATATTATAACAAATGGTCTTAAGTCATTAATAACCAATGAGAGTCAATCAGTTACCATGACAACTGAACGTTATTTATGAATATTCTGTTAGAAACTGTTAGTCCATTATTGAAGCTAGAGACGAAGAGACGCCAAGCCGTAAATGACTCAAATTTTAATTTAAAACAATCAAAAGTAACCAAATTTACTAAAATGAAGAACCAAACTATCTGAGGAGGAACTAATACATTCAACCTAGGCAACAGACCAGATTAATTAATTCCAAATTAATAAATTTCGATCAACTTATACGAAAAAGACGCAAGGCGTGATTAAATCCCAAGATGATTGAAGATTGATGATCAAACGATGACCCAACCTATTTCAACTGAATGACACTACACAATAAGTCAACAGATTGATAAGTATTGCTGAATTACCCAAATTTATGAAATAAATTCTTTTTAATTTTTTCTCACAACACTTTTAACTCTCACTATAAACTGATGATCTAATTTCTTTCAAGGATTAATTCAAAATAAAACACTAAATTTATATGACATTAGAAAATAACCTGTGTAAAATTTACGAACTTTTTACACACACGTTTTAACACTTCAGGAACAAATTATAATTACACCTTATATTATATAAGTACCAGTAATGTAAGGCAGTGTACTTTATTGTAATCAAATTGATACTTTTTTGTAAACCAAAAGAATCCAGATTTTTTGAGCGAAAAAGAAAAAACAAACTTTCAGTAGACGCCATGTCTGGCTGACTAAATCGTTCGAAATCGTTTCGCTCAACATCGAGATATAATTGTTTCACTGCCGGAGCAAATTTGTTTAATAACAAAATATAAGTTTGTATAATACTGCATAAATACTAATCACAATTTAATAAACTAGTACAGAGTTGTAACCACTGTTCTTTATTTCATAGGAAAGTGCTTTATATGATTTGTGTAATTTAGCGAAGAACCAAGGTGACGGTAAGCGCTCGACAGCGGAAACTCGGCGAACTATCAGCGAAATTTATAAACCCGTACAGGCGGGAGTAATTGAATTCACCATACCGTCATAGAACGAACGCTCGATAGACCTATTTTTTAATTGTTTTCAGTTAAAACAATTTGGCGCCACCCGGTAAATACAACCATATATTAAAGGACAGGTAAGGTTCACTATCGTATTGTACTGGTAATTTGAGAGATCGCTACGGACATCGTCAGCGTAAAATTAAAGTAACGACTAAAACGTGTGAGGCGAACACACGATACACACACTTTTACAGAGCACGTACAAATTTAGTCGTTACAAATTGACGCACAAACGTGTGGCTCTAAAGACACGACAAGCATAGTCGTTACAAATTGACGCACAAACGTGTGGCTTTTACAGGTTCAAAGAGACGACATAGGAATACTCTCGTTACAAATTGACGTCAACAACGTGTGGCAGAATAAATACAAACGAACATTTAGAGACGATAAGAACCTTATCGTTACAAATAGAAGCAGCAACGTGTGGCTTTACAGAGGCATACTCAACGCTTCGTTACAAATTGGCGCTCCATCGCGTGGCTTTAAGAGAGGAATACACAGAGACTGTCGTTACAAATTGGCAACCAACTAGTGTGGCTAGAATTGAAGACTAGCGGAGGTTACGAAAAAGTATGAAACATTCCATGACAACCAGGGGAAAATCTAAGGAGGGTACCGACGAAGAAGAAATGGAAATGATTGAAGAAATGATCGAGGAAATGATCGAAGAGGAAGCCCAAGGGGACCAACCAGACAACCCAACCCAACCAGAACCGGAAGTAGAAGTAATAGCCGGCGATCAATCAAAGAAACCAATCCAATCAATGGACGCAAATTTCCAGGAAATGATGAGGGTTATGGTGGAACAATTAAACAGAAACCAGGAGAAAACTGATGAAAATTTTAAGAAACAGGAGGAGAAAATAAACGAAAATTTCGATGAAAAATAACCCAAATGGAGAAAAAACTTAATGAAAATTCAAGGAGGCAAAATGAGATTTTAAGTGAAAACTTAAAGAAACAACTCAAGGAGGACACCGAACTGCTGAATAATAAGATGGAAAGCAACCATGAGGCCTTGAAGAGAAACCAAGAGATCTTAGAAGAGAAGAGTGAGGAGTTAAAGAGACAGATCAAGAAGGATCTAGAAATACTAAATAATAAAATCGAGCATAATAGTGAAACACTCCAACGACAATTGAAGGAAGACGGTGAGAAGAACAGAGAAGAATTAAGATACATACTAATAGGGTATCGTGAAGGAGTCAAGCAGACAAAAACGGGGATGAATAAGAAATGGGAAGAAACAAATTATCAAGCAGATCAACTTCATGAAACATTAGATAGTGGTTTCACGCAATTGAATTAAACACTAGACACCACTTCTAAAGGTATCGAAGAAACGTTGAATAAGAACAGGGAACCAGTGAATCAGAAAATAAAGGAGAAGGAGGAGGAAATAGAGAATAAAGAAGACTCAAGTGTATTGTTTCCTGAAAATAAAAATACCAAAAACAAAGAGAAAATCAAGCACATAAAAACCAACCGTAGAGGAGTAAAGAAGAACCAAATAATTAAAAGATTAAGAAAACAAAAGATATAGGAAAAATATATAAAAAGAGACTAATAAATACCAGAGAAGAAGGGGAGATGATGAAGCATGGAGTAATTAACGTGTTTAATTTACCAATTACTGACCAAAGCAAATTAATGAAATATAAAGATTGTAGGAGAACTTTAAAAGAAATTAGAGAAGGGATTCACAACAAACCAGTGAATAAAAACTTCAATAACTCTATATTCAAATGGAAATTACCAGAAATAGAAAGGCAAAATAAACCAATATCGGTGAGAACATCAATGATGAAGGTACGATTAACTTCGTTGAGTAATAAACAACATAATCAAGTGATCGAGGTAGGCATTGATACTAATGAACACATGGTATTAGAAGAATGGCTGTACCAGGTAGAAAAGACCTATTTCACAAGGACGGAAATAGTTCTACACACCAAGGTTATCCGAACCACAAGTGAGGATGAAATCATGGACCATGGGTAAACTAAGTGCAAATGAACACTGAAAAATGGGACTGATTTTCGAGTTACTGACCAAGCCAACCAATGGAAAAGAAAGGAGAAGAAATTACAAAATTCAAAAAAAATTATGTAAGATCAACTTACAATAATATTTAGATAACATACGAGGAAATATAAAATAAAGGAATAAGTTACAAAAATTCCTAAAAAGTTAGAACAACAAACTTACAATAATATTTATAAAAATATGTGAGATAAAAAGTGAAAACAAGAATTAATAATACAAAAGGATTAGAAAGGAGACCAATTAAAATAAACAAATATAAAACCAAGCAAGAACTGCCAAGACAAATACATAAAATTATAAAGAATATAGAATATTCAAAAATATATATTATAACGTACCGCCTTTTAGATGTGTACCTTCCGCGGAGTCTGTGTATGTGGCCTATTGAGTGCTCGTCTTATTTAATTAAGACGCACTGTTGTAAGCGCCAATTCTGTAACGTACCGCCTTTTTAGTGTGTGTGTGACGTCCGTCTTTTTTACAGTCTCAGATCGGTCAGAACACCTCTTAGCAGTCGCCACTTATTAATTATAAAGACTGAGGTTTAAATAAAGTTGGTGGTAATGTTACCCAAACAAAGCAGAAATCGAGTGTGTGTGATTTTGGTTAAGTAGGGAAGTTGTTTAGCCTTCTTTTGAAGAGAGAGCAAGTACCGTTTTTTACCCTCGGATTAGACGATTTCTAAATTTTCAAATATTTGCCGTGAACCGAATCAGCTGATTTTGACATTTGTCTCCAAATATAGGTTAATCAGACGACACTGTGGCAGAATACGACCTGGTGGATTGTCCTCTTCTTATTTATTCTGAAATTGACTACAACTACCCACTACAATAAAGGAAACACTTTTTATTATTCAATATCATTTCTCAATAATATTTTTTGATAATATTATCGGTTTTTCTCTTCCGCCAAAATACAAATATTACAATCGATATTTTCATTAACTAGTACATGATATCGACTTCATTGAGTAAACATGGAATTGTCAAAAAAAATATGGTTTTGACCAATTTTATCTTTTATTTAAACATCAATCAACATATAATTCTTTTATTTATTTCCCCAGGGTTAAGGGTAAGTTCTTTTTGTTATGAGATGGTCAGAAATGGATAATTATACTACGCTTTACAAATATAGAAAAACTTCGAAAATTTGTAATTCTCTGAGTACGTAGTTCCGGCTTTGTCCGTAAGAGAGCAGATTGTTTTATTTTTATTAAAACATGTGATTACACTTGGAAAGTTTTGTACTGAACGACAATTTGATTTGAGTTTTCTTTGTTAAATATTAAAAGAACTGTTTATATTACCTCTCTTCTCGAAGTTCTTACTTGTGTGAAGCTGTTTCTCAGGTGGTGTTCTTAGTTGTTTGTAATTTCATAACCGTCTGTCAAATACTGTCTCGTCAAAACTCAAAACTCGGCTAGGCTATGCCTAATCGTCCAAAATGGTTTTTTTCACTTTTATTATGGAGTATAGCAAGTTAACTTTAATAATTAAGGTAGTAGTACCTAATGTTTATACTGTTATTTAATTTTGTAACAATTTTGTGCTGTTCTAAGATTTTTAAAGGATAATTTAATAAAATTTTTGTCTCATCATTTTGTCAACCGTACAGGTTTCAATTTAAAAATTCGATTAAACAATACTTGTTATTTCGTTACTCTTAGTAACCCATAATTTTTTATATACCTTTTTATTGGTTCTGCTATTTACTTTTTAGTATATAGGCGGTTTGTAATTATTATAAATTTATTTTTGATTTACAGAAAAATAATTCTTTTTCATTTTGGTTTCTTTCCCCATTTGGTTTACATAATAGGTTTCTGTTTATTTTCTTATAACTTTGGATATAAGTCTTTAATATTATTATTAACTTTACATGAATTTATATATTATTTATTAATCTCTTATAGTATTCCTACACTGCACTACTTCCTTCTGCCATTTTCCTCATACAGTATTATTTTAATTTATATTATCATCTGATATTTAAATCTTGTATGTTTTTAAAAAACCCTGGGTTATCTTATACAATAACACAATTATTTTATAAAAATATAAAATTAACATAGGTATTAAATTTTGTTGTCTACACAATATAAATACTACAATAACTAAACAAAATACATAATTAGTTAGTAGCATCATAGTCTACTATTATAGTTGATAATTCTCACATCTACAGCACAATTCTGTAAGAAGTTCCCTTCACCTTCACTTATTACCTCATTGGGTACACTATAACTCACTTGTCACTGTATATCACTTTAATATTGTTTATAATGTTTTGTGATACAACTTAATTTTTAGCTAGTTATAGTTTACCCATTTCTGACCTTTATGGTATTACAAGAGTTATCATTTATTGGGACCGGGTTATGTACCGTTACATAAAGCCCCCCCCCCACTAGAACAAATTTATTTTGGTTTTACTCGTTTACTAAAATAAATTGTTGATTGTTTCAATTCTCCTAATATTCTTGGTTTTTTTTTCTTCATAATATCTTCCTTTATTTCAAACTGGTTATATACTGACTGGTAATTCAGACTGGTGGTAATTGCTGTTTTCTTACTCTACTGTCTCTCTCTTGGAGGCAAATTCATCAATTATTTATTTTTCTGGGTAGTGGTACTTCCACATTTTATTTGATAAGGACTGGTCACACTAATCATATTAAACTTGTTTTAACACTCATTTCTATTTACTTCTATAAATTAGCTTTATCAATTAAGCTTCGGTCTGCTATCTTCCTTCTATTTCCTTCATCTATACTTCTAGAATCTAATATCACTCTTTTCAGCTATTTTATAATTTTTATCCCCTAAATATTCAATTTCCCTAACATTTTTCCCTATCTTGTGCGGTGGTACCAGACGGGTGGCCACTTTTGGGTCCATACTCCTCTGTCCATCCTTACACCTTCTGAGACCAGGGGAACATCATCCCTGCTCAGGAAAATTATTGCCGGAACATTTCTACGGTCAATACATAAAATAAAAAAATTATAAGTAGTAGTCAATTAACGACTAGTACTAAACACTTTTGGGATTCTTCATACTGTAGCTGTTTGCATTTATTTATATATTTCTTCTTCTCCTTGATTCCTTCTTCTTTTCCATTAACATTATTGATAGGTCTTATGTTAAAATTCTTTTGACTTTACTTCTTGTGACATATTTCTCCGTATCATTTCTTCTTATATAATCTTCAATTCCGAGAAATTCTAATTATTGTATTAATTATCATCCTCCTTCAGTTTCATTGGAGTCATTAAATTATTCTTTATTCATCTTATCTGAGCACATTACCATCAATTGTTTTTGTTCATTTAATTTTTCTTCTGTTTGTTACCATTAAAAATATTACTTTTTCCTATTATTTCATTTTAAATAAATTCTTTATAACTCTTATTTACTAATCTGTTATTATTTTTTGATAAACCAAATGGTTTCAAAATATCTTAAATCGTATTATTTCTGAATAAATTAAGTAAGTTGTCCTTACGTACTTTTGTAATTTTGGGGTTTTCTTCCGCTATTCAATGGGTTGCTTGGTCGATTTTCAAAAATTCAGTCCCCTTTTTTTCTGGTTTGTTATTATTTAGGTTAACCATGGTCCATTAACTCAGGTACTCCATGTTCTCGGATTACTGCAGTGTCCATAATGATTTTTGTCTTTGTTAAATATCTCTCGTGTATCTGGTACTGTAACTCGGCTGATACAAAGTCTTCATTTAAGTCACGGTTTTCGGTCATATTTAGATCCTTCTTAATTAATAGGTATTGTATCTCCTCTATTTTATTGTAATCACTCATATATGCCACTATTCCATCCTCTTTGACCTCTGTATTATTTACACAATGTTCTGTTGGTATACTCCGTCTTGAAAATACAATTGATGTGGTCAGATACTCTTTGATCGTCGATATTTTTAACTGATATTTAAATTTATTCAAGTTTTTTGTTATTATTCTATGGTGGTTTACCTTTGATATTTTTGTTGAGTTTTGTCTACAATTTCTAACTTTATTTAACTCCCTTCGTTTATTAATGGGAGGGTTAAATATATTAATTAATCCACCCTTCCTCATCTCCATTTCTTCTTTTGTATTGAATATTTTCTTTCTCCATATTTTCCTTATTTTCTTGATATTCTCTTCCATGGTTTGGATCTTCTCCTTGTCCTTTCTATTCTTATTTTCAGATAGCAATGCATTCTGGTCTTCTCTAATTTCTGTTTTCTTGCTACTCTCTTCTGTGTTTGGACTTACCATAATACTTTCGGAAGTGCTGTCTAATGTTTCATCCAAACTCTTGAAACCTTCATCCATTTGCTTATTTGTCTCCTCCTTGTATGTATCTGCTTTTTGGATACACGTATTAACATTTTCAAACTTCTCTCCGAAAGTTTCCCATATCTCCTTATTGAACTTCTCCATCTTACCCTCAATCCGCTTTAAACTTTCTTCGTTTGTTTTCTCAATTTGTTTTAAACTGTCCCTCAAGGTTTCATTTTGCTTCCTTGAGTTCTCTTCCTGTTTCTTAAAATTCTCATCTATTTTGTCAAATTTTTCGCTCAAGGTTTCATTTTGTTTCCTTGAGTTCTCATATATTTTATCAAACTTTTCGCTCAAGGTTTCATTTTGTTTCCTTGAGTTCTCATCTATTTTATCAAACTTTTCGCTCAAGGTTTCATTTTGTTTCCTTGAGTTCTCATCTATTTTATCAAACTTTTCGCTCAAGGTTTCATTTTGTTTCCTTGAGTTCTCATCTATTTTATCAAACTTTTCGCTCAAGGTTTCATTTTGTTTCCTTGAGTTCTCATCTATTTTATCAAACTTCTCGGCTATAAATCTCATCATGTCTTGCCAATTTGGTTCTCTCCTGGCTTCCGCTTTGTCTGGTTGGTCCCCTTGGGCATCCTCTTCCCCTATTTCCTTTTCCGTGCTCATAATTGCTTCAGTTTCTTCTTTATCACTCATTGGTTGTTACATTTCACTGTCTGTAAATAATTCTATCTCTCGTTCCTGTCCACCTTCTTCCTTCTCCTTTTCTTCTGCCCTCTTCTTCGATCTGCCTCTGGTATTATGCATTTCTTGTTTTCTCATAACTGCCGACGATAATTAGGTTTCTTCGTATATTAATTTATTAAATATATCAAATTTCTTTCCTAATTACAGCCCTTTTACGTTGAGCGCCATTTCTGTAACGTCACGCTTAGAGTGTGTCTCTCTGATCCTTAAATAGTACTTTACTTAATGGAAACTTTGTTTTATTTGCCCCACGTTGTTAGCGTCATTTCTATATCGTCCCGCCTTTCAGATGTGTACCTTCTGCGGAGTCTGTGTATGTGGCCTATTGAGTGCTCGTCTTATTTAATTAAGACGCACTGTTGTAAGCGCCAATTCTGTAACGTACCGCCTTTTTAGTGTGTGTGTGACGTCCGTCTTTTTTACAGTCTCAGATCGGTCAGAACACCTCTTAGCAGTCGCCACTTATTAATTATAAAGACTGAGGTTTAAATAAAGTTGGTGGTAATGTTACCCAAACAAAGCAGAAATCGAGTGTGTGTGATTTTGGTTAAGTAGGGAAGTTGTTTAGCCTTCTTTTGAAGAGAGAGCAAGTACCGTTTTTTACCCTCGGATTAGACGCTTTCTAAATTTTCAAATATTTGCCGTGAACCGAATCAGCTGATTTTGACATTTGTCTCCAAATATAGGTTAATCAGACGACACTGTGGCAGAATACGACCTGGTGGATTGTCCTCTTCTTATTTATTCTGAAATTGACTACAACTACCCACTACAATAAAGGAAACACATTTTATTATTCAATATCATTTCTCAATAATATTTTTTGATAATATTATCGGTTTTTCTCTTCCGCCAAAATACAAATATTACAATCGATATTTTCATTAACTAGTACATGATATCGACTTCATTGAGTAAACATGGAATTGTCAAAAAAAATATGGTTTTGACCAATTTTATCTTTTATTTAAACATCAATCAACATATAATTCTTTTATTTATTTCCCCAGGGTTAAGGGTAAGTTCTTTTTGTTATGAGATGGTCAGAAATGGATAATTATACTACGCTTTACAAATATAGAAAAACTTCGAAAATTTGTAATTCTCTGAGTACGTAGTTCCGGCTTTGTCCGTAAGAGAGCAGATTGTTTTATTTTTATTAAAACATGTGATTACACTTGGAAAGTTTTGTACTGAACGACAATTTGATTTGAGTTTTCTTTGTTAAATATTAAAAGAACTGTTTATATTACCTCTCTTCTCGAAGTTCTTACTTGTGTGAAGCTGTTTCTCAGGTGGTGTTCTTAGTTGTTTGTAATTTCATAACCGTCTGTCAAATACTGTCTCGTCAAAACTCAAAACTCGGCTAGGCTATGCCTAATCGTCCAAAATGGTTTTTTTCACTTTTATTATGGAGTATAGCAAGTTAACTTTAATAATTAAGGTAGTAGTACCTAATGTTTATACTGTTATTTAATTTTGTAACAATTTTGTGCTGTTCTAAGATTTTTAAAGGATAATTTAATAAAATTTTTGTCTCATCATTTTGTCAACCGTACAGGTTTCAATTTAAAAATTCGATTAAACAATACTTGTTATTTCGTTACTCTTAGTAACCCATAATTTTTTATATACCTTTTTATTGGTTCTGCTATTTACTTTTTAGTATATAGGCGGTTTGTAATTATTATAAATTTATTTTTGATTTACAGAAAAATAATTCTTTTTCATTTTGGTTTCTTTCCCCATTTGGTTTACATAATAGGTTTCTGTTTATTTTCTTATAACTTTGGATATAAGTCTTTAATATTATTATTAACTTTACATGAATTTATATATTATTTATTAATCTCTTATAGTATTCCTACACTGCACTACTTCCTTCTGCCATTTTCCTCATACAGTATTATTTTAATTTATATTATCATCTGATATTTAAATCTTTTATGTTTTTAAAAAACCCTGGGTTATCTTATACAATAACACAATTATTTTATAAAAATATAAAATTAACATAGGTATTAAATTTTGTTGTCTACACAATATAAATACTACAATAACTAAACAAAATACATAATTAGTTAGTAGCATCATAGTCTACTATTATAGTTGATAATTCTCACATCTACAGCACAATTCTGTAAGAAGTTCCCTTCACCTTCACTTATTACCTCATTGGGTACACTATAACTCACTTGTCACTGTATATCACTTTAATATTGTTTATAATGTTTTGTGATACAACTTAATTTTTAGCTAGTTATAGTTTACCCATTTCTGACCTTTATGGTATTACAAGAGTTATCATTTATTGGGACCGGGTTATGTACCGTTACATAAAGCCCCCCCCCCCACTAGAACAAATTTATTTTGGTTTTACTCGTTTACTAAAATAAATTGTTGATTGTTTCAATTCTCCTAATATTCTTGGTTTTTTTTTCTTCATAATATCTTCCTTTATTTCAAACTGGTTATATACTGACTGGTAATTCAGACTGGTGGTAATTGCTGTTTTCTTACTCTACTGTCTCTCTCTTGGAGGCAAATTCATCAATTATTTATTTTTCTGGGTAGTGGTACTTCCACATTTTATTTGATAAGGACTGGTCACACTAATCATATTAAACTTGTTTTAACACTCATTTCTATTTACTTCTATAAATTAGCTTTATCAATTAAGCTTCGGTCTGCTATCTTCCTTCTATTTCCTTCATCTATACTTCTAGAATCTAATATCACTCTTTTCAGCTATTTTATAATTTTTATCCCCTAAATATTCAATTTCCCTAACATTTTTCCCTATCTTGTGCGGTGGTACCAGTCGGGTGGCCACTTTTGGGTCCATACTCCTCTGTCCATCCTTACACCTTCTGAGACCAGGGGAACATCATCCCTGCTCAGGAAAATTATTGCCGGAACATTTCTACGGTCAATACATAAAATAAAAAAATTATAAGTAGTAGTCAATTAACGACTAGTACTAAACACTTTTGGGATTCTTCATACTGTAGCTGTTTGCATTTATTTATATATTTCTTCTTCTCCTTGATTCCTTCTTCTTTTCCATTAACATTATTGATAGGCCTTATGTTAAAATTCTTTTGACTTTACTTCTTGTGACATATTTCTCCGTATCATTTCTTCTTATATAATCTTCAATTCCGAGAAATTCTAATTATTGTATTAATTATCATCCTCCTTCAGTTTCATTGGAGTCATTAAATTATTCTTTATTCATCTTATCTGAGCACATTACCATCAATTGTTTTTGTTCATTTAATTTTTCTTCTGTTTGTTACCATTAAAAATATTACTTTTTCCTATTATTTCATTTTAAATAAATTCTTTATAACTCTTATTTACTAATCTGTTATTATTTTTTGATAAACCAAATGGTTTCAAAATATCTTAAATCGTATTATTTCTGAATAAATTAAGTAAGTTGTCCTTACGTACTTTTGTAATTTTGGGGTTTTCTTCCGCTATTCAATGGGTTGCTTGGTCGATTTTCAAAAATTCAGTCCCCTTTTTTTCTGGTTTGTTATTATTTAGGTTAACCATGGTCCATTAACTCAGGTACTCCATGTTCTCGGATTACTGCAGTGTCCATAATGATTTTTGTCTTTGTTAAATATCTCTCGTGTATCTGGTACTGTAACTCGGCTGATACAAAGTCTTCATTTAAGTCACGGTTTTCGGTCATATTTAGATCCTTCTTAATTAATAGGTATTGTATCTCCTCTATTTTATTGTAATCACTCATATATGCCACTATTCCATCCTCTTTGACCTCTGTATTATTTACACAATGTTCTGTTGGTATACTCCGTCTTGAAAATACAATTGATGTGGTCAGATACTCTTTGATCGTCGATATTTTTAACTGATATTTAAATTTATTCAAGTTTTTTGTTATTATTCTATGGTGGTTTACCTTTGATATTTTTGTTGAGTTTTGTCTACAATTTCTAACTTTATTTAACTCCCTTCGTTTATTAATGGGAGGGTTAAATATATTAATTAATCCACCCTTCCTCATCTCCATTTCTTCTTTTGTATTGAATATTTTCTTTCTCCATATTTTCCTTATTTTCTTGATATTCTCTTCCATGGTTTGGATCTTCTCCTTGTCCTTTCTATTCTTATTTTCAGATAGCAATGCATTCTGGTCTTCTCTAATTTCTGTTTTCTTGCTACTCTCTTCTGTGTTTGGACTTACCATAATACTTTCGGAAGTGCTGTCTAATGTTTCATCCAAACTCTTGAAACCTTCATCCATTTGCTTATTTGTCTCCTCCTTGTATGTATCTGCTTTTTGGATACACGTATTAACATTTTCAAACTTCTCTCCGAAAGTTTCCCATATCTCCTTATTGAACTTCTCCATCTTACCCTCAATCCGCTTTAAACTTTCTTCGTTTGTTTTCTCAATTTGTTTTAAACTGTCCCTCAAGGTTTCATTTTGCTTCCTTGAGTTCTCTTCCTGTTTCTTAAAATTCTCATCTATTTTGTCAAATTTTTCGCTCAAGGTTTCATTTTGTTTCCTTGAGTTCTCATATATTTTATCAAACTTTTCGCTCAAGGTTTCATTTTGTTTCCTTGAGTTCTCATCTATTTTATCAAACTTTTCGCTCAAGGTTTCATTTTGTTTCCTTGAGTTCTCATCTATTTTATCAAACTTCTCGGCTATAAATCTCATCATGTCTTGCCAATTTGGTTCTCTCCTGGCTTCCGCTTTGTCTGGTTGGTCCCCTTGGGCATCCTCTTCCCCTATTTCCTTTTCCGTGCTCATAATTGCTTCAGTTTCTTCTTTATCACTCATTGGTTGTTACATTTCACTGTCTGTAAATAATTCTATCTCTCGTTCCTGTCCACCTTCTTCCTTCTCCTTTTCTTCTGCCCTCTTCTTCGATCTGCCTCTGTTATTATGCATTTCTTGTTTTCTCATAACTGCCGACGATAATTAGGTTTCTTCGTATATTAATTTATTAAATATATCAAATTTCTTTCCTAATTACAGCCCTTTTACGTTGAGCGCCATTTCTGTAACGTCACGCTTAGAGTGTGTCTCTCTGATCCTTAAATAGTACTTTACTTAATGGAAACTTTGTTTTATTTGCCCCACGTTGTTAGCGTCATTTCTATAACGTACCGCCTTTCAGATGTGTACCTTCCGCGGAGTCTGTGTATGTGGCCTATTGAGTGCTCGTCTTATTTAATTAAGACGCACTGTTGTAAGCGCCAATTCTGTAACGTACCGCCTTTTTAGTGTGTGTGTGACGTCCGTCTTTTTTACAGTCTCAGATCGGTCAGAACACCTCTTAGCAGTCGCCACTTATTAATTATAAAGACTGAGGTTTAAATAAAGTTGGTGGTAATGTTACCCAAACAAAGCAGAAATCGAGTGTGTGTGATTTTGGTTAAGTAGGGAAGTTGTTTAGCCTTCTTTTGAAGAGAGAGCAAGTACCGTTTTTTACCCTCGGATTAGACGATTTCTAAATTTTCAAATATTTGCCGTGAACCGAATCAGCTGATTTTGACATTTGTCTCCAAATATAGGTTAATCAGACGACACTGTGGCAGTATACGACCTGGTGGATTGTCCTCTTCTTATTTATTCTGAAATTGACTACAACTACCCACTACAATAAAGGAAACACATTTTATTATTCAATATCATTTCTCAATAATATTTATTGATAATATTATCGGTTTTTCTCTTCCGCCAAAATACAAATATTACAATCGATATTTTCATTAACTAGTACATGATATCGACTTCATTGAGTAAACATGGAATTGTCAAAAAAAATATGGTTTTGACCAATTTTATCTTTTATTTAAACATCAATCAACATATAATTCTTTTATTTATTTCCCCAGGGTTGAGGGTAAGTTCTTTTTGTTATGAGATGGTCAGAAATGGATAATTATACTCCGCTTTACAAATATAGAAAAACTTCGAAAATTTGTAATTCTCTGAGAACGTAGTTCCGGCTTTGTCCGTAAGAGAGCAGATTGTTTTATTTTTATTAAAACATGTGATTACACTTGGAAAGTTTTGTACTGAACGACAATTTGATTTGAGTTTTCTTTGTTAAATATTAAAAGAACTGTTTATATTACCTCTCTTCTCGAAGTTCTTACTTGTGTGAAGCTGTTTCTCAGGTGGTGTTCTTAGTTGTTTGTAATTTCATAACCGTCTGTCAAATACTGTCTCGTCAAAACTCAAAACTCGGCTAGGCTATGCCTAATCGTCCAAAATGGTTTTTTTCACTTTTATTATGGAGTATAGCAAGTTAACTTTAATAATTAAGGTAGTAGTACCTAATGTTTATACTGTTATTTAATTTTGTAACAATTTTGTGCTGTTCTAAGATTTTTAAAGGATAATTTAATAAAATTTTTGTCTCATCATTTTGTCAACCGTACAGGTTTCAATTTAAAAATTCGATTAAACAATACTTGTTATTTCGTTACTCTTAGTAACCCATAATTTTTTATATACCTTTTTATTGGTTCTGCTATTTACTTTTTAGTATATAGGCGGTTTGTAATTATTATAAATTTATTTTTGATTTACAGAAAAATAATTCTTTTTCATTTTGGTTTCTTTCCCCATTTGGTTTACATAATAGGTTTCTGTTTATTTTCTTATAACTTTGGATATAAGTCTTTAATATTATTATTAACTTTACATGAATTTATATATTATTTATTAATCTCTTATAGTATTCCTACACTGCACTACTTCCTTCTGCCATTTTCCTCATACAGTATTATTTTAATTTATATTATCATCTGATATTTAAATCTTTTATGTTTTTAAAAAACCCTGGGTTATCTTATACAATAACACAATTATTTTATAAAAATATAAAATTAACATAGGTATTAAATTTTGTTGTCTACACAATATAAATACTACAATAACTAAACAAAATACATAATTAGTTAGTAGCATCATAGTCTACTATTATAGTTGATAATTCTCACATCTACAGCACAATTCTGTAAGAAGTTCCCTTCACCTTCACTTATTACCTCATTGGGTACACTATAACTCACTTGTCACTGTATATCACTTTAATATTGTTTATAATGTTTTGTGATACAACTTAATTTTTAGCTAGTTATAGTTTACCCATTTCTGACCTTTATGGTATTACAAGAGTTATCATTTATTGGGACCGCGTTATGTACCGTTACATAAAGCCCCCCCCCCCACTAGAACAAATTTATTTTGGTTTTACTCGTTTACTAAAATAAATTGTTGATTGTTTCAATTCTCCTAATATTCTTGGTTTTTTTTTCTTCATAATATCTTCCTTTATTTCAAACTGGTTATATACTGACTGGTAATTCAGACTGGTGGTAATTGCTGTTTTCTTACTCTACTGTCTCTCTCTTGGAGGCAAATTCATCAATTATTTATTTTTCTGGGTAGTGGTACTTCCACATTTTATTTGATAAGGACTGGTCACACTAATCATATTAAACTTGTTTTAACACTCATTTCTATTTACTTCTATAAATTAGCTTTATCAATTAAGCTTCGGTCTGCTATCTTCCTTCTATTTCCTTCATCTATACTTCTAGAATCTAATATCACTCTTTTCAGCTATTTTATAATTTTTATCCCCTAAATATTCAATTTCCCTAACATTTTTCCCTATCTTGTGCGGTGGTACCAGTCGGGTGGCCACTTTTGGGTCCATACTCCTCTGTCCATCCTTACACCTTCTGAGACCAGGGGAACATCATCCCTGCTCAGGAAAATTATTGCCGGAACATTTCTACGGTCAATACATAAAATAAAAAAATTATAAGTAGTAGTCAATTAACGACTAGTACTAAACACTTTTGGGATTCTTCATACTGTAGCTGTTTGCATTTATTTATATATTTCTTCTTCTCCTTGATTCCTTCTTCTTTTCCATTAACATTATTGATAGGCCTTATGTTAAAATTCTTTTGACTTTACTTCTTGTGACATATTTCTCCGTATCATTTCTTCTTATATAATCTTCAATTCCGAGAAATTCTAATTATTGTATTAATTATCATCCTCCTTCAGTTTCATTGGAGTCATTAAATTATTCTTTATTCATCTTATCTGAGCACATTACCATCAATTGTTTTTGTTCATTTAATTTTTCTTCTGTTTGTTACCATTAAAAATATTACTTTTTCCTATTATTTCATTTTAAATAAATTCTTTATAACTCTTATTTACTAATCTGTTATTATTTTTTGATAAACCAAATGGTTTCAAAATATCTTAAATCGTATTATTTCTGAATAAATTAAGTAAGTTGTCCTTACGTACTTTTGTAATTTTGGGGTTTTCTTCCGCTATTCAATGGGTTGCTTGGTCGATTTTCAAAAATTCAGTCCCCTTTTTTTCTGGTTTGTTATTATTTAGGTTAACCATGGTCCATTAACTCAGGTACTCCATGTTCTCGGATTACTGCAGTGTCCATAATGATTTTTGTCTTTGTTAAATATCTCTCGTGTATCTGGTACTGTAACTCGGCTGATACAAAGTCTTCATTTAAGTCACGGTTTTCGGTCATATTTAGATCCTTCTTAATTAATAGGTATTGTATCTCCTCTATTTTATTGTAATCACTCATATATGCCACTATTCCATCCTCTTTGACCTCTGTATTATTTACACAATGTTCTGTTGGTATACTCCGTCTTGAAAATACAATTGATGTGGTCAGATACTCTTTGATCGTCGATATTTTTAACTGATATTTAAATTTATTCAAGTTTTTTGTTATTATTCTATGGTGGTTTACCTTTGATATTTTTGTTGAGTTTTGTCTACAATTTCTAACTTTATTTAACTCCCTTCGTTTATTAATGGGAGGGTTAAATATATTAATTAATCCACCCTTCCTCATCTCCATTTCTTCTTTTGTATTGAATATTTTCTTTCTCCATATTTTCCTTATTTTCTTGATATTCTCTTCCATGGTTTGGATCTTCTCCTTGTCCTTTCTATTCTTATTTTCAGATAGCAATGCATTCTGGTCTTCTCTAATTTCTGTTTTCTTGCTACTCTCTTCTGTGTTTGGACTTACCATAATACTTTCGGAAGTGCTGTCTAATGTTTCATCCAAACTCTTGAAACCTTCATCCATTTGCTTATTTGTCTCCTCCTTGTATGTATCTGCTTTTTGGATACACGTATTAACATTTTCAAACTTCTCTCCGAAAGTTTCCCATATCTCCTTATTGAACTTCTCCATCTTACCCTCAATCCGCTTTAAACTTTCTTCGTTTGTTTTCTCAATTTGTTTTAAACTGTCCCTCAAGGTTTCATTTTGCTTCCTTGAGTTCTCTTCCTGTTTCTTAAAATTCTCATCTATTTTGTCAAATTTTTCGCTCAAGGTTTCATTTTGTTTCCTTGAGTTCTCATATATTTTATCAAACTTTTCGCTCAAGGTTTCATTTTGTTTCCTTGAGTTCTCATCTATTTTATCAAACTTTTCGCTCAAGGTTTCATTTTGTTTCCTTGAGTTCTCATCTATTTTATCAAACTTCTCGGCTATAAATCTCATCATGTCTTGCCAATTTGGTTCTCTCCTGGCTTCCGCTTTGTCTGGTTGGTCCCCTTGGGCATCCTCTTCCCCTATTTCCTTTTCCGTGCTCATAATTGCTTCAGTTTCTTCTTTATCACTCATTGGTTGTTACATTTCACTGTCTGTAAATAATTCTATCTCTCGTTCCTGTCCACCTTCTTCCTTCTCCTTTTCTTCTGCCCTCTTCTTCGATCTGCCTCTGTTATTATGCATTTCTTGTTTTCTCATAACTGCCGACGATAATTAGGTTTCTTCGTATATTAATTTATTAAATATATCAAATTTCTTTCCTAATTACAGCCCTTTTACGTTGAGCGCCATTTCTGTAACGTCACGCTTAGAGTGTGTCTCTCTGATCCTTAAATAGTACTTTACTTAATGGAAACTTTGTTTTATTTGCCCCACGTTGTTAGCGTCATTTCTATAACGTACCGCCTTTCAGATGTGTACCTTCCGCGGAGTCTGTGTATGTGGCCTATTGAGTGCTCGTCTTATTTAATTAAGACGCACTGTTGTAAGCGCCAATTCTGTAACGTACCGCCTTTTTAGTGTGTGTGTGACGTCCGTCTTTTTTACAGTCTCAGATCGGTCAGAACACCTCTTAGCAGTCGCCACTTATTAATTATAAAGACTGAGGTTTAAATAAAGTTGGTGGTAATGTTACCCAAACAAAGCAGAAATCGAGTGTGTGTGATTTTGGTTAAGTAGGGAAGTTGTTTAGCCTTCTTTTGAAGAGAGAGCAAGTACCGTTTTTTACCCTCGGATTAGACGATTTCTAAATTTTCAAATATTTGCCGTGAACCGAATCAGCTGATTTTGACATTTGTCTCCAAATATAGGTTAATCAGACGACACTGTGGCAGTATACGACCTGGTGGATTGTCCTCTTCTTATTTATTCTGAAATTGACTACAACTACCCACTACAATAAAGGAAACACATTTTATTATTCAATATCATTTCTCAATAATATTTATTGATAATATTATCGGTTTTTCTCTTCCGCCAAAATACAAATATTACAATCGATATTTTCATTAACTAGTACATGATATCGACTTCATTGAGTAAACATGGAATTGTCAAAAAAAATATGGTTTTGACCAATTTTATCTTTTATTTAAACATCAATCAACATATAATTCTTTTATTTATTTCCCCAGGGTTGAGGGTAAGTTCTTTTTGTTATGAGATGGTCAGAAATGGATAATTATACTCCGCTTTACAAATATAGAAAAACTTCGAAAATTTGTAATTCTCTGAGAACGTAGTTCCGGCTTTGTCCGTAAGAGAGCAGATTGTTTTATTTTTATTAAAACATGTGATTACACTTGGAAAGTTTTGTACTGAACGACAATTTGATTTGAGTTTTCTTTGTTAAATATTAAAAGAACTGTTTATATTACCTCTCTTCTCGAAGTTCTTACTTGTGTGAAGCTGTTTCTCAGGTGGTGTTCTTAGTTGTTTGTAATTTCATAACCGTCTGTTAAATACTATCTCGTCAAAACTCAAAACTCGGCTAGGCTATGCCTAATCGTACAAAATGGTTTTTTTCACTTTTATTATGGAGTATAGCAAGTTAACTTTAATAATTAAGGTAGTAGTACCTAATGTTTATACTGTTATTTAATTTTGTAACAATTTTGTGCTGTTCTAAGATTTCTAAAGGATAATTTAATAAAATTTTTGTCTCATCATTTTGTCAACCGGACAGGTTTCAATTTCAAATTCGATTAAACAATACTTGTTATTTCGTTACTCTTAGTAACCCATAATTTTTTATATACCTTTTTATTGGTTCTGCTATTTACTTTTTAGTATATAGGCGGTTTGTAATTATTATAAATTTATTTTTGATTTACAGAAAAATAATTCTTTTTCATTTTGGTTTCTTTCCCCATTTGGTTTACATAATAGGTTTCTGTTTATTTTCTTATAACTTTGGATATAAGTCTTTAATATTATTATTAACTTTACATGAATTTATATATTATTTATTATCTCTTATTTATTAATTTA
This sequence comes from Magicicada septendecula, assembly GCA_034769895.1. Lineage (NCBI taxonomy): Eukaryota > Metazoa > Arthropoda > Insecta > Hemiptera > Cicadidae > Magicicada > Magicicada septendecula. The sequence continues at coordinate 730,775,700 of CM068367.1, forward strand.
TTATTCCTACACTGCACTACTTCCTTCTGCCATTTTCCTCATACAGTATTATTTTAATTTATATTATCATCTGATATTTAAATCTTTTATTTTTTAAAAAACCCTGGGTTATCTTATACAATAACACAATTATTTTATAAAAATATAAAATTAACATAGGTATTAAATTTTGTTGTCTACACAATATAAATACTACAATAACTAACCAAAAATACATAATTAGTTAGTAGCATCATAGTCTACTATTATAGTTGATAATTCTCACATCTCCAGCACAATTCTGTAAGGCGTTCCCTTCACCTTCACTTATTACCTCATTGGGTACACTATAACTCACTTGTTACTGTATATCACTTTAATATTGTTTATAATGTTTTGTGATACAACTTAATTTTTAGCTAGTTATAGTTTACCCATTTCTGACCTTTATGGTATTACAAGAGTTATCATTTATTGGGACCGGGTTATGTACCGTTACAATATATATATATATATATATATATGAACTGGTACAAGAAAGAAAAATAAATAATGTATAAAACAAGTATACAGCAAGTGGCTAAAGCAAAATAATGGTAATCAACAAAGAAGAAGAAAAGAAAAAAGATGTCTGAAATCATTAAAATGATCACAAGAAGAAGAGAAAAACCAACTAATTAAAAGTTAGAAATAATGAAATTAACAACTAAATAAATAAAAACAATCAACTGTGTGAGTAGATAACAGAATATAGCAAAGTACAGCTGAAGGAAGAATGAGTAAAAGGCGAAAATGATCTAAAAAACCATGAAGTGGACAATCCCCAAAATATTATTATTAATGAAAGTCACAAGATGACAAAAAGGTATTTAAGATTGACTGAGGTCCAGCAATCAATTAACTGAGTAGAGATGATGTTCCTCTGATCTCAGAAAAAAGGTAGTAATGGAAGAAACCAGCTACTAAAAGTTAGGGAAAAAATTATATAACAGGGAGAACGCACTAATGGAAATAAATAAAAACGGATCTAAATAAAAAGGAGTGGAACAAGTAAGAAAAGAAACAAGAAGAAAAAGGAAAAAATTATATATAACTGATAATTTCATAAAAAACTATGCTAGTGTTTTATCAAAATGATCAATTTTGTAGGAGAGGCATTATGTTACAACACAAACAAGCCACCCCAATACCAGGGAAAAAACGATGAATCAACTATATAAAATGTTTAAACTAATGAAAATAAAAAGACTAAGACGCGACAAACGACTATGACCCAACCCAAGTGATTGACTCAATAAAATGAAATCAAATGAGAATGTAAATGAAAAGGAAACAAACAAAATATAAATGAAATAAAATGAGAAGAAATGAAAAGACACAAACGAATAATATAGAACAGAAAAGGAGAAATGTTACACTCAAATAAATTAATGAAAAAGAAACCAATAAATAATAAATATAAATGATAATTATTAGTATCGACTAATTAATCAATGTAAATGATAATTATTAAAATCCAATAAAGTAATGACAAACTAAAAGTACACTAACCAAATAAATAGAGAGTAAATATTATAAATAGCTCTATAATGATATGAAACTTGTTAACAGTATAATTAATCATTGTGAAGTGAGAGATAGAGAGATAGATAGATAGTGAACATAATTCAGTGAGAAAGAGAATTTAATGTTAGGGAATACCCACTAGTAACACTTAGATAAAATAAAAAGTGCAAAGTGCCAGTGTAAACCCCCAAAATAAATAGAAACCCTATTGATAGGTATAGACACCTGAAAACCAGTGATAAACGCTAATGTTTATTGGTGAAAAGTGCTAGTAAATAAGAATATTGTTATTATTAGGATTAAGAGTAATTGTAGATCAGGAATACAAGGATATTCAGGGAAAAAATCCCAAGAAGAGTCAAGGTAATAGTGTTACCATGGTTAGATAGTGAAGTTTAGAAAAGAAAAATGTGGTAAAGAATATAAATGCAAAATCAATAAACATCCTATGTTCAAAGGGATAGTTAATTAGATAAAGTAAATAATGTGATGATGTTTGTCACCAAAAAATAAATAAGAATAAACAAAATGTAAAAAAGAGTAGCATAATAACTGTTAAAGAATTGTTTGATTAAGTTTATGAGTAGGAATATGGCTGAAAGAGCTATACAGACCATAAGCCTAAATGTTATGTTATATTTTATAGAGAATAGTAAATAATAGACAAATAATAAACAATGGCAATATAGATAAGAAAAAAGATAAATTCGTGCAAACATAATAATACTGGAAAAGCAGTTAGAAAATAACAGACAAACCATAATATGTAAAATAATGAAAACATACAATTCTTATAAACCAAACCCAAATCAATTCAACAAGTAACCAAATCACTTGTAACACAAAACAAAACATGTATAAAGGTAAAATAATATGTAATTTGTATAAAATAAGAAAGTATAGCCAATTACTACTTAGGCCTATGAAATGCCTAACTGTAAAAAACCGAAAACAACAAATTGTAAGAAATTAACTATAATATTAGCAAATCCAAGGCCAGTAACTAGTTAATGATAATTAGTGGATCATATTAAGATGTAAAAGTTAAATTAAGGACATAAAATAAGAAAGAAATGTAATTAGATAATATCAACATAATTGTCAAAACTTTAATACATGAGCAAACCCAGCTTTGTGGGATGTCAAAATGATCTTTGAAAGAAAATATGAACAGTTGTGATAATATCTCATACATAGAGAAGAAGGCAGAATAATAATAGCAATCAGAAGATATTTAGTCGTTTGGAATAAAAATTCAAATATTATAACAAATGGTCTTAAGTCATGAATAGCCAATGAGAGTCAATCAGTTACCATGACAACTGAACGTTATTTATGAATATTCCGTTAGAAACTGTTAGTCCATTATTGAAGCTAGAGACGAAGAGACGCCAAGCCGTAAATGACTCAAATTTTAATTTAAATCAATCAAAAGTAACCAAATTTACTAAAATGAAGAACCAAACTATCTGAGGAGGAACTAATACATTCAACCTAGGCAACAGACCAGATTAATTAATTCCAAATTAATAAATTTCGATCAACTTATACGAAAAAGACGCAAGGCGTGATTAAATCCTAAGATGATTGAAGATTGATGACCAAACGATGACCCAACCTATTTCAACTGAATGACACTACACAATAAGTTAGTGTAAAATTATGAAATAAATTCTTTTTAATTTTTTCTCACAACACTTTTAACTCTCACTATAAACTGATGATCTAATTTCTTTCAAGGATTAATTCAAAATAAAACACTAAATTTATATGACATTAGAAAATAACCTGTGTAAAATTTACGAACTTTTGACACACACGTTTTAACACTTCAGGAACAAATTATAATTACACCTTATATTATATAAGTACCAGTAATGTAAGGCAGTGTACTTTATTGTAATCAAATTGATACTTTTTCGTAAACCAAAAGAATCCAGATTTTTTGAGCGAAAAAGAAAAAACAAACTTTCAGTAGACGCCATGTCTGACTGACTAAATCGTTCGAAATCGTTTCGCCAAACATCGAGATATAATTGTTTCACTGCCGGAGCAAATTTGTTTAATAACAAAATATAAGTTTGTATAATACTGCATAAATACTAATCACAATTTAATAAACTAGTACAGAGTTGTAACCACTGTTCTTTATTTCATAGGAAAGTGCTTTATATGATTTGTGTAATTTAGCGAAGAACCAAGGTGACGGTAAGCGCTCGACAGCGGAAACTCGGCGAACTATCAGCGAAATTTATAAACCCGTACAGGCGGGAGTAATTGAATTCACCGTACCGTCATAGAACGAACTCTCGATAGACCTATTTTTTAATTGTTTTCAGTTAATACAATTTGGCGCCACCCGGTAAATACAACCATATATTAAAGGACAGGTAAGGTTCACAATCGTATTGTACTGGTAATTTGAGAGATCGCTACGGACATCGTCAGCGTAAAATTAAAGTAACGACTAAAACGTGTGAGGCGAACACACGATACACACACTTTTTCAGAGACGATAAGAGTTTCTACGTTACACAGTGTATAATATCTGCAAGAGGAATCCGCATAAATAAGATGAGAAAAGTGTAGAATCCCAGTGTTAAATATGATCTTCAGTGAATCTCGAACCGAAGGAGAACACAACGAATTGAGCCGAGTAAATTTACATTGCAGAGGAATCGAATCTTCCAAAGAACAGTATCAGCGCTTGGAAAAACTGTGACGTCGAAGAACTTGTTCATCAACAGTCAGCAATGTGCAACTCAACTGACTAGCCGACGAAACCAATGAGTGATACTAGACGCAAATAGATTCAACATTGCTGTCAACGCCAACCTAACCTACCAAGGGTTAGAAAAGTGTGGAAGTTTATAACATACCTACGTTATAATACCGGGAACCTGTGCTTCATTGGCTCTGGTCAATTACACAGGCTGCCACAGACTTAACCAACTTCTAGTTAAACACATATAATTTTAGTAAATGTGTATACATAATATATGATCCCTAGAATTGAAGGAAAATGGACATTGGTTCCTGTTGATGTATTCACTCAGTTTTGTGTGTTATATAATGACGTCTCTTTATTATTATATAACCTTAAAATCTCTACATAAGGTTTTCAACATAGCTGATTCTTAATTTACAGATTACAGTTTACAACATATATTTCAGAAGGGCCCTTTAAATAAGGAAGTTTATGTGTTTGAATTCTCCACGGATCCGGGTTTTAAACTTGTTTGTTAATAATGCTCATTTACGCATATACTATCTTTCAACTTAAGCCATTTGAAGAATGGACTTTATTTAGCTTTTGCCATTTGAAGAATGGACTTTATTTAAACTTTAGAAACAGAGACGCTCTATAATTTAAGCGTTACTTTCTACTACACTTATTTTTAAGCATATTACATACTACTGGTTACAATTAGTGACTACTCTTAAAAGTCTTGAAGTGTTATTTAAATTGTCTTTGGTACATTTTTATTTGAATAATACTTAATCACGGAAGACTGGCTTCCGCGTCACCTTATGGTATACTGATGTTGATTCAGATTAGGCTCCTCGGTCCTTGGGGTGTCTACTGATGGTCTGTCGTTATTGTAGTTTCCGTTGACGTTGAAGTTCCTGAAGTGAGTTCGGTGATTCTGAGGCTGGTACTCTCTTCTCGGATGTCTGGTAGAAAACCTCGTTAGTAGTATAACTCATGTTAATGTTTGTTCCACAGATATGCACTTTACATAATTATTGATAAGGGGTTTTCACCTTAGATACCTAGTACCTATTTTATTTTAAATACATTGTTCTCTTACAAATTAGTATGTAGAGATGTCATCGCGCACACTTATTCATTCTTTTTTCTTTTATATTACATGTTTATATAGGACTCACTATTTACCGCTACATTACATTGCACACTGTTCTTAGTTGAACTTAAAAGAAATAAAATATTGTTTTGCTTTGTGGCATCGTTCGGATGCGACCAGTTTACTGCGTGAGCGCTCCATCACTAGTACTGTACGTTTATTGGGAGAGATAAAGTAACTTCGCGGAGTTTACGCTTTACTAGAAAAATAGTTCCGCCTTTTAATCGATATTTACCGTTTTAATCTTTGACACATTTATTATCCAAAGATATTCTTTTTCTTCAGAAATGATCATTGTATACAATTGTTTTTTTCCTTGTTTATTTTTATTGAGTTGCACTTTACTCATATTATTAGTTTTGTTTATGGGTTAATATGCGTGTTGATGCCGGTTACCGCCTGTCAATGCATGGTTAATTATTTAGGGTGTCTCCTTACTTTTATACTCGCATTCCTTTCGGTTTTTAAATCTCTTTATTAAGTCTTATTTCTGCGTTATTTTAGGGATTTAAAGTTGTTTTAAATGTGCGATTTTATTTAAATCTAAATTTTCTCCTCTTCTTATTTTTTTTTATTTATTATATTTTTATTATTAATGAAATCGTCACATACTCCGCCGCTTAAAGAAGACACAGGGTGGTAAAAAAAAGGAGGTGATATCTATGGGTTGTCTGGTCAGCAAAGAACTGGGAGTATGCTTGGCATTTCTGTGTGAAATTTCTCTCACCCTTTTCTCTTTTCAATTTCTTTAAGAGGTGCATGAGTCACTCTGAACTTACTTCTTACTATTATCAAGATATACAGTACAACGCCTTACAAACTAATGCTTAGAATACATAAAATTCAAACTTCATGAAATATATTTAAAACACACAAAATTCTTCTTAATACTACTACTTAAGACTACTACCGGTTTTTTTCTTTAGTTGTGAGTTACTCTTATTATAGAATTACTCAGCTATAGAATTACTCGTTAAGTAATCATTACTTAATTATTACTTATATTCGGTGTCAGCTGACTTCTCACTTTTTTTAACAGGATCTAAGGTTGATCAGGCCTCATTCCTATTTATACGATTAGGTAATTAAGTGGTGACTCAATTACTCTGTAGCATGTATACCTTTTAATACCTTTTTGTTTGCTTGCTCTCTAGCATTTCTTTTTCCGTGATAATACTTTATCTGGGAAATATGTGTTCTACGTACGTATTTTTGCGTAGCGGGTTCGTACGGGGCTACTGTTACTGGAGTTAAGTATTTGTAAATTTGGTAAGGACCACACCATCGGTATGATAGTTTGGAGGTGGTCTTATCAATTGCACTACTCTTCGGGTGTGTTCTATACATTAATAAGTCACCGACTTGGTACTTTACTACTTTATTATTATTCCGCTCATGATATTTTCGTGATTTTCGTAAGTTCGCTCTTAAATTAGCGCGAGCTTCATTCCAGATTTTCTTTATATTCTTATTCCTAATTTCGTGGGGTAGTAACTCATGTATTTTCCACTTAGTGGATAATGGGTGGTTAGGTTTGTATTTATACAATAATTCAAAGGGTGTCGATTTATGTCCTTCATGATAGGCTGAATTGAAGGCGAATTGTATCCAGGATAGGTTCTGGTCCCAAGACGTATGGTCGTTTGCATGGTAGGCTATTAAAGCAGATTTTAGGTTTCGCAAATACCTTTCAGCTATATTACCTTGCGGACGATACTCAGTAGTGGTAATGTGGTCTATACCGAGTTTGAAACACATGTTCTTGAATTCCTTGGACTTAAACTGTGGTCCGTTATCTGACACTAGATGTACTGGTGTACCGAAATCTTTAAATAATCTATCCTGCAAAATCTTCACGGTGGTCGATGCTAACGCTCGCCGCATGGGATACATCCAGACAAATTTGGTGAATGAGTCTACACAAATGAGTAGCATGGTATTTCCTGATTTAGAACGAGGGTAGGGGCCTGAAAAGTCTAAATAAATTTTAGAGAACGGGGTACTAGGAGTTTCCGAGATTAATTGACTTATTTGGCTGTTTCGTGCTGGCTTGCTTAGTGCACACAACTTACACCTTTTTACGAAACCAGCTATCTCGCTGTTCATATTTTCCCAATGATATTCTTTTCAAATGCGATGTATCGTTTTATTTATTCCCATATGAGCTCCAATGGTGGAAGAATGGTAGTATTCCATCAGCATAGGTTTAATAATATCAGGGGCAATTATTCTTAAATATTTTCCATTTGCTATTCTATAACATAATACTCTCTTACTCAATATATATTTTTCTGACTTATTTCCTTTACCTAGCTGTTCTATAATTGGCCTTAAATGCGGGTCTTGTTGTTGGTAATGAGCTATATTCGTAAATGCAAGGGGAAATTCGGTAATTAACGTATTAATAATTGGAGTTTCTCTACTCTCCTTACTTTCGGAAGTTTTAATAGGCAGCTGGAACATACGGAACAGTGTATCAGCAACTACATTTTGGGTACCTCTAATATGTTGTACTTTAAATTTGTAACAATTTAACCTTAATACCCATCTTCCAATACGACCTAGCTGTTTAGGGTGATTTAATAACCAAGATAATGCTTGATTATCCGTTTCCAACAGGAACTCTTTATGTTCTAAAAAGGGTTTGAATTTCTCAAATGCGAAAACTATAGCCAAACATTCTAATTCGTATGCGGAGTATTTCTTTTCTTGGTCAGTCAGAGTTCGTGAAGCGTAACTAATCTGTAATCTAGAGTTATCTACTTCCTGATATATTACTGCACCTAGGGCTACACTTGAACTGTCTGTCTGCACTACGAACGGTTTAGTAAAATCGGCTAATTGTAATACTGGGGGTGATATTATGCTTTCTTTTAGTTTTTCGAATGCAGCTTGGTGTTGCAGACTCCATTCAAATTTCGCTCCCTTTTTTCTTAAGGCATTCAGCGGTGCTGCTATATCGGCTAGATGAGGAATATACTTGTGGAAGTAATTTATCATTCCCAAAAATCTGGCTATACCTTTCGCATCCCGCGGTGGTAAAAATTCTCTGATCGCACGGGTTCGTTCGGGGTCTATGCTTACCTTTCCGTTGGCCTTTACTATGTGACCTAAAAATGAAAATTGTGTAACGGCAAAATTTACTTTACTGGGATTTACTGTTAATCCGGCTTTCTTTAATCGGGATAGTACTTCACGTAGATGTTTCATATGATGGTCCATTGATTCGCTGTAGATAACAATGTCATCTAGGTAATGATACACATATTTAAATTTTATATCGTGGAATAATTTCTCTAATAATCGGCTACATACAGAACTTCCTTGGGATATTCCAAAGGGTACTCTCTTAAATTGGTACAGGTTGAAGGGGACGGCAAATGCGGTTAGGCGTTTGGATTCTTCCGATAGGGGTATTTGATGAAATGCCTGATTTAGATCCATAATAGTGAAAACTTTCGCTTTCGTAAAATAATGAAAAGCACTGTGGATGTCGGGAAGTGGTATATACTCGAATTCTATGTTTTTATTTAATTGCCTGTAGTCCACAACTAGTCTATGTTTATCATGGCCTTTAGGTACTAAAAACGCAGGTGATGAATAAGGGGGAGTAGAGGGTTCGATGACTTCTTGTTCTAATAATTTATTGATTTGATTCCTCATTATTTCCATTTTTGGCGGGGATAATTTGTATGGGTGTAGACGTATCACTTTATTGTCGCTCAAATTGATCTTATACTCAATCAGGTTAGTTAATCCTAACTTCGGAGTGAGGACGGTTGCAAATTCGTTTATTAGTTTCTGTATTTTCAGTCTATCTTTACTTTCTAGATGGGTTAATTCAGACTCGTGGTGTTCTAGATGTGTAGCAGCTGTTCCGTTATTTTTACTGTTATTTGTTTCACAATAAAAACTATATTTTTGTGTACGATCGAATCCAAAATAATACTTCTTATCGTGAATGTCAAGATACCTGTTTTACTGATAAAGTCAGCTCCCAATATTAAGTCGGGTCCTAATTCGTCGCATACCAACATTGGAAAATACCACGTTAGATTTTTGATTTTTAGTTTAATCGTGATGCTGAGTTTTATCATTAAATTTTGTTTGTTAGCTGTAGCGCATTTAATATTCACAGTCTGACTGCGTTTAACTAGGTTATGTTCAAATAAATTATCGGCTAGCTGTTGACTGATTAAGCTTCGAGTCGATCCGGAATCAATTAATCCGAGTGTGGATGCAACACCGAGGTCTACTTGTATATATGGTAATTGACACTTACTGATTTCACATTTAGTAATAGTATTACATTTATCAATAAACTTCTTAACATAGGGGTCTAATTTTCTTTGGTTATTTTTATTGTTTAATTCGTTGACTTTTCGGGATTTACCTGTTTCCATGATGCTGCGGAAGACACAGGATTTCGGATCTCCCTGCCTCACACGTTTCTTGAATAAGGGGGTTTCTGATAGTGCTGCTTCTGTTTACAGTTTCTACTGAGGTGTCCAAATTTCCCGCAGTTATAACATTTTCTTTCTCTACGAGCTGTATCACTTGTATACTGTTGAGGTCGTGGGTCATTCGATTTACCATGGTTGTGAAAGTTTGTAGGTCTTCGAAATGGTCGTCTTTCACGCTGGGTTCTTGCATCTGTTCCCAGGGCTTGCATGTCTACGCTTTCATTTCTACGTTGTACAGTGGAGAGTAACGCATGTCTGTTCTGATCTGAGTACCACACGTTTGACGAGTGAATACTGCTCTGTTCTAGATCAGCGTTAAAGTTTTGGGCCTATTTATTAATGCTAAACGAGATCTCTCTTCCGGAGATAATCCTACTAAGATTGTATCGACCAACTGTTTTTCGCTCCAGTTGACTTGCAGTAGTCGGGAAGATTCTCTAATATCAGCAATATAGTGGGCCAGTCTCTCATCATGGGCTCCTTGTACTCGAAGTACGGTGTTGCGTTTGAGTACCTCATAAATTCCAGTGGGAATAAAGTGTTTTATCAAGGTAGTATGAAGTTCTTCTACTGGAAGTTGCGAGCTTAATGACTCCAGTACACGATCTTTTAGCGGTGGTTTACATTTGGGTAGAAGGACTTGTAAGATTTGCCAATCGTTTAGTTGCTGTAAATCTTTTATCTGTAGGAGGTATCTGATGAAGTTTGGTAGTTTGGTAATACTCAAGCCATCCGTGTAAGGAATTTCTGTTATAATTTTTTCTACTGGATGCGTGATCTTTCCGTAGAGGTCCTCACTAAGATTACGTGAGGTATAGTTCTAGGAGGACAAGATGCTGGGTTAGTCATCGTAAAAGCATACTTATTGGTGCGATTATGGAGACCACTAGGAGGTGGGGCTTCTGATATCGCTAGGGTATTTACGTCTCTATCTGGTAGCTGATCATGACTCAGTTGTATTCTCGATACAGTGGATGATTCGTGATTCGCGGTGGTGGGCGGGTGTTCTAAAGTAGGAGATTGAACTGGGGAGATATATAATTTCTGTAAGGATTGCTCGATTTCCTCCATCCTAAATGAGTCGGACATTCTTCGCAATTGTCTTATTATGGTGGGTAACTGCTGTAATGCCTCATCCGCAAATTTTTGCACATCGGGTGGGACTACAGTAACGTTGGGCCAGTTTAATAAATTCTTCATCCGACGGGTTAAATGCTCTATTCTCTGCGTGGTACGCAATATTACTGCAGGTGATTTTTCGTCGTGTAGTGTTTGAGATAATAACGTCAATTCCCGGTACTTCGCATAACACGTTTCTCTTTCGCTCTCATAATCTAGTTCGCTTAATCTACCTAACTGCGAGGGTGTATCTGATCTACTTTCGCGTAATGTTTTGCGTAATTCTGCTACTGTTACGTTCGCGTGAGGTAAACCGCGTAAAAGTGCTTCGTAGCACAGTTCGTCTTTTAATAACAAATCAGGGTTAGATAAAGCCATGTTTCCTTGATGTTAAGTACTATAAGTACTTACTCTACTAATACTAAATTCTATATACTAAATACTACTCTCTTTTGTTTACTAAAATAAACAATTTTAATTAGCTGTGGAATATTTACATAGTTTATACGAGAATTGAATCTCGTCTCAGAGAAAGAGAAATCTCACACAGATGTCATTTAATTTAAAACATATGGTGGAAATATGTTGTTACTGGGCACGGGAAGTCGCACGCTTTGAATAACAATAGGGGGAGACGGACAATAGTTTAACTCGCCGTGACAATAGGGTGACAAGGTACCCTTTTATGCAGGAGAGAACAAGATATCTACCGGTCTGGGATTGTTGTCAAATCGACACGTTGGTGACTGAAATTTTCAGACAAGCACGTACATGGACTTACACATTTAAAATTCACAATTATCCTTACCTATTTTATATTACCTATATTATATTATATTCTAATTATTTCTTTAATTTTTTTGGGACTCTTATTTATTATTTTTGTAAGTTACTTGAATATGTTAAAGTAACTGAGTGAATAGATCTACAGAGTGGCACATTTTATCTGTGTCACGATGTATGCAAACATTTTATACAAAAGCAGAGTTGCGCATTTTATAACGTACCTACGTTATAACACCGGGAACCTGTGCTTCATTGGCGGTCAATTACACAGGCTGCCATAGACTTAATCAACTTCTAATTAAACAAATATAATTTTTAAGAAATGTCTATATATAATATATGATCCCTAGAATTGAAGGAAAATGGACATGGGTTCCTGTTGATGTATTCACTCAGTTTTGTGTGTTATATAATGACGTCTCTTTATTATTATATAACCTTAAAATCTCTACATAAGGTTTTCAACATAGCTGATTCTTAATTTACAGATTACAGTTTACAACATATATTTCAGAAGGGCCCTTTAAATAAGGAAGTTTATGTGTTTGAATTCTCCACGGATCCGGGATTTAAACTTGTTTGTTAATAATGCTCATTTACTCATATACTATCTTTCAACTTAAGCCATTTGAAGAATGGACTTTATTTAGCTTTTGCCATTTGAAGAATGGACTTTATTTAGCTTTTGCCATTTGAAGAATGGACTTTATTTAAACTTTAGAAACAGAGACGCTCTATAATTTAAGCGTTACTTTCTACTACACATATTTTTAAGCATATTACATACTACTGGTTACAATTAGTGACTACTCTTAAAAGTCTTGAAGTGTTATTTAAATTGTCTTTGGTACATTTTTATTTGAATAATACTTAATTACGGAAGACTGGCTTCCGCGTCACCTTATGGTATACTGATGTTGATTCAGATTAGGCTCCTCGGTCCTTGGGGCGTCTACTGATGGTCTGTCGTTATTGTAGTTTCCGTTGACGTTGAAGTTCCTGAAGTGAGTTCGGTGATTCTGAGGCTGGTACTCTCTTCTCGGATGTCTGGTAGAAAACCTCGTTAGTAGTATAACTCATGTTAATGTTTGTTTCACAGATATGCACTTTACATAATTATTGATAAGGGGTTTTCACCTTAGATACCTAGTACCTATTTTATTTCAAATACATTGTTCTGTTACAAATTAGTATGTAGAGATGTCATCGCGCACACTTATTCATTCTTTTTTCTTTTATATTACATGTTTATATAGGACTCACTATTTACCGCTACATTACATTGCACACTGTTCTTAGTTGAACTTAAAAGAAATAAAATATTGTTTTGCTTTGTGGCATCGTTCGGATGCGACCAGTTTACTGCGTGAGCGCTCCATCACTAGTACTGTACGTTTATTGGGAGAGGTAAAGTAACTTCGCGGAGTTTACGCTTTACTAGAAAAATAGTTCCGCCTTTTAATCGATATTTACCGTTTTACTCTTTGACACATTTATTATCCAAAGATATTCTTTTACTTCAGAAATGATCATTGTATAAAATTGTTTTTCCTTGTTTATTTTTATTGAGTTGCACTTTACTCATATTATTAGTTTTGTTTATGGGTTAATATGCGTGTTGATGCCGGTTACCGCCTGTCAATGCATGGTTAATTATTTAGGGTGTTTCCTTACTTTTATACTCGCATTCCTTTCGGTTTTTAAATCTCTTTATTAAGTCTTATTTCTGCGTTATTTTAGGGATTTAAAGTTGTTTTAAATGTGCGATTTTATTTAAATCTAAATTTTCTCCTCTTCTTATTTTTTTTATTTATTATATTTTTATTATTAATGAAATCGTCACAAGTTTCACAGCCACGCGCAATCAATGCGAAGATTTCCTTTCCCTGGATAACGTATGTCCAACCGATTAAACTGTGAATCCTTTAGCGACGTCTGTTATGGTAGACATATTTCTCACCCACGACAGCCTACGACATCATTTCTCACCCAAGAATTTCACAAAATGATCCTATATTGTATCACTTATTGAAGAACCAATTATTCTTCCGCTATCTTCATTCAACCTGGACGAGAGCGAATCGTCAACAGTCATGGTATCTATCGCTGGTAGACAAGTTTCCAGCAAGAGAATTATGACAGTCTATCCGACTCAATACTGCCCAGAGTATACTCCGCCTACTTCATTATGGCTAAATTTCTTCATTATGGGCTCCGACAATGCTGTTGCTGAGCGACTCAAACGTTTTCTCAACCATGGAATTAGCTACTGTGTGGATCTGCGACTACGCTACCTTATGCCAGCCGTCAGCATTATGCAGCTGCAATAATCGTAATATTGAATCGCTTTTCTCTCCGAACTCGCCAAGCACTTTTCGCCGGAAGTAGCTATAATGTATTCCAATCTGCGTCAAATCAACTTTTCGTGACTGACTTGCAGTATTACCCCGTCGAATGGAACACGATCGCATCTACTAAGGATAGTAAACCAATTTTAATGTATAGTTCGTACTGTTTTCAGCTTCTCGTTTGTACTTGTAACTGTCATTTTCATTTTAAACATTTGAAATAACATAAGTTTTTAGTCTAATATTTGTTTACAGTTGTAATTTATAGCATTGTTTTCATGACTTCATTAGCGTTTTTTACAGCTAATTATGTAATTCATTGCTTACATGATATAATTTTGTCCTTCATAGATATCGACTTCGAGATTGCTAATGAGAGTCACGAAGCAGTACCCTTCCTGTATAACACAGTTTGATTGGCGCCACTCAACCTAGTGTGTAGAATGTTTTCGTTTTGATGCTACTTAGATACTAATTTTCAGTTTCATTTATTTCATTAGTGCGTTGCGTAAAATTCCATTTTGTAAATGATGTTCTTAGAAAACCCTTGGTATCATCATAGCTAAACATTTTCTCATATCTAAATCATTTATCTTTACTGCCTGCAACTACACCTCCAGTTAAACTATTTAATAGGAAGCATTTAGAGCCTTCTTCTTATTAAAAATAACTGTGTATTTTTCTTTGCTGATTTTAATTAAATGAAACGTTTTCTTCATAAATATCTATTTCAAATGGTAACAGTTATTGTAGGAAAATTAGTTGTGTGACACATGATATAGTTTGGTGTTCAGCAACTGATTGTAATCCATCTACAGACAACGCTCGAACAGGACACGCGTGTGTGGAGTGTGCAGAGAATTCCTTGAGGCAACGTTCGCTTGACTTTCTCTGTATTTCCCAATTATTTGTGAGACTGGTTGATTTGCAAGTTTTGAGTTGAAAGCTCAAGTGCCATCTAAGCCTGTATTATTGGACTTGTTTTGCAACTAATTCGTGGTTAACTTAGATGTAAGAGTGTAAGTCACTGTTCTTCATCCACCAAGCCCGTACAATTTTGTCACTCACATACTGCCAATTAATGATACATACATCGATTATTTTAAGTATATTACAGCAAGTAAATAAGATAATACGTAAGTGTAAATGAAAAGAGAGAGAGAGAGAGAGAGAGAGAGAGAGATATCGTGTTTGCAGAAGGGGTTTCACAATTACACTGTTCTTTGGAGCCTTTCAGTTTGCTTTCCGTTTCAGGAGAGGTAAAAACATACAATTTTGTACTTCTTTGGTTGTTGTTAACCTACTCAGCTCTGCAATATTGCGACGGTGTAATCCTATACGTCAGTGCTTCACGAAATTACATTGTTCTAGAATTAATTTTTGCAATACTGACTTTATTATTCCAGAGTAAAATAACAATTCAAGAAGGAAAAGCGAAGAGACATTAACTTACACGCGAAGTACGACAGGACATAGAAATTGCCAACAAAAATATTCTGAATATAATATACATGACCACTGGTAAATAAGCGTTATGGAAAGTAAAGAAAAAGAATTTAAGTTAAACTCAGAAAAACTGACACATAGAACAAAAAATTCAGAAATGGTGTTACTAGAAACGATGTCTTATTAGCCAATAACTAACTGAAGGTAAAAGAAGAAAACTAGAGAATGAATTAAAAAGTTTTACACATAGAAAACCTACAGATATTGTGGGAAACAAATAAATACGTAAGGAAAACTCTTCTAAAATTAACTGTATCAGTACAAACTTATAAATTACAGTTTCATATTTGACACACATATAAAATACTTTGTCTGTTCAGAAAGTCCTGCTTGTTTTGAATGTTTTAGAAGTGTTGTTAATTATATTGATGCTACTATTGTTAATGGAATTCGTGTGGTTTTCAGGCAGTGAATAAAAAAAAAAAAAGGCAACAGTGATAATAGAACAGTGGATAACACTGCATGAAACAGTGATAGACAGAAATAAAAGAACAACTAAATTTGCAGAAAACAGAAGGCGTGTTGTGTAGACAATTAAGTTACAACTTGCCGTGTCACACAAGGCTGTCTCTACGACGTGTATCATATCAGAACACTAAAATCTCTTGAACTCGTTTTTATTTATGATGATGACTAATAGAATTTCCCTCGTCATCATTGGAAGGGAAGCTTTGTAAATAGAAACGGACTGGACAGATGTTAACTATATATGGTTCTTTTACTGAATGATGTTTCTTCTCTGGATAAATTTGATTGACTCTTCCATAAATTTATGATAAGTAAGACAGTATGTATTGCTTCTTGTTTGTGACTGGGCCTCAGCCTGCGCTTTCAGGCTCTCTATCCGTCGCCAGTTTCTTACCACAAACATCTCCAGTCCATCCAGTTTTTATATTATACTTCCATGTTTTTACGATCTTTTCCCCTGGTGTTTGTTCACTTCAGAGTTTTTGATTATCTGTAACCGTGGAATATCTAGGTACCTGTATAACAGCCTCGATTCATGATTGTATCAAATTCTCTAATCACAATTTTCTTGAATGAGCCACAAGCCATCCTTCTTAAACCCTCATTTCAGACACTGCCAACATTTCTTTTGATCGTTTTGTGAATGTCCAAGTTTGGCATCCTTAGATAGAATCTGTTTTTTTTTTTTAAGAGTTTTACCCACAGTAGCATTGCTGCAACAACGAGCTGAGAAGTGTATAATAGGCCTATACTTTGGTTCATTTCATTATCCTCCGTCATGTTCCTGTACAGTGTTGTTGGTTAGACTTTCCCACTATGGCGATAACGCAGCTATTTGTACGCCTTTATTCGTAATGCTGTGTCTGTAAATCTCAGTTACTTGTGTAGTGTTTTGTCAAATAATACGGGAACAAGACTCATCCAGCCTTAAGCACAAACCTCTGTTTTGTGTTTAAACTATCGCTTCAAAATTTGTAATTTCTCTGTAATCCGTTTTTGTTTATGAAGATGATCAAGAAGTAAAAACTTCTAATGTTTCAACAGAGAAATACTTTCACTGAATGGGGTATCTTCTGTGGAAACATCCGACTTACTTTTGAATAAATGTGTGTCACTAAGTACTGCACTACATATCATTATTTGACAACCACAAGCTTCTACTATCCGTCTATAAGTGGTACCTGATAGAATTAAACTTTCAAATGGTATAAAATGCCAGTTACTTGTTTACATTCGGAGGGTGTCAGCGATTGAGACACACGGTTTCATCACAGCGAGCTGCCGCCAACATCGTTTCACATTTATTGCGTTTGTAAACAAAGCTCCTTTCACACACAAACAAACAAACAAGCAAAGTCTGTATTATGTATTTAAATACTGTGCCAGTTCCGTCAATAAAGTGACCGTGTCCATAATAGCGGTAGATTATTTTATTTGCAATGCCTTAACTTCATTATTAAATTTTAGTTTGTAATAAAAATCTTTTTTTTATGTTGTGTACCAAATACGTAGAAACTGTTATGTGTTTGCAGATTGAGTACAGACTGCACTTGACATTGTCAGAATGTACTGATCATAAGTAGGCCTACTGTAACCTCCAGACTGTACACAACTGTACTACTACTACTACTACTACTACACAATTAGTTCAATTTTAATTATTAATATCTTATTACGAAGAATATTATAATTACATCACCTTTAGTTGTCAATTTTCACTGTGACTGTTAGTACTGTCGCGTCGCTGATGACGTTTTTAGAACTAATTTATAATAATAATTATTATTAATATGTTGAACTGTACATCATCATCACGCTGTAATTCCATTGCATAATACGAGAAATAATTTTATCGAAGTAGTAGTAGTAGTAGTATCTCAGTGTTAATATGGTTAATTTTATTATCCACCTTACAGAAATAGAATAATAGAAAGCAAGCATACAAATTTTTGTAATTTTATGTCAACTTATGGAAGACATTTAAATTTTTTATAAATGTATAGGTGTCAATTTGTGTAACTACTAGTGTAAATAGTAAACTCAACAAATGAATTGCTTTTGAAGACAAAAGACAAACTCGTTGGAACAATATTTGTCCCATAAGTTGTCTCAATGGTGCTTAATTTACATGTGTTTTTCTTTCATTCGATTTTTGTTTATTCCCCAATATTTTGGTCCAAACACTGTGGATGTTACCGAACTCTCTCGAAGGTCAAAACACTTGACAAAATACAGTTTCACTATTGTAACGGACTTCTGAATTGTCAAAATGTTTTTAATAATACCGGTACTACATTTTTTTAACTAAAAATTTTGATTTATAAACTGTTTCCTGATACGTTGTTAACTGCATTATCACAATCAAATTTCCTGCTCTGATTAATGTAACATCAAGTAAAATGAAAAGATAAATTGCACAATGTTTTATTATTATTTAATTAAAAACGTATCTTCTAAAAGGTTAAACAAAAAGCTCCAAAAATAAATAATATGAATTAAATAAAACAAACTTAATTGACTTTTACTGTTATTGAACTTTTGAATTGATTTTTACTGTTTACACTCAAATTCGTAAGTTTTCATTCGGGATCATTACACAATCATTTGTGGGAACTGTTAAAACCAACCATTTTTCTTAAATCTGATATATACAGGCCTGTATTTATATACATACTGCAACTTCTCTGGGTGCAAGGAATTTTACGTCCCCTTCTTCAATATTAATAAGCCTTTATTATAACAAGTATATTATATACCATTTTTTATATATAGGTCAAAACTAAAGATCAATAAATTATCAGTTGATATGACACAAATGTTTACACAATTTTACAGTTAAGTCAATTTTAGTAACAAGCATAGCAAACGTTACTGGGTTTCTGATGAACGTAAATTTTGTATAATGCTCTCGCCTGCTGAAAGTATATTATAAATAAATCTTCAAAGAAGTACTAGTATATGAATATAAGTAAAAAATGTTTATCAAAAATT
The DNA here is from genome assembly GCA_034769895.1 of Magicicada septendecula. Lineage (NCBI taxonomy): Eukaryota > Metazoa > Arthropoda > Insecta > Hemiptera > Cicadidae > Magicicada > Magicicada septendecula. Next base: position 730,794,792 of record CM068367.1, read on the forward strand.
TGTTTAAAAGTGGTAATGATGGACCATTACTTCCTTCATCTAAGAGAAGACTTTTTAGATGGTTAGTCTAAAAATGGACGCCTGGATGGGGTTATTGTTCTTTCACGCCCATTTTGAAACTCTGGTGCTTTTTTTACTGCTTTGATTCCAGACCCATGCCTAATTATGACCCTGCATGTGTATGATTGATTACCTGTTTCATAACTACGATTTTTGACAGGAGATTTCAACTCGTATTTTTTAATTCTTCTAACGTCCAATAAGGTTAAATAACGACAGTTACAAATATCCTAGTTCAAAAATATACCTGTCCTCAGAATTTGTTGTACTATCATGAGATTCTTGCAGTTGCATTATAATAAATTACAAAAATAATTGAATATTAAGATAATACTTATAGACATACGTTTCAAAACAATGTTATCTTGATAGCCATTATATGTTAGAATATGTAAGTACAATTATCTAAGTGTTTACGCACTAATCGTAATAAGTCAAAGCTCTCTAATCGCCAGTAAAAATAAATCTTAACTGACAAAAGCCTGCCTTGAGTTCCACGTTTGTAAAGGTCACCATCAAAGTAAACACCGACAGAACAGAGAGACGTTCTGGGTTTACCGTTAATTGTTTATCGGCACATTGTTATCTCATGAGTTATCACGTCATAAACCTGACGATAGATTTTAAACACTGGCTTGGAGGTTTACAGTGGAGAAACACCTCATTAAGAGGTCAACAAAAGTTACAATCCATTTCACAACAGTCTTGTATAGTGTTTCATACTGTGAAGATCAGCTCCAGCAACTAGAACATTAGAAGCAGTGTGGTTGTGAAGCTATATTATGTGACAAAGAGCGACAGTGTGTGAGTGAGAGAGTAAATGGTTACAGCGTACTCTTTTAGGTGGGGGTAATGTTATCGTTGCCTCCACACATTTCACTGCTCAAGATTGGTTGTGAGGTTTTTAGGCACTCAACAATTAGCTTGTGTAAACTGTTGCTGTATCGCGTGTTTTCTCGTCACCATGACAATAACGTAAGGCCTACTGTATCTTCAATGGCTCAATATTCTTATTTTTTAAGAAAAAAATTTTAAATTATTTAAGCTGCATGACGACTTTTTGTAAAACGTTTGTTTGATACTAAAAACTTTAATAACTGTAAAAGTGACATAGTTGAATCTATATAAGGTGATGGCGGTACCAGAATTATTATATGGGTGATTAGGGAGGAATAAAGCATAAATCAAGTTCCTCCGATCTGTTGATGGTTGCACTAAAGGAGATGAACTTAGGAATGATGTTATTCGGGAAAAGTTCGGCACTTGCTCCATAGTCAAGCAAGTTTATGTTCACCGCAAGCGATGGCATGATCAGGTGTTAAGATGGTAGACGTTAGGAAACGCAGTGTCGACCCTCCTAGGTTGTAGAACTACTGTAGAATTGGTCGGAACGCTTAACCCTTGAAGTTGGCGACGACGATTTGCAAAAGATATTTTTATAATTATATGCACATTAAAAAGTAGAGTGTTTCTACGATGTTTTCAAATCATACAAGTGTTTATTTCGGATGCTAACTTCTATGAAGATTGGTATTGAAACCAGGAATATTTCATAAAGCCTTCTGTACGGAATGTGGTTCATACGAAGGATGGGCAATGTGTAAAATGTACACGGAACAAACAGACGTGGTGCTGGAGAAGGACACAAGGGTCTCATGGAAGAATCGAACAACCAGTAATGAAGTATTTAAATCGATAAATGAAAGGCATAATCAGGATGAAACGCCGATGGTTGGGCATTTTATTAAGCGTAATTGCTGTGTGGTTACGATGGGAAAATTAATGAAAGAATTGCTAAGAGAAGACCAATGACGAATTATCTGGATCAAATGGCTGGAGAGGTAGACTTGAGGACATACAGATGCCCCAAGGAGAAGACAATTAACTGAAAAGTCTGATAACTTCTGAATATGGGCACCCACAAATCTTCGGGTTGAGGATACGTAGGAAAAGAAGAAGAAAAAGTCAAGTATTTTTTACTTATTACCATTCGCGTTATTTACGGAGACAAATTAGGTGGGACCATATAATCTCATTTCACTGGCTTGAATTCCGGTTAATGAGTTTATTGTGGAATAACGATCCCTATTGGGTTATACATATGTCGCACTAAAAACCCAGGGTAGAAGACATTAAACCTATTGGAACGTTGAAATTAATTGTACTGGTTGATAATTAGTTCTTTACTTAATGGTTCTTTACCTACGTTGTGTTTTATAGAGGCTATCATTTTTCAGTCCTTCGTTAAGCGACGCATAAATATGTTAATATGAGTTTGAACTTTTTTAAACCATTCACAGTTTTGAATAAATCTGAGTATGGTCTATTACAGTTTGCTTAAACTTCAATATGAGTAGCATCACTTTTCCTAGTCCGTAATTGTGTTTTCCGTAGTCTCACTTCAAGGAGGAAAATGGTAGTTTCGTAGTAATGATAAGCAGTTAAGTAATCAATACGTTTTCCACGTGAACCCTCCACGAAGTATTTGCCCAAGGCAAAGTTTGTTTAATCGCCAACGGACACATGCGACGAACCTGACAGCTTAGCAACCGTCTAACTGACTCTCAGCCAGTTACACCAACACTGCATTACTTGACCTCACTCAAGCCTTCTACAGGTTTTTCTAATTGAGGTGTTTAAACATATCTAACAGACTGGGGGTGTCTTAAATTCACTTATTATTATTACTCATATCATATTATCATAACTATGACATTATTGTTTATATGTTTGCAGTGCTGTCATCGGGAGAGGGAGGCGGTGGAAACTTCACGATCCCGTCGGAAGATGCGCTTCGATTTTGCGGAGCTGAGTTCTGTGTTATGGGCAATCATAACAATGACAACCTGGAGAGGCCGCCCGATTCCGAGATATTCACAATCAGCGCTATTTATCTGACCTGTGTCGTATTGGCAACTATAATGGTAGCTTTATTTGTGGACCCACTTTCCAGGTAATATTAGTACAAACACTCTTCTAATTGCTACCTAGTGATAATCTTTAATTATTATTTGGGTATAGTATCATACTGACCTACCTCATTAACATTTTTATTAAACTATGATCTATACAGATGATATGCGAATATTTCTGACGTGCTTCAGTCGTCAGTTTTATAGAATATTCAGATATCGAGACATACAGAAGGTCGACATCAACCGAATTAGTAAGCTATAATGCTATAACTATAACTAAAATGTTCGTAATACACAGATTATAACACAGTGTAATGTTCAATACTGTATAATGTATAATACAGTGCATTGTAGTACAATACCTGTGTCCGTGCGTGTCCTAAAACATGGAATACAATGTGCAAAATATATACATCGTAGTTTAAGCGAGAATCAAATTATAAAAGTATAGCTGTGAAATAGCAATCAATATCTCAATTTCGTAGCTCCTGCTCACGCATAACTATTACAGAGTATGGTATTTCAGTCATAAACAACAGTCCCCGGGATTTTGATTGTAACGACGTCAGATACTCCTGCCCGTAGGTTACTGAGCCCAGTGGCAATCCAATGTGTTCTTCCATTACAGTTTTCATCCCATTGTAGTAGTAAACTCTTAAATTCCTTCGTGTTCAGATATCCTTTGAAATATCTGTAACTAACACGAATCCCCGTTAAGGATATGTGGTTTCGTATACTGTGTACTACTGTATACTACCAGGCAGGGACGTAGCCAGGAGGAGGGTCCGAGGAGTCCAGACCCCCCCCGAAAACTGCCAAAAGCTATTGTAACACTTAGGGTTAATCAGTCAGTTCAATGTTATTTCAGTATAGGCTTACAGGGTGGCGTAGAGCAAACTTTGTTTTCAAAAAGTATGATTTAGAAACATAGGAAATTTTAACTTTTTTTATTTTAAATGTCAAAAATAAAGATTTAACATTGCGATATGCTTTATCAGACTTCTACAGTAGGAATTATGTCGTTGACTATATGGACTACGTAAGTCAAATTCAGATTTTAATGTCACTTTTGTTTATTCAAATTTGATAAGAAAATTAGAAAGCGACTGTTAATATTTCTTTTGTTATATTTTTCTGGGTTCTTTAAGTCCACTGTTTCTGGGTGCGATTACTGTTTCTTTGGTTCCACGGTTCCAGAATATCCTAAAACCCGACTTTAGGATTCTTATCTCTATCCTACTCCGGGGGGAAATATGAATCCCCCCACCTTTCTGGAAGAAAATATCCGGGAATGGGTATTCTCGACTTTGATTCCATGGCTTCAATCTAATCTGGATACCCCTCCAAAAAAAAAAAAAGTTGACAACCAGTCGTTTAAAAAGTATAAATTTCAGGTTCATTTGTCATATCGTTAACTTGATTTATTTACTACTTTTTTAAAGTGAATAATTTGCTGTATAAATGATTTGTCGTATAGGATTGAAAAAGATGCCTACGGAATTAACTTCTGCTGTAAAATGTAAAGTTTTTGTAAACGCTTGTATTGTCGAATAGATTGTGAATATTGCGATGTTAAAAATAACTACAATGAGAATTTATTTATAAATGTGTAAGTAGAAACGTGTAACCGGCGTTATTCGGAGCACGTCCGCGCACACACGTAGCCTACTCGCACACACGTGTTTACAATGGCGACATGTGGTAGGCAGTGGCGGCTCGTCAGGTGACGCAGGTGAAGCGCTGCTTCACCTAAAATAACTGGTTCAACGTGTTTCTTTTTACACAAAATTATTTTCAATTTTTAGTAAATTTTATGTTTAAATGTATTTTTTAACATGATAGTGTTTTTAGGCTGGGGGTCATTCCACAAAATGCGTGATGCGTAATCGAAAAATGTGACGCTTCCACACTTTCGATTCCCCACAGTCTAGAAATCTTTTGTTTACAAAACATTATCATGCTTCGATGTTTCGGTTTCGTCGAAATTCTTTATGCGCCTGCGCGCGCGCGCGCGCGCGTGTGTAGGGGAGAGACGGAGAGAGAGCGAGTAAGAGATTAACATTGGCTTTCCCCTCTCTATATTTCTTTTAAATTAAATTTCGTCTGTATAATAATTAAAATAACATTTAAAAGCGATGGAAAAACGTTACAGAAGCTGGACTTCGCTGCGATCACATACTACTCCACGTATAGTAACCCTACTGGTGGCGGAAAGCGCTGAGATCGTAGAAGCAGCTTTCTGCACCTTGAAGCCTGCATCAGTTAATATGTCACTAACAACGCTCGGTTTATGACGGTTGCCATGACAACGTATATGCCGTACTCAGCGTTCCCCCACACACGTGAAGCATTGTCGTGTGCTGTTTCTCAGTGGTCTACGTGTACAGTGCTTTATCTATCCAGCGCGTTTGTTTTGTTCGTTGTTCGTCGTGTTTGATCGTGTGTGAAGTTTTTACAGAATGTTTCCGTCATATGATCCGGTATATGTTTTATTAGAAACACCATTTTCAAGATGCAATAATGATAATAAGAAAAACTTTTTAAGCTATGAAAACTCTATGCCTACATTGAAAGTAAATAAAGTTGCAAAAATAAATGACAGGTGTACAATCGCAACTTTAAACAAAATTGGCATTCAACGTTCGAGTGGTTGTGTTGCAGTTATTATTTAAATAAACTTTTTTGTATGCCCTGCTTAATATATTATCAGTGTTAAATCAAGTGGAATAAGAACGGCTTTGATGATTTAGGTAACGTTACTCTTGCTCTTTCCAAACATGAAGGTTCTTCTGAGCACATGTGTTGTGCATTGAGTTTTTCAAAACTAAAGAAAAATTTAAGTACTATCGAGGATGCTTTGAAGGAAAATTCTAGGTTGTATATTAAACATTCAATGACAACGTTCGGCTTAACAGACGTTTCATGCATCTTCCTATTCGTGCAGTTCTTTACTTGGGTAAACAAGAATTAGCATTTCGCGGTCACCACGAAGAGTTATCATCTATTAATCGCGGAAATTTTAAAGAACTGCTAGAAACCTTCGTATCGATAAGCCCTGTAGATATTCAAGAACACTATAAAAAAATCTCACCCGTCTTTGCTGGCAATTCCAAGACTATTCAGAATGAAATAATTGATTGCATTTCACAATATATTGATGAGCACGTCGCAAAGGAAATAGAAGATAGTACCTTTTTTTTAATTCAAGTGGATGATTCCACAGACATTGTCCACAAATCTCAATGTAGCATCATAATTAGATACGTTATTCCCGGAGGAAAGCTGGTGGAAAGATTTTTGGGATTTTACGATGTTAGTTCCAGTCGGACTGCCGACACACTGTTTCACGTTGTGTCAAGGTACCTCGAAAAATTTGACTATAAATCAAAACTTATTGCCCAGCGTTTTGATGGTGCAAGCGTTATGTCAGGGGAATTAAATGGTCTTCAGGCAAAAATCAAAGAAGTAGTGCCACAAGCGGTTTTTGATCACTGCATGGCGCATCGTTTGAATTTAGTACTATAACAAAGCTGCAACACCATTTCGAAATGTCGGATATTTGGAAGTCTCATTCCAAAATTGTGAATACTTATATAACGAATGGGATTCATTAAAAGAAGTATTCACTAAAATTGTGAACGATTCAAATTATGATCAAACATCAATTAGGCAGAGTGATGGCTTGTTAAATAAATTTAATGATTTTGAATTAACGCTTTTGGTTGTCGTTTTTAACGATATTTTTGGAGCCACGGATGTTCTCTTCGATGTGCTACAAAAGAAGTCATTTGACATTAATTGTTGTATCTCGAAAGTTAAAAATATGCAAACACTCATAAATAGCAAAAGAACTGATGATGCATTTATGAAAATTTTCGATTTAGCTGCTTCAAAAACAACAGTTCCAACTGAATACCATGAATGGCAGAAAAGAATTACACTCACACGAGATCAACTTTTTGGAAAATACAAAATTCTGTATTATGAAATTTTAGATAACCTTTCGGTACAAATAGCCACATGTTTTAATGATATGGAAAAGCTTCAGTTTGTTACATTAATGGATACTTCAAAGTTCGTAACGTATTCTGAAAACTTTCCCACGGATGCATTAAGTAACTTAAAGGTGTGCTACCCTAATCTGTTTACCGATGTACAAAGACTGAAAAACAAATTACAGCTTATTTATGAGGATAAGCAATACAGACAAATGGAAAAACAAAATTTTATGGAACTTTTAGCTGACAACAGGAACATCTTTAAAGAAGCTTACAAACTGTTTCGTTTAATAGTAACTATTCCATCCACTAGCGTTTCCGTAGAACGAAGTTTTTCTTGTTTAAAAAGAATAAAATCATACCTGCGCAATACAATATGACATAGGACAGACTTACTAACTTATCAAAAATTTCCATAGAAAAGGAACTGTTAAACGAATTAATTAATGTACTACCATTTTATGACGACATTATCGACAAGTTTGCATATTTGAAAGAGGAGAATTGACCTTGTGTTCAAGAAATAAAATGCAAGACTGTAAGTACTTACTATTTTTAACTACTTTATTTGTAAATTTTATTAACATACTTTTCTTTTGTCTCCATATGTTATTCATGATTCCAAAACAGGAAGAAACATATTCACATAATTGAGGGGGGGAGGGGGACCTGCCACCGTTCTGCTTCACCAATCCTCGAAGCCACGAGCCGCCACTGGTGGTAGGTCCCTACGACACGTTGAAGTGGTTGTAGTAATATTAATGGTTACGAATTCATAAGAGCACACCACGCGTCTGGTTTTCCAAGTTTCACAGCTCTGCATCGAAAAATATTTAGAATACAGGATCATTATTATGAATGTTTTCATAATGTGTTCGCATAAATGATTATGATGGCAGTGACACATGCCGGCTCCGACGTTTCCATATGTTTATTAGGCTTCAGATAATTCTACGTTCAACGTTTCGGAGAAACGCGTCCAAGCTTTTGCACGCATTTGTTCGACACATTCTGTACAGCTAATTTATCGACAAACACGAAATTATTTATGGCGTTGTCGTATCAACCTCCTTAACTCTTTCAGTATATCCTGGATTTGGGACTTTGGGAGATCTGCTTAATCATTAAGTGCAAAAGTTTTCATATATATTTTTAATGAATGATTGAAGCTGTGTTGTAAGTAAAATTTATTATTTATTTTACTTTCTTAATTACAGATACTCTCACAATTTTGGTTTGAAATATTTATAAAATAGGCTTAATTGTAATTTGTTTGTTCTATTCTCAGGTGTAAAGATTTGTTTTTATACTGTTGCATAGTTTTCGTTTTAACGTTTTCTAAAAAAAATATGTATTTATGATTTAATTATTTTTGCTACTCCTACTTCTGATGATAGCCCTATATTTTGTTAATATTTCATTTTTATTGATATACCCACCGACTAAAATGGCCCCTCATATTAGAAGTTTTAGAACCGCTTCTAGGAAATGCAGAAAATTATCACTGCTATCTTCATGAGCGCCGTCTTTTTGAACACTGCAGTTACCAACCAAATAATAATAATAATGGTATGTGTGTGTGCTGTTGAGACGCATACGTGCACCTCAACATTCTGTTACAACCTAAGATAATGGCTCGCTTACTGTGGAAGTAGGCACAGTAGTTTTCCTGCCACCCGTACGATACCCTACTCTGTGTGTCGTAACAATTACCGTTACTCGGCGTGGTAAACATCCAAGGTAACTAACCTGGCGTCTTGTCTTGTATTCTACACACACACACACACACACACATACACCTTACATACCATGAGTAATTTATGTTTACGTTAGTTTATTTCAGTTTTGAAATGTATTTTAAATGATGCGTTTTCAAAAGTGTAAACCGATATTAGTACTGTTGAGAGCGTCGTTACCCGGAGATACGAGGTTGAGTACGGAGCGGAGCAGAGCCGTCTTCGCTATGCAAACCAAGATACCAAAACCGGTTCAAACTGGAATCGCGAACCTTTACGTCAGCAACCTGTAGTACAGCACTTCCTTGTCTCTCGCATTATGTATTTCCAGCCAGCAAAAATGCGGATATAACAATGTATTTAGGATTATTTACATGTCGTTTTGTTTGTAATTAATTTTATTATTTTGTCAGTCGTCAGAACTTTAGTGCGTAAAGCATCAGACAGTTATTATAATACGTATGCAGGAACCAGTTAACTAATATTTACTACTTTCCTTTATAGTTGTATTTTAGTGATCCGATGTACTCTCCGTTATTTACCGGTTAATTGAACTTTAATCACCATTACAAGTACCTGAAGCAGTACATTGAAAAGCCTGTAATAGGATAATTAAAATCAGCTCTACTTGATAAATATTACACACAGATGCTGTACACTTGGTTGCTTACACACACACAAAGGTGGACCATTGACACAGCACTGTTAACTGTCAATCTAATAAAATTTTGTGAAACGTATTGGTCCACACTGGTACAACGACGAGGGTGTCGAACGGCACCGGACCTCCCCCCCCCCCACCACCACAAGGTCGAAAAAGTTAATGAATTTTGTTAATCTCTTAACTTTTAGGCTGTTTTATTATGTTTTCAGATGTGTTCACAAATATAGTAGTAACTCTTTTTTATTATTACACAGCATTAGCGTATATTTTTGAAATATGAAATATGTAGGCCTATAGGAAAAATCAATTAAATCAATAAGTATCTTGTAAAAATGTTTCAGTAACACGTATTTTTATTGTGTTATTACCGTCTACTTTATGGGACTGGTTTCAGCCACTTTAAAGATAATAATTTTGATTTGCCTTAACTTGATTTTTCTTTTGTATGAAACCGACCCGACCCCGGACCCCCCCCCAAAGCCAAATTTTAGATACGCCACTGTACAACGGTCAACAGTTTCCCTGTTGTAATTGCCTGATTGTACGTACAACGCGAACGTCAAAGTTTAGTACACATTAGAATTGGTCCACGCTGATACAGGAAATGAAAAATTTACCATAATTTACTAATCCCAGTTTTCAGTTGAAAAGTCTATAAAAAATTACAAATTTACAAAATTTCTCTGATTTTATAGGTTTATGAAACACTGGTGATATGAAAGTCTTGAAATAAAGATGGCCTTAACTGTTAACTAAGAAATTCAGTGGAACATGATAACGCAAAAAATGCAACTAATGTGATAAAGAATGGGAATCTTTTTACTCACTTATATAGCAGGAGTGCAGCCAGGTTTTCCGGGAGGGGGGGACTTTCGTGACTAAAACTACAAAAACTAAAAGAAAAGTAACTCGTTATTTGCTACTTATTTTGTTGTAATGAAGAAGGTAAGACTGATAACATAAGGGTTTACGTTAAAGCTTATCTAAAATTTAACAGTCATGTAACAATAAACACGACATATTAAAATATAATAAAATAAACGACACCAGAATTGAATCCCATCTTCTGCAGATGCATATTCGCTAAATATTTTATAAAACGCTACGGATTTTACGAAAAAAGTTACGGATTGTATACAAATTAGCCTTAAAGAGTAGCCTAAGTGTCTACAGATGTTTGCGATAGATGTAATGTAATCGGTCTTCTCGTTTTGCTCAGAAATGAATAAAAGATTTTCATAAAATGGGTATACTACAGTCCTCAAATAAAATATTTCAAAATCGCGCTACAGAGCAGGCAAATACGTGGTTGGCTGCAATTTTTGTTGAAGCAGACAAATCGGTTCAACTTCAGAAGCTACAGAGTACGTTCAGTGTTTACGTACGCACGGAATAACGGACATGTTTTAAGATTTTAATTGTGTGAATGGTAATAAAACAGTCAATTAAAAAATTCGAAACAATTGTCAAGCCTAAATACGGATCAAAAAACAAAAAATAAGCGCAAAAACACATGTACAAAAGCGTATCAGATGTATAAGATTCGAATAGCAAGTAAAGAGAAAACACTGTTAATACAAACATTTTTCAAGTTGCTGTGGAATAAATTACTCAACTACAAATATTGTAAACCGAGTTTGATTCACAGTGGGCTGAATAAACGTTCGTAGTTCTCTATGGAAATAATCGTTTCCTCCCGACGAAACTCCCAAAACTAAGTAAACATTTGTACCGTCCTTCGATCACCAGAGCTAACAATGCTTATACGAAGCGATTCTGAAATCGCCAGGAAGCTGCTAAACATGTTCGTAGTCATATATTATGTAGCCTAATTATTTTATTCGACTTTATGTCTACATTTTTACCGGCACATTTTTTTTAATCCTTTACATTTTCTTTATCTTTATACCTCTGGAAGGGGGTGTTTCAAGCCCCCCCCCAAACTTTCCTCGTTGTACCGATGGATATAGTAACGACCAAAAAACCCCTTCTCCAAACCAGAATGCAGTCTGTCATAGTAAAGACAAAGAAACAGCAGACAAAGAAGGACCTTGAAATGTGTTTTATAGTAAAATAAATGAGGAAATAAACTGAAAAACAGCTATGCTTATACCAGAAACGGTGTTTCTGGGAATAAACTGTGGGACTTTGATACTGGCAGCGGAATGCGCCTTCTGAGAAGCAACTGTTGACGTCAAGAGTTATGATTTTCTTAGATTACAAAAGAAACAGTTCAGACGACGTCGATATGAGAAACGGTTTGATCAAACAAACAGAATGAAGGTATGTATTGGAAAGAGAAATAATACTTCACAACAGTTTCAGTGCATGCACAACTAGAAAGATGAAACAAAAGATACTATACATATAAGGCTATGAGAGGTACGGAAAGAGAGCGAGTAGATCAAAGAAGAAAGGAGAAGCGATAGTTGTGTAAGAAATACTGAAGATACAGACCTGAAGATATATCGTTAAACGATCAAAAGTACAGGTTAATTAAACGATAAAAAGTATTACAATCTATTTGCAGAAGTAATTATAATTTGATACAATATATATATATATATATTTAATATTTATAAATAAATTTACTTCAAGATATACCTTTTTTTTCCTTATTAGGAACATGTTTCGGGTACTATCTTGTACCCATCCTCAGCCTTCCGGTTTTTTTGTCTGGTGAAGTACATATGTGTTGTTGGTTGACTATTATTATTGTGGCTTCCTGTTGGCTTCTGGTATTTCAAATTGGTTTTATTGTGTGTGATTGTGGTGTATGTGTTAGTTTTTTGTGTATTTTCCATGTTGAGTGCTTTGAATATTGTGTCATGTTTTGTATTGATTTGTATTTGTTCAGGTATTAGTTTGTTTTCTGTTTTATGTTTGTATATTTGTAAATTTTCCCAAATGTTCATTATGGTGCCTTTGTGTGATATATGTTTTATTAGTGTTACATTGGTTATGTCTGGGAATTCATGTCCTGTGTTTATTGCATGTGTGATGAAAAGAAAACGAACTCACAGCTTTGAAACAATATAAGAATAAATGTTAACACTGTGTGCGCGCGTGCGTGTGCGTGTGCGCGCGCGCGTGCGTGTGTGTGTGCATACGCGTCTCCATACAAATCATAAATGTGAATCGACTTTACTTGTCGTGATTCAATAACTCCTGCGGGAGGAAAATTTCTTATGTAAGAAATTATTACCTAAGTTCCATATTTCTTCCAGAGCCAGAAGGAAATAAGTGGTGACGGAGGATGGGCACATATTACGTATTTCTGCACAGTACGCCTGTTGTAGCAAAAATTAAGTCCAGTGCACCAGATTTAGAATGTTGATTTCTCAAAAAAAAACTAAGTTTGACAAAACACACACACAAATAACACTTAACATGCGTAGGTATATTTACGTACAGCTTTTAGTCTGTTTACTCATATTTTTATATTGATGTCAAGTTGTTGCGTTGTGAAATACTGGAGACATCACATTACTTAAACTGCATCGAAAACACCAGATAACATGTTGTACCACGCACAGTACAAATGTATGTTATATATGTATTGAACACATAATATGCATATTATGCATTACAAATTATTACATCATACGCGTATTACTTTATGCTGTATGACAATATGTTAATACGTATTTTCGGTTTTACACTCATTTAACCAGTACATGCAAACATTCATGAGTGAAAAATACGTGTAATAATTTTGCAAAACGTTTAATAGTTACTGCATATTTTGACGCTGTGTATGCGTGTTGATACGTTCGAATGATCATGTAACTCCACTGATGCCATCACAATCAAAGTACAGCTGACATCCTTTTCCTACAGGATTGCCTCTGCGTCTGTAAATTTCTAAATGTCCTCTATTGTTTTTCGTTACCCGTTCCACGTGATAGTTATGGTTAGCACCGTCCTTCGTCGACTCAACAAATATATCCGATTCTGTCATTGCTGTATCAACTATTTAACGTCTCC